>MU224604.1:1009033-1020904 GCA_018584345.1 Thuja plicata
TATATGTATATATGTATATATATACATATATACATATATATATATATATATACATATATCTACATACATATATATATACATACATAGATATACATACATACATATATATATATATATACATATATATACATACATATATATATACATGTATATATATATATGTATGTATATATATATATATCTGTGTGTGTATATACATATACATATACATACACATACACATACACATACACATACACATACACATACATATACATATACATATATGTATATGTATATACATATACATATATGTATATGTATATACATATACATATATATATATATATATATATACATATATGTATATGTATATACATATATGCATATATTGATGCAGGGAGCATCCTGGGATCTTGGCAATCTTGCATCAACAAAAAATATTTCCTTTCAGTTTGTTCCTATTTTTATGATCCTGTGTTCTCTGTTGCAATCCTTCCTATTGTTACATTGGCTTATGTAATCCTTATGGCGTGTTCTAGACACCATGTATAATATATATTTGGGTTCACATCTCGATACATTCTTTCTTAGTGGAGATTTCTTATGATTTAGGTCAGACCCATCTGTTCTTCGTGATAACGACTTAATCCGAGTTGTTGGATCTTGCGAAGCTTCCCGTTGTTTGCGATCCTAATTAGCACATTGTTGGATGATGTTATGCTTGTGTCTGACCTCCTTGTGTGATCATGCTTCATTTCATATTTATTTGGAGGTGTTCTTCTATGATATGGGTCCTATCCTATTTGGCACATCATATTTTTCTGCCTTGGAGAATGTGATCTTTTTTGACTAACTTGTGGCTTGCGATCTTGTATATATTTTTGATTTTGGTTTCTTATTAGGTAGCTTTTTAGTAGTTAGCCTTTGAGAGGTCAGCATCCAACATGGATCTAGATTTCTGTATGTAATCAAACATGTATGGCTTGGAATCTAAGATGACATGTTGTTGGGCCTGTATGATGTAAATATTGATTATCTAAAAATATGAAAGCCTAAAAGGCATGATTGTTGTTCATTTCTAATTTGTTTATGAGCTTGTATTGTTTGTTTTTGTTGTGTTGACTCTTACTGCATGGTTTGACCATCTCCATTGGGGAAAATCTGACCATGAATGCATCAAGTGGTATCAGATCAAGGAGATTGTTCTTGTGATTTTAGACATGTGTTCCTCAAATTAAAAATCTTTTGAGATGTTGGTCATGGGGTAGTAGAGAATGGGTCTGGCCCGTAGTAATAGAGGATTTGTGTGAGGTGATTAGGGAAGGATTAGTTTCTGGTTGTTTGATTGTATGAGTGTATCTGAGAAATATTCGATTATGTTGATGTAGATTGTTGTTCCCGATCTTGAAAATTCCTGGATGGCTTATTGTGGGGTGAAAGACTTTGGATCTGACCTATGAAGGAAGAGAATTTGCACGAGGATGGATCATAGGAGAGATATTGTTGCTGATTATGAATCTTGGAGTGGGTTGTGTTCCTTGAGGTATCCTATTGGCGGACAGATCACTAAATCGAGGAAGGCTGTGGGCATGTTCAATAGATCATCGAGTGAGAGGAAATTGAGATTTTTCACTCAAATTTTTGAGCAGAGGCAGTTGCACCTTGTGAAGGGAGAGATGTTTCTAGATAGGATGAACCCTAGAAGTGTGAAGAGAATGTTTTAAGGCCTTAGAGTTGAGTTAAGGTCTAAGATCCAAAATGCTTTGGTTGGTTTGAGGAGGAATCCTTAACTTGAGAGTGAGTGTGAGGAGGCTACTGAGGAGATGAAGAGATTGATTTGAGATTTTTTGATTCAGAGGTGGATTGTTTGGCGTGTTAAGAAGATTGTTCAGAGGAGGAAATGGAAAGCTAGAGTTGCTGCTGAACAAGGTAAGCTTGATGAGGTATGTACACCTATGAATATTTTGATAGAGATTGTAGAGGATAAAGTAGAAGCGGTTATGGATGAGTTTCGTAATCTATTGACTGGATCAAATGAGCTAGTTAAGGAGTGTCTTGTTATTGAGGATGATAATGATATTGGTGATACTAAGGAGGTTGATGTTGTTGAATTTGGAATTGAGATTCCTTTGGATGAATCTGATAACCTTGTTGGGATCGTTGTTGAGTCTGATCCTAATTATAGTATGGGTGTTACTATTGATGAGATTATTATTGTTGAGTATGAGAGGAATTGTGATAAGGTTCTTAATTGTGATGATGTTGATGGGGATTTGTATAATAACTTGTTTTAGTTGAGTGCTGATATGTTGCAAAAATTAGCTAGAGGGCGTGTAATACAATACATGTGTTTCTTGATTGGTATTGGTACTAATCAGATTGATGTTGTGAAAGAGGATGTTATAGATTGTGTTGTAGTGCAGGTGTGGAAAGAGGGAGTGTATTTCATTGAAAGATATGAGTATTGATGTATGAGGATGGATATGATGAGAGTGAAGATGAGGGAAAAGTTACTGACGATGAATAAGGAAGCATGAATGAAAGATAGAGGTGGTGGATTCAGTAATTTTCCTGATTTCTTTATTTCTGATGGACTAATGATAGAGAGAGTTCACATATGTGATGAGGTTGAATGACTGATGATGATAAGGGAGTTTGAGAAGAGGAGTGCAAATCTTGTCTTTAGTTCTGTTGCTGATATGTTTGGTTCTTCATGGGAACTTGTTGGCTGGTCTATTTCAGTGTGGAGGATGTGGAGATTAGATCAGAGAGTTTTTGTCTGCAGGTTCATATTCTTAACCATGAGGTTTGGGAAGTTGAAGGTTAAAATGAAATATTTTTCCTAGTTGTGGATTTCTTCTACAGATGAAAATTGAGAGGCTAACTTTCTTAATAACCTCAGGTGTCTGATACAGGAGCATCATAGGATCTTGGCAATCTTGCCTCAACCAAAAATATTTCCTTTTAGTTTGTTCCTATTTTCATGTTTTTGTGTTTTGGGTTACAATCCTTCCTGTTGGAACATTGGCTTATCTGACCCTTATGACATGTTCTAGACATCATGTATAATCTATGTATGGGTTCTCATCTTGATACATTCTTTCTTAGTGGATATTTCTTATGATTTAGGTCAGACCTATCTGTTCTTCATGATAATGACTTAATCCATGTTGTTGGAGCTTGCAAAGCTTCCCATTGCTTGTGATCATAATTGGTGCATTGTTCGATGATCTGATGCTCGTGACCAACCTCCTTGTATGACCGTGCTTCATTTCATATTCATTTGGAGGTTTTCTTATATGATTTCGGTCCTGTCCTATTTGGTAGGATATATTTTCCTACGTTGGAGACTATGATTTTTCTTACCAACTTGTGGCTTGCGATCTTGTATATATTTATGGTTTTGGTTTCTTAGTAGGTACCTTGTCAATAATTAAACTTTGAGAGGTTATCATCCAACATGGATATGGGTTTTTGTATCTAATAAGGCACGTATGCCTTGGAATGTAAGCTGGCATGTTGCCGGGCATGTATGATGTAAATATTTCTTATCTGATAATATGAAGGCCTGTATGATTATTGTCCATTACTAAGTTGTTTATGATCTTGTCTTGTTTGTTTCTATTGTGTTGACTCTTGCTACATGGTTGGACCATCTCCATTGGGGAAACTCCATCCATGGCTGCATCATATATGCACATACACACACACACACACACACACACACACACACACACACACACATACATACATACATACATAAATACATGTACATACAAAAATTTAAAGACTATGTATAACACAATAACTTTATTCTTCAAAAATTTTCTTCATTCTATGCAGTCAATGACTCTCCCTATGGAAGTGTTTTTATGTCTTAATTTGAGGATCTTGGAGGGTGACAAATATGATTGAGAAATTAATGGAGGGCTCAAAACACTTTTGAGAAGTGATTTTCCACATTATTGCCAAATGAATCCCCATGAATCTCCACTACCTTGGTAAAAGGCTCTATAATCCCTATGTCAAATCTCAATTTCATATGCTCGTAGACCTCTTTATAATTTCATTTTCTTCTTCAATTAGCATGTGCAAAAAATGATCCCTATCTGTGCTTTTCCATTAAATATGTAATAGTTATGCACTTTCTCATTAATAATTGACCCTATATAATACTCCTCCTCAACTACTAAATGAAGAAGATGTTGGATGTTTCTGAGACATTGTTCATATTGTGCATATATTGTGGCATTAATGTTTTTTCATTGATGTCAAGATACTTCTACTATTGAAAACAATGTTCCTCGTATGTTCACTAAGGTTGAATTGCTTGGTATGGATACTTGATGTAGGAGCATTCTGGTTGTAAGAGCAATCTTGCATCACCTAAAAATATTTTTTGGTTTCTTTTTAATAAGGGCCATTTTTTCCAGAGTTACTATTTTATGGAAAGTTACTATTTTTAGTAAGTTTTTCGTTTGAGCTCAGAATGTTCTATTTTCTTCCCTGGAGATTCACTTTGATTGTATGAGCCTACCGGTAAATTTTCATTGCTAGATCGAGTCATGTTTTGTAGATATTGGATATTTTTTGTATTGGCAGCAGGGTACAAAAATTTTAAACTCAATTTTGAAGTCTTTAGAGGCTCTGAATGGGGTCAAAAATTTAGTTGATTGGGCTTGCCCTATTTAAGTGTTTTAGAGCACTTCATGGCATTTCTGAAATGGGGTTACGGCGACCCATCGGGTCAATGGTTGATGAGTTATGGTCTCTGAAAGTTGTGCTACCTGAACTTGAAAATGTTAAAGTTTCTTCAAAATTTCTTTTTGGGTTCTGAAGTTGTTTGGGCCTACTCTTATGTAATAAAAATGAATAATAATATCTTAGGGATGGTCAGCCTCAAATTTTAGGGTTTAATTTCTAGAGTCATCTTGGGCAGTTAAAATTGCCTATATTTTGAAGGCCCATAGGGTTGTCTAGGGTAGTTCAGGGTTATGTAGCTGGTGGCTCTGGCTTGCAAATTATTGTAATAAAATGGCCATGTGGCTGTCCATGTTGCATTTCTGAAGGTGAATGTTCTATTTCAGAATATTGTAAATTCATTTAATGGTGGATAATAGAAAGCCCATTTCCTGTCTTTGTAAATCTTGTTATTCTTGATTTTGTTGTGTGTTTTTGTTAATAAGGGGAACACCCTTCATCAAGTGGTATCAGAGTGGGAGTTCTTGAGTGTGTAGAAAGAT
Source organism: Thuja plicata (assembly GCA_018584345.1). Classification (NCBI taxonomy): domain Eukaryota; kingdom Viridiplantae; phylum Streptophyta; class Pinopsida; order Cupressales; family Cupressaceae; genus Thuja; species Thuja plicata. Next base: position 1,014,259 of record MU224604.1, read on the forward strand.
CACCGAATGTGAGGCAGTTTGCACCAGGACTCTGGTTGTGGGTTCACGTGATAACAACCATTAATGCCTCCACGAAGGAACCGTGACAAAAAGAGCTGGAGGTGCGATAGAAGAGGCATTTAGAGTCCTCCAGAAGCAAGTGAAAGCTTTGCAAGAGGATCTGCATAGAGTAATGAATATTTTGGTTAGAGATGAAAGTGATTAGGAATCCAAAGAAGAAGGAAAAGGTGACCAGGAAGCACCAGAAGCGCCTAGAGATCCTGAACATGATAGGCTTTTGAGAGCCATTTCCAAGATTGGAAAGAGACCTAAGATTGAAGTTCCCAAATTTTTGGGATATCATAACCCAGAGGAGTTGATCAATTGGATCAATGATCTAGAAGAATATTTTGATTATGAAGATGTCGAAGACCTATATCGGGTCAAATTTGTGAAGGCCAAACTGAAGGGCCATGCAAAAATTTGGTGGCAGGAGATTTAGTTGGAGATGAATAGAAGAGGAAAGGAGAAAATCACAAGATGGGACTGAATAGTGGAGAAGTTGAAGAGACAGTTCATCCCCATTGATTATGAGATAGATCTCTTGATAAAAATTCAAGGGTTGAAGCAAGCGGGAAAATCTGTGTAGGAGTATACAGAAGAGTTCTATCGAGTCCTCATTAGAATAGGTCATGCAGAACCTGAGAAGGAAAAAGCTGCCCGTTATCTTTATGGATTGCGGCCAAGTATTCAGGGTGAGTTGAGTCTGGTTAGAATTAACAATATTGAAGAGGCATACTATTTTTCCCTAACAGTGGAAGAGAAGCTGAACAAGAAGTTTGAAAGCAAGCAAGTTGGAAGAGGTCATGGTGGAAGATCCGGCGGACGGTCTTATGGAGGCCAAAATGAAGATCAAAAAAGGAATAATGAGTCAAGTAGTAGTCAAAATTAGAGGGGAAATAATTTCAATAGTTCCCATGATCAAAATAATAGGGATCGGAGAGGAAGAGGAAGAGGGAAAGGACCAGGAAGAGGCAGTTTTTGTGGGACTTGTTTCCATTGTGGAGAAGGACACCGAGCCTATGAATGCCCACAGTGTCAAGGAAGGATGGATATGAGGAATGAAGGCCATGCATGAGTTGCACATGCAAATGAAGAATCTTAGTCAGAACACTCAGATGATGCTGAGAGAGGAGAAACCCTAGTTGTTAGGAGGATCTTGATAAATGAAGAGAAGAACTCAGATCAGAGGAAGAGCCTATTTCACACTAGATGAAAGTGCGGGGATAAGTGTTGTGAGGTGATTATTGATGGTGGAAGCATTGATAATATGGTATCAGAAGAAATGGTCACAAAGTTGAAGCTAAAAAGGGAAAAACACCCGCGTCCATATAAAATTTCCTGGGTGCAGGATGAACACAAGGTCCTGGTCAATGAGAAGTGCTTAGTGAAGTTCAAGATTGGAATTTATCAAGATGAGATACTTTGCGATATCATCTCCATAGATGCATGTCATTTGTTGCTGGGAAGGCCTTGACAGTTCGATAGGTGTGACATACATGATGGTCATACTAATACTTATTCTTTGATAAAGGATGGAGTCTGACAAAAGCTGAAGCCATTGAAGGAAATAGGAGAAAAGGTATGTAGTAATGCTAGGATATGTTTAGTTGATGGAAGAAATTTCTTAGAAGGTATGAGATATGAGCATATGTGTTTTTCCCTTATTCGAAAAGTGGGTAAATAAGAAGTAGAAGATGTACTTGCAAAAGTTGCAGACTTGTTGGAGGAGTTTCAGGATATTGTTTCTGATAATGTACCTGATGGATTACCACCAGTGAGAAAGATCAATCATCAGATGGACTTGATCCAAGGGGATAGTTTTCCAAACAAGGCAGCCCATAGGATGACTCCAATAGAGAGTGAGGACTTGAACAGACAAGTGCATGAGTTATTGAAAAGGGGATTGATCTTAGAGAGCTTGAGTCCATGTGCTGTACCAAAAATATTAGCACCAAAGAAAATGGAGAATGGAGGATGTGTATAGATTCTCGAGATATCAATAAGATCACTATCAAGTAAAGATTTCCCTTGCCAAGAATGGATGATATTGTGGATTGTTTGAGTGGAGCTAAGTATTTCACAAAGATAGATCTAAAGAGAGGATATCAACAAATTAGGATTAGAGAAGGAGATGAATGGAAGACACCCTTCAATACAAAAGAGGGCTTGTATGAGTGGTTAGGCATGTCTTTTGGGATAACCAAAGCATCAAGAACATTCATGCAGCTCATGAATGAAGTAATGAAAGAATTTATGGGTAAGTTTGTTATTGTGTACCTAGATGATATTTTGATTTTCAGTAAGATATTGGAAGAACATATGATGCATATTTGTAAGGTGTTTGAGAGGTTAAGGGAAGAGTTGTTGCTAATTAATATGAAGAAGTGCAGTTTTGTGAAAAAGGAATTAGTGTATCTAGGATTTGTAGTCTCAGTAGAAGGTCTAAAAATAGACCCAGAGAAGGTACAGGCTATCCTCGAATGGCCTACCCTAAGGAGTGCTACTAAGGTAAGATCTTTTCATGGTTTGGCTAGCTTTTACAAAAGGTTTATTCAAAGTTTCAGTATATCTGTGGACCCTTGACTAAAACAATGAGAGGGGATAGGACAAAGTTTAAGTGGACTGTAGGGGCAACTAAGAGTTTTGAATTGTTGAAAACAAAAGTTACAGAACAACCTGTTTAAGCACTTCCATATTTTAACAAGGTGTTTCAAGTAGACTGTGATGCTAGTGGTAATGCTATTTGAGCAGTTTTGAGTCAGGAAGGTAAACCCATTTCTTATTTTAGTGAGAAGTTGAATGATGCCAAGAGAAAATATTATGTTTATGATCAGGAGTTCTATGCTATAGTTCAGGCATTGAGGAAGTGGAGATATTATCTTTTTCCAAAAGAATTTGTTTTATTTATTGATCATCAAGCTTTGCAATATTTGAATAATCAGGGAAAGTTGAATCAAGGGCATTTGAAATATGTTGAGTTTTTGCAGAGTTACACTTTTGTTTTGAAACATAGGAGTGAGAAGTCTAATAGGGTTATAGATTTTCTTAGCAGAAGATTGATTTTTCTGATAGAGATACATATTGAGGTTGTTGGGATCAATAAACTCAAGAGTTTGTATCCTGAATATCCAGATTTTGGCGAAGCTTGGAAAGCTTGTAGAGAACTTGTTACTCTGGATATAACCAAATGGTTGGATTTCATAATCCAAGATGATATGTTGTTCATAGATAGTCAGTTGTGCATTCCAAAGAGTTCCATGAGAGATAATCTTATCAAAGAAAAGCATGGTGGAGGAATGGCTAGACATTTTGGGCGAGATAAAACCATTTCTCTGGTTAGTGATAACTATTATTGGCCATAGTTGCAGAAAGATGTTAAGAAATTTGAACAAGGCTACAGGGTATGTCAGATGGAAAAAGGAGTGAAGCAGAATACATGGTTGTATCATCCATTACCTGTACCAGAGAAGCCATGAGAGGATATTAGTATGCACTTTGTTCTTGGCCTACCGAGAACTCAAAGAGGGGATGATTCCATATTTGTAGTGGTGGATGGTTTTTAAAAAATGACACATTTCATTCCATGCAAGAAGACTAATGATGTTGTTCATGTAGTAGAATTGTTTTTCGGGGAGGTGGTAAGACTACATGGATTACCAAAGATCATAGTGTTAGATCGGGACACCAAGTTTGTTGGGTACCTTTGGAGAACCTTGTGGGAAAATTTGAAGACAAATTTGAAGTTTAGCTTAGCACACCATCCATATACTGATGAACAAATAGAAGTTGTGAATAGGAGTTTGGGAAACCTATTGAGATGCTTCGTTGGAGATAAACCAAAGGGACACAATTTGGTTTTACCACAGGCAGAATTTGCATATAATAACTCTATCAATAGGAGCACTAGTAAATCACCATTCCAGATAGTATATGGAATTAGTCCTAGAAATACGTCAGAATTAAGAAAGTTGGACAAAGGAGAGACAAGAAGTACTGAAGCTAAAGAATTTTCAAAACACTTAAAGAATTTGCATGAGGAGGTGACGCACAATATTAATATAATGAATACATAGTAAAATGCTACAACAGACAAGAAAAGGAGGCATAAGGAATTCTAGTGGGAGATGAAGTCATGGTTCATTTGAGAAAGGAGAGATTTCCAATAGGATCATATAATAAGTTGAAGATGAAGAAGTTTGGACCTTGCAAAATATTGAAGAAGCATGATTCAGGAAATGTTTATGAAGTAGATTTGCCCAGTGAACTCAATATTTCACCAGTGTTTAACATTTCAGATTTGACACAATATCATGAGGGAGGTTGGTGCAGGAGCACACCTAGCTCAAACCCTTAGCTCTTTATTTTTGGCATGTACTGACTCTAGCCAAGTCAGGAGAGTTTATGTGGACCTTAGAAGGTCTTTTGTTTTCCCTAAGATGGATATGACTATGTCAATCCATGTCTAGCTAGGTTTCTTAGTTGGTTTCCTGACTGTCGGTTAACACTGTGTCAGTTAACATTGTGTCAGTTAATACTGTCGGTTAACACTGTGTCGGTTAATACTGTGTCAGTTAACACTGTGCCGGTTAACACTGTCAGCTAACACTGTGCCGGTTAACACTGTCGGTTAACAATGTGGTGGTTAACACTATCGGTTAATTTAGACTGGTGGTCAGTTTTACGTTACTGTTGGTTGATAAAGTCAGTCATAACGGCCTGTGAAAAGTGAATCTTGTCTTTTATGGATAGTATGGTCAGTTGTAACGGTTCTTGAAGAGTTGCTTGCGAATATGTGGGCAGTTAGGGTCATTTCAATGAGAGGATGGTTATTAATAACATCCCAAGCCTTTATTTTAGAGATCTAGAGACTAGAGACTGGAAAAAGAAGAGAAGCTATAGGAAATCATAGAGTTGCAGATTATTGTACCATTCTATTTTGTTTCTAGTAATGAGAAGTTGCAGATAGTGTGTTTAGTGGATATCAACCTTCTTTGTTCATTTTGCATGCAAGTAGATTAGTTACTTTATTTTCTATTCTAAAAGTTCTTAGTTCTTCACCCATTCTGGGTTGTAAGCAGTGATGGTCCCTCGAGATTCCTGAATCCATGGTGAGAGTCATGTGTTGGGATGGAACTCGAGAGGAGCCCTTGTACATAGTTTCCTTTTTGTTTTCTGTAGGAGAAGCAATAGCAAAGAGTCTGGAGATCTTACCCTAGGCGAGCTTGGTAATAGTCCGGCTATGGAAGAGAATGAAAGAAATGTTCTAAAAACATTGATTGAGTGGGAAGAATGAATCTATTTGTGTAGGTTTAGTAAGAAGAAGATGAAAATCATTTTCTTGGGGACTGATTCTTGAAGAGGAGGTAAAGTTGAGAGTGACTTACCTTAGTTTAGGGTGGTGAACACCCTAACAGATCTAGGAAAAAGATCTCAGAACAGAGCCAAGCTGGTCCTGTAGCAGCAACAAGACTACTGTCCATATCAGAGGTGTTGAGGATCAGATCACAAAAGTATAGTGGAATATTCTGGCAACTACTTTAGCTACAGAGGAGATTGCAGACATTTTGGATAGTCATATTGGTAGAAGCACAAGGAACATGACATATGAAGAATATTTGGTCAAATGGAAAGGATGACTTGTACAAGATTCATCATGGCTATCAAGGGAGGAGGTAAACTATCTTGGTTTTACTTTGACCACCTGAGACGTGACAGGGTCACTTCTCAAATTACCCTAGGTGTCTGATGTAGGAGCATCCTGGGTGTAAGAGAAATATTTTATCATCCAAAAATATTTTTTGGTTTCTTTTCAATAATTTTGTGCAGAGTTACTATTTCTGGAAAGTTACTATTTTTAGTAAGTTTTTTGTTTGATCTAAGAATGTTCTATTTTCTTCCCTGGAGATTCACTTTGATTGTATCAGCTCATCAGTAAAGTTTCATTGCTAGATCAAGTCTATTTTTGTAGATATTGGATATTTTCGGTATTGGGAACTGTCTGATGTCGAATGTGACCTCTCAATCCAACAAGAAACCCAACATAGTCCTTATTCAATCCATGGATTTGCAGAAACAAACATGAATTGTTTGTTCTACAAAGTGATTGAGACGGCCTGTTGCCTCCTAATTAGGAGTGATTGCTGTAGTGTACCCTCAGAACGAGAGCCAACAACTTGATCTTCTCTAATACGGAGGATTTTTAGAGTGCAAGTGTGTGAGAAATAGCCATCAAATGTGATAAATCTGCAACTAGATATGATGAAATGATGCTATTCTATGAATTTGAACATGATTAAGATATGAAAGATGAATTGCAACTATTCTAGAAATGAAATGCAAGTAAGCTAGAATTGATTAACAAATTGAAGCTTTTAAAGCATAGATGAAATTGTTAGCACTTACAAATGACTCATTAATCAAAGCTAACAATATTCAATTCCAAAATGAGATTATATTAATTATGCTAGAAATGTAAAATAAAAGCATGAAATTGAAACTAAAATTGACTATAGTAATTGTGCTCAAAAACCAAGGATCCCTCAATGAAGAAAAGAGGTCTCTTTTATAGAAAACCGAAGAGAGAGAACGAAGAGCTTCTTGAAAA
>MU224604.1:1031369-1064188 GCA_018584345.1 Thuja plicata
TTAAATCAATTAATCATAGGGATTTTAGCTAATAATCATTTGAGATTTAGGAATTAAATGTAATGTTGGATTTATGCAAATTTGGGTTTTTTGCATTTGAAACTCAGTCAATTGAAGTCAATTAGGAAAAGAATTTGCCTAGTACAATAGGACTTCGAGGATGAGAAAATGCACCAAAATTGATTAAGTTATTAGGTGCCAATTTTGGGGTGTTACAGGAACAGGGTACATAAACTTTAAACTCAATTTTGAAGGCTTTAGAGGCTCCAAATGGGGTTGAAACTTTGGTTGACTAGGATTTTCCAAGTCAGGCATTGTAGAGAAATTCATGGAATTTCCTAAATGGGGTTACGGTGGCCCATTGGGTCAACGGTTGATGAGTTATGGTCTCCAAAATTTGCGCTACCTGAACTTGAAAATGTTAAATTTTCTTCAAAATTTATTTTTGGGTTTGAAAGTTTTTTGGGCCTACTCTAATGTAATAAAAATGAATATTAATATCTTAGGGATCGCCGACCTCAAACTTTAGGGTTTACTTTCAAGAGTCTTCTTGGGTGGTTAAAATTGCATATATATTGAAGGTCCGTAGGGTTGTCTAGAGCAGTTCAGGGTTATACAACTCATGGGTTTGGTTTGTAGATTATTGTAATAAAATGCCCATGTGGTTGTGCATGTTGCATTTCTGAAGGTGCATGTTATATTTTAGAATATTGTAATTTCATTTCATGGTGGATAATAGAAAGCCCATTGCCTTTCTTTGCAAATATTGTCATTCTCAATTTTGTTGTGTGTTTGTGGTAATAAGGGGAGTACCCTTCATAAATAATACACCAAATATCTACAATTGAAATCATACCATTGTATTTTGATATGTCTATCACTGATGCATGTCAGTTTTTAGATGTTGGCATGATGATTTGAGAGAGTTATGACTGATTTACCAGTCTCTGGTATTTTGGTTGTTTAGGTAAAGACAAAGTTTCAATTTTTGGATCAGTATGGATTGATGTTGAAGAATTTTTTATTTCTAACCTGGTAGTGAGTTTGGGACATGCATATATGTCCTTAACTCAAGTGGTTCATGATTTGGATACTGACAAGTTATATTTCTTGAGTGACAAATGTTGCAGATATTGTTGTTGACAAACAATGTAGAGATGTATTTATATCTTGAGTTCATGTTGATGCTAAGGTTGTTGAGGTACTTAAGGTTTCTTATTGATGTTTCTTGATCATGTTCTGATTATGTTGTTGGATAACATTGGTTTAAGTGATAAGGTTGCATGATTCTCATATAATGTGTTGGTGTTCTTCATTTGGTCTTAGCCGATATGATGATGTAATGTTTTGTGAAGGTTTAGAGCATGATTGGTGGATCTGAGTGTGTTCAAGGTTGTTAATATTGATCATTGCAATTTCCTGGTCAACATTTAATTGATTGCATTGAGAATTGAATTTTAATTTATTATTTGTTTGTAATTAGGTCCCTAGTCGACCTAGTTGAGATTAGTTGATGTAATGTGTATATATATGTAATCATTTGAAGTTGCGAAGGTATGTTAGAGGTGACTAGAGTGTGTGAAGATGAAAGAAAGTATAGGATACCTGATAGAAGAGGTATGAGTGGAATATAAAATTGAGGCAGAGATTTGTTGTATTCCATTGGAACTATTTTGGCATAACATATGCTATCAGTTAGTTCGTGTGTTTGGACTGTAAGTCCTCCTTGATTTGTAATTAGATTATGTTGTAAGAAATTGAGCCTTATTGTAATTGTGATTGAGAAGTGAGCTCTAGGTAGTGTGCCTAAATGCATTTTCATTCCCCTTTTGAAATACTCCTAATAGGGTACAATATTTATTATTGAGTGCACTCATCTTGTGGGTTCCATCCCCACCATGGTTTTTTCCCCTAACAGGGTTTCCATATAAAATATCTTGGTGTTATGTGTTGCTATTGTGTTGAGATTTTTCTTTCATGTTTATCATTCAGATATGAGATTAAAGTTTTAAAGGTGGGAAAATTTTATTATTATTTGTGGCAAAACTGATTCACCCCCCCTCTCATTTATGTGTGCTTCTTAAGATCTAACATTTGGTTTTAGAGATAGTGTCCTCTTAGAGAAGCTTGACCGCTTGAATACTAATGAGAAGAAATAACATGGGATTAATATCAAAGTATATGAATCCTTGAAGAGTGCCTTATAAGATGTCGAGTATACAAATGTTCTAGGATTGCAAACTGCACATCAAGTATTAGAAAAGTTAGAAACATTATATGAAGGAGACAATTTTGTGAAGAAAGAGAAGCTACAAATACAAAGAGGAAGATATGAAGCATTGAGGATGAGAAAAGATGAAAACATTACTATGTATGTGAATAAGATCAACAACCTTGTTTATGAAATCATATGTGCTGGTGGAAAATTGGAAGAAGAGGAGATTGTTTCTAAAATTTTGAGATCCTTGCCTCTTGCTTACAATCATAAAGTTGTTTCTATTGAATAAATAAGAATGGTGTCTACTGTGAAAAGAGATACATGTTAATCCCTAAGTTTTGTTGATGATTAGTGACCTACACTTAGTCATTTACTTAGGCAGTTCTAGTTGGTTATCACTATGGCCGAGCTAAAACTATTCAAGGCCGAGTAGGAATATAGGTTTTCGAGTTACATCATGCCGAGCCAAGTAGAATACTTAAGTGCCGAGTGATAGAGATATGAGCTTTGAGGCTGATATATGTACACATTTAATTTTGAGGTGAAATATCTTGGCTGACTTGTATGAGCTTTGGGCTGATATATGTACGCATTTAATTTTTATCTACAAAGTTATTTACACATTTAATTGTTTTATCCTATGCATGGCATGGACCCAATTAGGAAATTAGAATGCATTGGAGGCATAAATATTAGATCTTGATCATTGATCTAGATCTCGCCAACATATCTGTAAAGACATATAAGATTGCTTCTAATCCTATTATTAAGAGAGAGATATACACAAAGAGAAGGGTTGTGTGTTCATGAGAGATGAATAGTGAGTTATTTTGAGAAGAAGCCTAGATCAAGAAGAATGGAAGAGTAGTGAATAGTAGAGTAAAGACATATCAAATTGTGAGATCACAGAAGGTATTGGAAAGAGAAGATCCGTCATCAGCATTTGAGTGCATAATGAAGGATCACTACTTGAAACATTCTAACAGGTGTATCAGGTGAAATCTCTTAACAGAGTGGTTCTAACAGACCTACTTTAAATATCTTAGCCAAGTGCTTACTTTACTGTAAGTTGAAATCCTTTCACAAGGTAGATTTTAATGATCTTTAGTTCTTAACCGAACAAAACTTTAACCAGGTAGATTACATTTTGTAATCAAAATCTTGTAGCCCTAACATGCACACTTTATTGTAGAAGCAGTGAAGATTTTGTGGGTGTCATCCCCACCCCAGTTTTACGTATTTGGGTTTCTGGGTTACCAAAATTCTGTGTTATGGGTTATACATTTCATGTTATTGATAATATCTGATGTTACGTTAAATTCATATATGTATGCATGTGGATCAATTTTATTTAAGTGATTAATTTTTAAGATCTGATTCACCCCCCCTCTCAGTATCTTTCTTTCCCATTATTTTACTTCCAACAATTGGTATCAGAGCATAGTTCTCCTATAAAAGCTTTTAATCAGCTTGTGAGTACAGATATTGAGATGGAGGTTTACAAGTTTGGTAAAGTCATTGAGAATCAGAAGATTGAGATTTAGCTAGAATTACATCAACTTGAGATATCAAGATAGGAATTGAAGAAATCATTGACAGCTAGGAGAGATTTGGCTAAACAAATGAATGATACTCATTATCAGGAAGATGACACTGCACATCTATTTTAGAATGGAGATTCTACTTAGAGAGATGCAGTAATTGCAGATCTACTGGAAAAGAATAATGTACTGTGTGAAGAAGTCAGGCTCTTGAAAAGAGAACAAGAAATGTAGACAGTAAGACTATGTGAAGTAGTGGAACAAAAGAAGAAAATTGAAGATGAAAAAGCTATGACAGAAGAAGATAAAAGAGTGATAACTGTCAGACTTGATGAAAGGACACATGATGTGCAAATGATGAAAATTAATCAGGTTGACATGGAAAATCAACTGCTACTTGTAAATCATGAGATTAGTAGGAAAGATATGGTAATGATGAATTTGAGATCTGAGAACAATCAATTGAAAGATGATTTGAGATCTGAGAAGGAACTGAATGAAAGGTTGAATAAACCTAATGAAGCTTTGACGCATTTTGAGAATCTGATGGAAGCATCAGGGAGACCAAAAAATTCTTCTAGATTAGGTCACACTAAACCAAAGACATCTACTAAGAAAGTAGAATCATCTAAGAATGGTGAAAGGAGGAATGCAAAGACAAAGAACAACAAACCTGTTTGCCACCACTGTGGAAAACCAGGTCATACAACAAACATTTGCCGAAGCAAGAAAGGTAAGCCCAATCCTAAACCTAAGTTGAATGGTTACTATTTTAATTACAAGTAATTTGGACATAAAGCACATGAATGTTGGGCTGAAGCAAGTGATGCACCTCCCAAACCAAGATTCAATTGTTATTGTTACAAGTGTCAGAAACATGGTCATAAAGCACAAGATTGTAGATCCAATGCTAAACAACAATGGATATCTAAGACACAAACAAAAGCACTAGGAAAAGAAACACTTACAATTGGGATTATAACACAAGGAAGAGTTGTCATTATTGTGAAAAATATGGACATGCACCTGAATATTGCTTAAAGACACATTTCAGAGGGAAATCTAAGAGTTGGATGAATGGAAGCCTAGTCTGCTTTAGTTGTTTGAAGATTGGTCACACTAAGAGGGAGTGTAGGACAAGAGTACCTGATCCTACTATTGAGAAAATAAGAGCATACATGAACCATACATGGGTAAGGAAAATAGAGTCGAGCAACAATGAAACTACTGAAGCCGAGGTCACCCAATCCAATGGATCAGGTGATCACATCATCTCTGACTAAGCAAGAGAGGTATGTAAGGAATTGCATTTCAATTTCAAATCTTACATCAGTTCCTAATTTGTAATTGTGCCAAAGTCCATATTTTCATATGTTGAGATGCACTAGGACATGTTTGTGAAAAATGCCAAGAAGAGTTAACTGCACTATAGGTGCCGAGTTGGTTGGCCGAGTAAGTTTTGTGATGGCTGAGTATGGTAAGCCGAGTGGTATGCAAGTTGTGTTAGTCAGCCAATGACAGCTGGTTTGCACTAAGCTAATGGGTATAAAATTTATTGCTTACCTACCTTGACCTTTCGAGTCTATATAAGGAGGAACAATTTATTCTTCATTTTACCTTGTGATTTTCAGTATTCACAGAGCAATCGAAGAAGTTATAGAATTGATCTTAGCAAAGTTTTTTTCAAAGATCTCGTCGGCGTGCCGTCAGCAACCCTAAGGTGAACAATCTGAAGTGCTACTTGCTGAGGTACCCTATTCTTCATTTTTGAACCCTAATTTGAGAGATTATGGCTACAAGTTCTTCCACACCAGTCAAAGATATGGAAGAGGAGTTGAAGAAAATTAAGGTAGTGAGAAGTGATGCATGTACACCTCCTAACTTTTGAGCCGTTCCCAAAAGTGCAATTTTAGGTGATCTAAATGGAGCTCTCTCATCTATTCCACCAAAGGTACTTATGATCCATGATGTTAGATCTTGTTACATGGTTAATATTGGTGAAGTAGGTGATAGTGAATTGAGTAAATACTACAACAAGTTTTGCGATAATGGATTTCTGAAGGAAGAATTCAAGCATTTAGCCGACAAAGGGTTAACTCATGCCCTAGATTTTCTGCCAAACTTCAAGGATGAATGGATCAAGGTTGTTCTAATCTGAGTTCATAATATGCATATGTGACTGGACAATGGACCAGTTAGGATTACTAAAGATATTATTCATCGAGTAATTGGATATCCTATTATCAGTGGAAAATGAACAATGAGAGATCAAAGTAAAGAAGAAATAGCAGCTAACACTGGAGCTATCTGGAATAACAAAGGTATGACTATCTCTACAATTGAAGATTTAGAACTTGACTTTGGAGTGAGAGTGATTGAACATAAGTTCTATCAGTCGAGCTGACTGGATAGTGTTCCCTGCACAGCTGTGGACCAAGCATGGAAGATAGTTAAAAAGAATCACACCTACAACCTTGCCGAGCTGCAATTGACACAACTAGCCGAGAACCTACTATCGATCAGAAAAGCTAAGAGCTCATCATGCAAGTTTAGTTCTTTACTAGTTTTCATATTCTTCTTTGTATAGAAGTCATTTCCTTTACTGGGAAATATTGTTTTGAAGAAGGATAGACCTATTACTATGTAGATTAGTGAATGTATTCATCAACTAGGCAATAATTTTAATAGTATTATGGGAAACTAATTTGTGGAATTCAAAAAGAGAATGAGGTTGAGATCTAGAATTCCTAGTCCACTTGTGGAAAAGCACTATGAAGAGATATGTTTTCTAGTCGATACAGATTACACTTACATTTAGGCTGTGACACCTAGGGTATCATGGCTGGAGCCATTTCCCTATGAAGTTAACATTGATGAAATATCAATAGCTATCAAAACACTCCTAGCAGAGGAGATTGATACAAAAGCAAAGACATTTGGAAATTATGATGAAGCTAAGGAAAATATATCTATGAATCTTAAGGTAGGAACCATGGAGAGAAAGAGGAAAAAGATTGTGAAGAATCTGAAGAAAATGGTTGGATTGCCGAGTGATGAGGAGCCAGAGGATGCACCTCTAGGCATATCTACTGGACAAGGAGAAGATGTATCTGAAGAAGAAGAAGAAATAATAAGTGAATCTGAGGAAGATATTTTTTTTAAAGCAAAAGGAAAGAAACCAGTAGTAGCCAAGGTAACTAAGCCGAACCAAGCAATACCTAAAGTTACCCCTCCCATTGCTAGTCATCCAAGGACAAGGGCATCTGCTGCCACATCTCTAGTAGTGAAAACAAAAGTATATGAAAAGAAGGTTGGAGAGAGTAGTTCTGGATCAAAGATAAAATTTGCAACAAAGGGTGTGCCGAGCCTACAAGTAAAGAGACCAAGAACAAAACTGCATTTGGATCCAGGAAGTGATGAAGAAAAGACTGAAACTGATGAACCCAAAAACATAACAACAACATCATTCAAAAGACCCACTGATATTAATGAGGTATGTGAGAATTTGAGGAATTTTGCAGGGTTATCTGGCTTTAAGTTTATCAAGTATGAGAAATTGAAGGTAGAGGATAAGCATAAAGTTCAGGAAGCTCTACTAGATATGATGAGAAATTTCAAGTTAACTCCTGTACAGATAGGCAACAATATGCCAAATGAACTATATGAGTTTCTATGTAGCAAATAGGAATTTGCACTTACTACTAAGAGATAGATTAGAGAAGGTACATTAGCTAAGGTTATCCCTAAGCTGACTAAGAAACAAAGAGCTAAATTTATTGAGGGATACAAGAATAAATTTCAACCTAAACTCAGAGGATATGCTGTTTTGAAAAATGATATTGAAAGTATAGTACAATAGAGTTCAAGGATATGGAAGGAAATATTTGGATTGATAGCTCCACAAAAGGAGAAAAATGATGAAGGGACATCTGGATAGAAGGATAAAGAAGTGGAAACCACCCCTACACCTCAGAAAACAAAATAAAAAATTGCTACTGAGCCTGACAAGACTGGAGCAGAACCAAAAGAACAAACATATACAGTAAACACTGTTGATCTGACAAAAGACAGTCCAATTGACATCACAATTGATGACTCTAGTAATTTGGATGCTGAGGGTCAGGATGAGATGAGAGATACAAGTAGGGAATCTCCTATTAAGGCTACAGAGGCTAAAGGATAGAAGAGTATAGAAAAACCTAAAGATAGAGTTGAACAAAAGGAAGTAGAGAAGGAGAAGACAGATGAACAGGAGGTAAATATACAAAATTCACCTATTTTAGAGGTTGTGAAAACAGTTTTAGATAGTGGAGAGGAGATGAGGAATACTAACAATGATCCTAAAGAACAAGAGGTAGTGCAAGTGTTGGCTGATTTACCACACTTCACATCATCCACTCCCATTGGACCTAAAATAGGAGGTATGCTTGAGCAACAAACAATTTTGATTGAATTGAAAGATGCAATTGTGACTACTACTAAAACAGGAAAAGGTATTGTAGAAATGAATCTAAGCAGTAGCTCACCTAAATTTAAGAGGAGGAAAGTTATGAGGAAGAAGTCTCTAATTCTTTATGTCACATTAGATGAAGTGATTGTGATTCCACCATGGGATCCCAATGTTTTATCTTATGAATATTGAGACTCTTCAAGAATTACTCAAGAGGAAGAAAATGTAGGAAGAAATGAAAAGAGAGCAGAAGCAAAAGTAGGTGTTACATGACATCAAAAATATATTTGTAAAATCTTTTGACATGGAAGATGAAAATCCTCAAGCTCCTATTCTTGAACAGTTAGTTCATATTGTGCAAAAGGTAAATGATAACAACATTGAAGGTAATGAGAAGTTACTACAATGGTGTGAGAGGAAATTTGAGAACAAAGTATTGGAAAAAATCTCAGGAGAGATTGCGACAAAGCAGGTTGAACTTTCTTCTCTTGTAGAAACTTTGGAGGAAGTTGCAACTAATGTTTATTCTTTTTATAAGAAGTTATGTGATGTTGAATTCTTCACAAAGGATAATCTACAGGTGTTAGAAGATATAGATAAAGTAAACGATATTTAGGAAAGAATCCAAGAGAGTGTGCTGAAATGAAAAAGTTTACCATAAATGAAATGATGATCCAAGAACAATCACCAAGATCACCAAAATGCTCAAAGACCAAGACAAGAACATAAGAATTTTGGAAGGGGAAAAAACAAGAAAAAACCACTTTGTGAATAATATGAATGAGGCAAGAAGCCATGAAAGAAAGAGAGCTTGAGCAAGAAGCTCATTACAATATTGTGAGAGAAAGAATGTGAATGAGAGAAGAAGAGAGAAGAAATCCTATGAGAACCAACTTGTGAAAACCAACCTTAAGAAGTGAGAGAGAAGCATCTCTTAAGTAGAGATGAGTGAAGGAGTTTACATGTAACTCCCATATCCTTTGAGTGCCACATTCACATTAAGTGTGTGCCATGTGTAGGAATCCTCTTAAGGAGGAATATCTAATTTCCTTATTAAAGGAATTACATAAAAAGAGTTGTCCTCCCACTAGAGGAAAAAATACATGTAGGGATTCCAAATGAATCTCCTAATTAAAATACAAGTAAAGATTAGATATTCTAACAACAAGCTATAGAGAAATTGCAATTAGACTTGAAGTCAACTGGGAGTTCATTGAGTATGGATGCTAGCACTAGCTCTTTACATTTTAACAGATTGACTAATGCACAAAGGAGAATAGCAAAGCTCATGGATGAAGATGGTCAGATAAGGGAAAAATTGATTACTATTTAGACCAACCTGATACCTCATCTAGAGGTAATTCAGAGAGAAATTTTAGTTGCAAAAGAATTGGTTAAGAGAAACACAGATCTCTCTACTGCAGAAAGTTTAGTGAGTCTAGCTCCTGAGCTAGAAGTCAAATTGGAGATTATGAAGTTTGTTAAAGATAGTTGGGACACTGCATTTGCGTCCAACTTACAAATTCATAAATAGTTTTTGGATAAGTACAATTTAACCCCACTTGCAATCAGTGACAAAAACAAGGGGGAATCTGACAAGGATACAGTGTAAGAGGAGCAGTACAGGTATAATTGCAAATTTTTTTTTGAAGGCATGTATACTATGTAACTTTTTGTATATAGTATGGAGTACATTCCTAGGGGGAGTACATTGTGTACTTAGGCAACATTTTGGATGGAATTAATTGAAATGATAAGTGTATTTTTTCCACTAATATCAAAGGGGGAGATTGTTAATCCCTAAGTTTTGTTGATGATTAGTGACCTACAATTAGTCATTTACTTAGGAAGTTTTAGTTGGTTATCACTATGGCCGAGCTAAAACTATTCAAGGCCGAGAAAAATTGCCAAGCAGGAATACAGGTTGCTGAGTTACATCATGTTGAGACGAGTAGAATACTTAAGTGTTGAGTGACAGAGATGTTAAGTGTCGAGTAGAATAGTTTTTGCATACATGTCAGGATTGATTCAAACTTTGAGGTGAAATATTTAGGCCAACTTGTATGAGCTTTGGGCTGACATATGTACACATTTAATTTTTATCTATGAAGTTATTTACGCATTTAATTGTTTTATCCTATGCATGGCATGGATCCAATCAGGAAATTAGAATGCATTGGAGGCATAAATATTAGATCTTGATCCTTGATCTAGATCTCGCCAACAGATCCGTAAAGACATATAAGATTTCTTCTAACCCTATTATTAAGAGAGAGATATACATAGAGAGAAGGGTTGTGTGTTCATGAGAGATGAATAGTGAGTTATTTTGGGAAGAAGCCTAGATCAAGCAGAATGATAGAGCAGTAAATAGCAGAGTAAAGACATATCAGATTGTGAGATCACAGAAGGTATTGGAAAGAGAAGATCTGTCATCAGCATCTGAGTGCATAATGAAGGATCACTACTTGAAAAATTCTAACAGGTGTATCGGGTGAAATCTCTTAACAAAGTGGTTCTAATAGACCTACTTTAAATCTCTTATCCAAGTGCTTACTTTACTGTAAGTTGAAATCCTTTCACAAGGTAGATTGTAATGATCTTTAGTTCTTAACCAAACAGACCTTTAACTAGGTAGATTTCATTTTGTAATCAAACTCTTATAGCCCTAACAATTACACTTTATTATTGTAGTAGTGAAGATTTTGTGGGTGTCATCCCTCCCCCATTTTTACCTATTTGGGTTTCTTGGTTACCAAAATTCTGTGTTATGGGTTATACATTTCATGTTGTTGATGCTATATGATGTTAGGTTAAATTCATATAAGTATGAATGTGGATCAATTTTCTTTAAGTGATTAAGTTTTAAGATCTGATTCACCCCCCCTCTCATTATCTTTCTTTCCCAATATCTTACTTCCAACAATACATTGGCTGGTAAGTTATCTGCTTTTGAAATGAGTGAATTTGGAGATAAATTTCCTAAAGTTGAATTTGCATTTAAAGCTACTATTTCTAAGGATACACAAAGATCTAACCTTGGTGAAATTTCATCTAAGCTTTGTAAATATGATAAGGAATGGGAATAGATTGAGAAAAAGGAAAGAGAGCTTGAAGAGCTTGAAGCCCTATTTGCAAAGAAGTTACCTAAAAGATCTGATAAGTATGAAGGGAAGTTTCCTTTGAAGTGTTTTCCATGTTATAATATTGGTCACATTGCTTCTAGATGTCCTAACAAAGAGCCAAAGCACAAGCATAAGAAGTTCATACATAAATTTTAGAAGAAATGATACTATGCTACTGATGAAGGAACTATTGATGATGAATCTGAGAAGAGAGAAGATGAGATTGTGTTCATTTCTATTAGAGATGAGAATTGTATTGAAGAGAAATCCTTGGGTTCACATGTGGATAAGAGAGATGACTGGGTTATTGAAAGTTGATGTTCAGATCACATGATTGAAGATAAAAGGAAATTTGTGAAGATTGAAGACTATGATGGTGGTGTTGTTCGATTTAGTAACAATGCTCCCCGTTTGATCAAAGGAAGAGGTTCAATTTCACTTGATGGTAAGAATAATATTGATGATGTTTTGTATGTTGAAGGTTTAAGGCATAATATTTTTAATATTGGACAGTTAGTTGATAAGGGATATCACTTGGAATTCAAGAATGGAATGTGTAAAATCATTGTAAGCACTAGAATTGAGATTGCAGAAGGTAAAAAGACTAGAGGTAATGTATTTCACTTGAACAATTTTGAGAATAAATATTTGATTAAAAATGTTAATGACAGTTTATTGTGGCATAAGAGATTTTGTCATGTAAACTTTGATAACATTGTGAAGATAAGTACTACAAATACCATAAGATATTTACCTAGCTTGTTGAAGCCTAACAATGTGATGTGTAAGGAATGTCAATTGGGCAAGCTAGCTAAATGTACTTTTAAAAGAAAGACTTATTCTTCATGTGGATTGTTAGATTTGGTGCATACTGATTTATGTGGCCCTGCTAGAACTGATTTTTAGAGCTATGGTTGAGACTAAGACAGGTATGGAGATGAGGTGTTTGAGATTTGATAGAGGTGGAGAGTTTACGTCTAGAGAGTTTAATGGACACTATGAAAAGAATGGAATAAAGTGACAAATGTCTTCTCTACAGGCCCCACAACAAAATGGAATTTGAGAGAGTAAAAATATAATAATTCTTGACACTATAAGGACAATGATGATTGAAGGAAAAATTTCACAAATCTATTGGAGAGAATATATTAGCACTGCCTTTTATACACTTAATCGCGTTCAAATCAAGCATGGTACTGGTAAGACTCCTTATGATATTTGGTATGGTCATATTTGTACTGTGAAGTATTTTAGATTCTTTGAAAGAAAATATTACATTAAGAGAGATGAAGACTTAGGAAATTTTGATTCTAGAAGTGATGAGGGAATACTTCTTGGTTATTCTACAAAGAGAAAAACATACAAATTTTATAATTATAGATTGATAGTGCTAATGTGAAAGCGGATGAGAGTTATTTCAGGAACCAGTTAGATCTTGCAGCTATGAATTAGATGAAGAAGAAAGGAGTCAGATTGTGCAAGTATATAATCAAAATCAAAATCAAAATCAAAATCAAAATCAAAATGGATGAGTAGAACATAATAAATAAGTTGGAGATGAGGAAGAGTTAGAATCACAAGAGTCATCTACAAATGCAAATCCAAAGATTCCAATGTTGGAAATAATGGAATGATGTACTGAGAGGGGAGGGGTGAATCAATACCCTTAAATTTTTTATCAATTAACCTTTATTCTTTTAGTAATCAATTGTATTACCAACCATTTGTGCTATCTTATCTTTGTGTATGTTATATTAATTCATTATCTCAATAAGCATGTAAAAATTTCATTGAAACATTCATGAAATGTATAGACACATAACACAAGGTTTGGTAATGTAGAAAACCCCTGTTAGAAGGTAAAAACTGTGGTGGGGATGAAACCCACAAAGCTTCACTATCTGCAGAATGGAAGGGGTCAGTTAAGGCTTAAAATTTTGATCACTTCTAATGATCTACCCTGTTAGGAGTATTAGGTAGAGTTTGGTTAAGGTATACTCTATTAAGAGATTTAGAAACACTGTTTAGTGTGCACTCGATTAAGAGATTTATAAAGGATTATTAAATACACCTTTCACAAGGATTTATTCTATTTTCTACACTTGTTAGAATGTAGACAAAAATATTCAATGACTTGAGTGTATGAAATCTACAATTACTGATTACAGATCCATTAAAGGTTACAATTATAATGTATGACCTATTGTGATTGATCAATACCTCTGTTGCTTGGTAGCCTTGAATCTGGTTCTTGATAACCTAATTCATCTTTTGTTGTTCTCGCTTAAAACTCTTAGTCTGCTCCATAGATGTGCTCCTTGGCTACTATCATCCTCACATCTGAATGAAATGAATGATTATACATATATTTATATAATAGATTAACCTAATTAAGTTTCATGTATTACAAATATAACTCTATGATCAAAGGTTTACAACTTGACCTTGATCTCCTAGTTTGCATGTTTTCCATTAGTTAGACTGATTAAAATAATTACAATTACATTTCTTGTCCCTCAAGAAATGGTTTTAAATCAAATCAAAATGCTAAATATAAAACATAAGTTTTTTATCTGACGTGGAAGTCAGATCCACATTTCTCGGGATATAAGTGTATTTTGGTGATTGATGCTCGGGTTGCTCTATTGTCTGTCTGTCAGTGTTCGTTCCGTGAACTATCTATCACGTTTCCTTGCTCTGTCAGGTTCCTCTATTTTACGCTATGTCAGTTTACACTTCAACATTTTTGGGTTGAACTATGCAAACTGTGTTAGTTTTCTCTTATGATCTGTCTTGTTGGGTTTCTCTTGAACTTAACACTTTCAGTGACCTTTTCTATCTGTACTTTTTTTTTGTACTGAAATCCTATCTTTCAGTGTAGGTGTTACCGATGGTTCAAAAACTATTTCCCTTTGCATACTAATGAAAAATGTGTCATTAATCTCCCCCTTTGACATTAGTATAAAAAATGTATATGTGCAAAATACTAAAATGTATAGTATGTACACCATGTGTTCACCTTATCATTATGACTCCCCCTATGTATATGTCGATATAGTATATGTATATACATGTACACTTGCCTTTATACTATGCTCCCTTTTCACCTTATCTTCATATCATTTTCCTCTTTGTATCATATCATTCTCCCCCTTTTTACTACTGTACATATCATTTTCCCCCTTTTTTGATAGTAAGGGAAAAGGTGTATACTTACAAATTATCAAAAATATGGGAATGGGAATTGTTCATGTTTTCCAATAGTTTCTCCCATTTCTCTTGTAGGTTTTCAAGAGCCATTTTCTCTAGTGTGATTTGGGCATGCATATCATAGATGCTATCTACTACAGACATCTCCGGGGTGGCAATTAACTGTCTTGCTGAAGTCATGTGTTGTTGCAGAAGTATAATATTTGGTAGCATTAGAGCTTGTAGCTCGATAACCTCATCTCTAAAATTGGTTTCTTCCTCTAGAATCTCCTATCTCAACCTTCCAGATTTCATAATATTTTTCAAATGCATCTTGATTGCATTGTCATTTGTGGTTAGACTGTGTGCACTTGTATTTAGATCAGAATCTATTTATGCAATCTTATCACTATTTTACTTAGTGAATTTCTCTAAAGTGCACAACTTTTGTATTAAGGCAATAGCTTCAGAAATTATTGGATCTAATTCATTTGCAAGTTCTGAGAGCTTTACCTTGTTCTCTGCCACTTCTTGGCTGATCTTTTCTGTCAATTTGTATTTATATTTTTGTTCTTCTCGTTCTTCAATTGATTTTTATGCATCCACTTTTTGAGATGTGATGGCCTCGATTAGAATGAAAAGTTGATCAAGGATGGTGGAATATTGATCAACATCTATGTCAGGCACTATTTGTGTCAATATATCCCTTGTAGTTTATAACACTAGGGATTATTTGTGCTCCTTCCTTAGCTTTTGTTGCATAGCTTTCCTTTGACATATTTCCCCATACTCTTGGAGAGATTCAAAATCCAATGTAGAAGGGTCACACTTCAGTATCTCAATGATTTCATCCAATGTTACCTGTAGCTTGGTCTTCTTTGTCTTCTTCTTCTTCTTCTTCTTCTTCTTGGATGTTGAGTGGGAAGCACTTGAATGTAGCACCAAAGAAAGATCCTTTTCTTGGTCAGATGTTCTTGATGAAGGCTTTAGTGGTGTTGTGTCTTTTGCCCGTTGCTCAGTATCTGCCTGTTGGTTGGGAGTGGACGTCTCCACATCAACCTTTAGTTTATTTGAAGAATCTCCTATGATATTCTTAGGAGTAGCATCATCTTTCTTCTCTTCTTCACCTTTGTCTTTGTTCTCTCCATCTATTTCTTTTGGTTCTCCATCTACTACATTTTGTTCATCTGTTGTATCTTTTTGTTCATCATATGTGTGTTGTTGTTCCTCTGCACCCTTATCCTCAGGTATGCTTGCATCAGGCTTGGGTGAATTTTCCTTTTGTGAGATTATGTTAATAGCTTGTATTAACAGTGGCATTTGGCCTGGTATATTCACCTATGCAGCATCTGTAGTTGTGTCCTATGTGTCAGTTTGGGGTGGGACAACAGTGACATCTTCATCTTTCTATACCTCATCTACAGGATCTCATCTGGTAATATCAATGATAGTATTATCTGGCCATGTTTTATATGCAGTATCCATATCCTTGTTATCTTTTGTGTTCAATGCTTCTTCATTAACATCCTCATCAGTTATAAGAATATGTTCAGGGCTCGGTTTAGCCTGATCTCGTTCATTGTTTGGCTTGTTGGTGAGTGTTATTTGTGGCTTGGGACTTGTGTCCTTTTTAGGTACATCAAGTATCTTTCTCCATTCATCACTTTATAGCTAGCTCAATTAGATGTGCCTGTAGCACTTTGTAGGCTCTTAACTTTGGTGAGAACCTGTTAGAATGTTTCTTCATCATTTCTTCAATCTCTTCCATCTTAGATTCAGGTGGCATAACTGAAACTGGGGCTCTTTCCCTTATTTGTTTCTCTTCCTTTAGATCATATGTCCACCTAAATGAGAGTCTCTCTAGAAGTTCTTTAGGTATTTTGTCTTCAAACTGTATTGGAACATATTTGAATATGCTCATCATTGTGATAATTGCCTCCTCTATCTTATTTTGATCCTCGGGATCCAATGTTAGCCATTTCCTAATCTTAGGGTCTTTGATTGAACCTGACTTGATGGTAGCTTCACATACCTCATCAATTGTAGAAGGAAGTGTGTTCTTGACAGATTGTTCATATTTTTTTCTTTCCTCTATGTCTTCCTTAGATCTGATTAGTCTTCTTCTATCAATTTTCTTCACAACTAAGCCAATTTTCATCCTTTCCTTGGCTTCCTCATAATTTTCAAACTTAGGTTGTGACTCATCCAATCATTCATTCAACAATGCCTCAATAGAGTTTGTTGCTTGATCTATGTTGATTTCATAGTCAAGTGGAGCTAACCATGTTGTCCTTAGTACAACTTGTTTGATAAAGATGTTATCAGTGTCAACCATAAAGAAAATGTCAGTCTTGTACTTTTCTACAAGTTTTTTTGGTATCCTCATCCTCTTATGCATTCTATCTTTGAATCCAGTGAAGTATTCATCCATGGCTGGTTCAAAATTATTTCCTAGTGATTTGATGAACTCACTATTCTGTGTGGGAATTGGTCGGGTAGTGTCCCATTTTACATTATTGATAGATGTGAAGGATTCTTGAAAATAGAAAAATATGCACATAATGAGTGAACCAAACTTACATGAGTTAGACTTTGCAATCCTGACTGTCCTCATGTTATCATCTAATTGCCTTAGTATAAGTTCTGATAGATCTAATTGCAACCCCTTCTTAACAATTTTGTGTGTTGTATCCACTACTCCAGATGCAATATTTTTCATCTTTCTAGCCTAAAATATTTTGTATCCTAAGACACATGCTCCAAATTTTATTTCATTATCGGTGATGGTGGATACCTTTAATCCTCTTCCATCCCATACTGCTCCTGTGGTCTTCTCAATGTCAGTGCGAGGGGGTGCTTTAGTGAATTTTCTTTATCAGCTATAGGATAACCAGTGATAGTGTCTATAAAATCCATGGTTATCAGTTTTAGCTCATCCGACCACATCTTTCGGTCTTGTACTCTTCTTAGAACTAACCAAATCCATTCGGTCTTGAATTTCTTCGGGAATAATAGGGAATTTGTGAGCCCTTTCACTTCAATATGATTATGTTCTTCTTTGATTGTTCCATCATCTTTGCAAAGACTTTTTTAAGCTTGCTCAACCTCATGATCTCCTATTTTTGCAATCTTGCAGTGAATATACGCTCAGACGTCCTCAATGAGAAAAACCCTAGCTAGTATACTGAAGAATGCACTAGCGTTGTTGGGTTGTGAAGCAACCTCAAGGTAGATCTTGTAATGAGGTTATTCAAAAGTGGCATTCTTAATTAGATTAACCTTTTTCTCCTTTGCATTTTTGATCTTGGAGGTTCGTGAAGTATTTGCCATCATTTCAAAAATTAGGGATTTTTCCCGTAAAATAAAATAAAGTTCTTGGTGAATGTTGTTACTTACTTCAACCTTCTGTGACTCCTAGGAATATTTTTGAGTGCTATGAACATGGTTGAAGTTGCTCTGCAATCTAGTTGCTTCGTGCTCTAGTTTCTCTATGCTTCTTTGCTCAAATTGGTTTGTTAATAATGAGTTCTTCCGTTGACTATTTATAGAGTTTTTGCCCCAATTCATGTCATAAATGCTCACCCACTTCTCGATGTTTGAAGATGGAGTCATCGGGTAGCATACACACTTCATTCTTGGTGAGAACATGATGGTCGGGCCAAGTGTCAACTCATTTGACTATTTATCGATGGATCTCGGTATATGGCTTAGACAACATTGTCTTTTTACATGATTACCGACGGAGCTCGGTTTACACTAGCGACTTAGATTTTTATGTGTTAACCGATGATGCTCGGTAAGTATAGAAAACTTAGCTTTGTATGTACACCGATGATTTTTGGTGAGCATTGACTGATTAGATTGAATTCATAGAATCATAACAAGTAATACCATAGTGCATCTTTAATCATGCTAGTTTGGCATTTTATCAATGTATAATGGAACTGATGCAAAATATAACTTGGTATAATGCAGTTCCATACTTACTTGTTCTGCTTAGGTGGGGGTTATGA
Organism: Thuja plicata; assembly: GCA_018584345.1. NCBI lineage: Eukaryota > Viridiplantae > Streptophyta > Pinopsida > Cupressales > Cupressaceae > Thuja > Thuja plicata. Next base: position 1,049,906 of record MU224604.1, read on the forward strand.
TGTCACTAGATCCATTGGATAAGGTGTCACCATTTTCATTTCTTGGTCCAGCAACTTCAGTGTTTGTAGCTTTCCTCTACATTTTTTTCCTCATCTTCCTGATGTCTTTAATGGTGTTTCCATTGGCAAAAATGCTTCTCTTTGTCACCCATTCTCTGTAGTCCTTTCTCAGATGACTAGCTTTATGACAGTGTAAACATGCCATTCCGGGGTTAGTCTAGCTCCTAGACTTTATCATCCACTGTCTCAGCAGTTTGAAACTATGTGTCCAAATCTTCCACATGCTGTGCAGTTTGCCCATGTGTTGTAATCCCAAACATATTAGTAACCAAATCTTTTTGGTTGACAAGAAGTTTCATTTTCTTTAGGCTTCCATGCTTGCCTTTTCTTCTTCCTGCATTCAAGAGATGTGTGCCCATGCATTTTTCAAGTAGGACAATATTTTTCTATGTAGGTTTCCTTATTTGGTTGTTTCACCTCAGATTTACATTCATATGCTTTATGTCCTTTCTTGTTACATTTATAACAAATTCCTATGAATGAAGATGTGGATTTGGGAATACCTTTTATTTTTCTTCTGCAAACATTTGATGTGTGGCTTGGTTTTCCACAGTGATTGCATGACTGCCTTCTTGGTCTTGGATTTGTGTATACATTCTTTGGATCAGCTTGGTATGGTGATTCTTCATTCTCGGTATAACCTAGTCCGATATTGTTGTTGACTCTTCTCTGTCCATCCAAAAAATCATCCATCATTTTTGTACTTTCTTCAACTCTCTTAATCATGTCATTTTGTTGTTGCTGAATTCTTACTTCATGCTTCAATTTTTCATTTTCTTATTTTAGCTCACCAATAGCTTCTATCCTTTCAATGAGTTCTATGTTCATTCTATTTCCCTCCTAACTCATAAGAATAATATGATTGGTGATCTCATGATGATTTTCTGTAAGTCTTCATAGTTCTGACTCTTTCTCTTGTAGATTTTCAGTATTCTTCCTCCTATCATCAATAGCTAGTGTTCTTTCTTGCTCAACTTTTATAACATTGTTCATGTTACCAATCATTCTTACCATCTGTTTCTCTTGACCTATTTGCAAAGATTTCACTTGTCCAGCCAGATGTTGCTTGATTTCATTCACAGTTGTGATGCTTTCTTCAGATGTGTCTGATGCTTTGCTAGATGCAGATTGTGATGACTCAAATAGATCAAGTATCTCCTCTTCATGATAGTCTGTTTCATTACAATACGATGCCATAATCTTTGTTTCATCCAACAACTATCTCATCATGATGCTAGCTTCTTTATATTGTTCATAGAAGTTCAATATCTCTAACTTCTAATTCTCAATACTCTTGTCTAGCTTGTACCTTTCCATTGTATGATCTTTTCTCTTAAGTCTTTAAACTTTTAAAATAAGAGATCTAGCTCTGATGTCAATTGTTGGAAATACTGGAATGGTGTACTGAGAGGGGAGGGGTGAATCAGTACCCTCAAAACTTTTATAAATTAAACTTTATCCTTTTAGTAATCAATTGTATTACCAACCATTTGTGATATCTTATCTTTGTATGTTATATCAATTCATTAACTTAATAAGAATGTAAAAAATTCATAGAAACATTCATGAAATGTATAGACACATGACACAAGATTTGGTAATGAGGAAAACCCCTGTTAGAAGGTAAAAAATGCAGTGGGGATGAAACCTACAAAGCTTCACTATCTGCAGAATGGAAGGGGTTGGTTGAGGCTTATAATTTTGATCACTTCTGATGATCTACCCTGTTAGGAGTATTATGTAGAGACTAGTTAAGGTCTGCTATGTTAAGAGCTTTAGCAACACTATTTTGTGTGCACTCGGTTAAGATATTTACAAAGGATTGTTAAATCCACCTTTCACAAGGATTTATTCTATTTGCTACACTTGTTAGAATGTAGACAAAAATATTCAATGACTTGAGTGTATGCAATCTACAATTGCTGATTACAGATCCTTTAAATATTACAAGTATAATGTATCACCTATTGTGATTGATCAATACCTTTGTTGCTCAATAGCCTTGAATCTGGTTCTTGATAACCTAATTCATCTTTTGCTATTTTTGCTTGAAACTCTTAGTCTGATCCATAGATGTGCTCCTTAGCTATTATCATCCTCACATCCATATGAAATAAATGATTACACGTCTATTTATATAATATATTGACCTAATTAAGTTTCACGTATTACAACTATAACTCTATAATCAAAGGTTTACAACTTGACCTTGATCTCCTAGTTTGCATGTTTTCAATCAGTTAGACTGATTAAAACAATTACAATTACATTTCTTGTTCCTCAAGAAATGGTTTTAAATCAAATCAAAATGCTAAATATAAAACATAAGTGCTTTATTTGACGTAGAAGTCAGATCCACATTTCTCAGGATATAATTGTCTTTTGGTGACTGATGCTTGGGTTGCTTTATTGTCTCAGTATCAGTGTTCCTTCTGTGAACTGTACGTTGGGTTCCCTTGCTTTTTTGGGTTCCTCTTTTTTATGCTATGTCAGTTTACACATCAACATTTTTGGGTTGAACTATGAAAACTGTGTCGGGTTTCTCTTGTGATCTGTCTTGTCGGGTTTATCTTGAACTAAACATTTTTGGTGACCTTTGTTATCTATACTTTTGGTTTGTATTGAAAGACTTTCTTTTGGTGTAGGTGTTACCGATGGTTCAAAAACTATTTTCCCTTTGCATACTAATGGAAAAATGTGTCATCATCTGAGGTATGTAAAGATAAATAATTTAGAGAACTAGATTATGGGTGATAGAAACAAAGGTATTTAGACTAGAGAAAGAATTGCTAGAAATTAAATTTGTTCAATTTCTAAGATTGAAGCTAAAGATGTTGACGAAGCATGAAAAAATGAAAGTTGGTATAAAGCGATGGAAGAAGAATTGGAACAGATTGAAAATAATAAGACATGGATTCTTATTCCTAAACCCCTGAAAAAGAATGTGATTGGTACTAAATGGGTATTCAAAAAAAAATTGAATGAGGATGGCGAAGTGGGTCGGAACAAAGATAGACTTGTTTGTAAGGGATATTCTCAAATGCAAGGTATTGACTTTGAGGAGACTTTTTCTCCTATTGCTAGAATTGAAGCTGTAAGAATGTTTCTTGCATATGCTACTTACAAAAATTTCAAGGTATATCAGATATTGGATGTTAAGTCTAAATTTTTGAACGGAGAGTCGGAAGAAGAAGTCTACATTGAGAAACCATATGGTTTTTCCTTGAATGATAAAGATGACATGGTTTTACGATTGAAGAAAGATTTATATGAATTGAAGAAAGCCCCTAGATCATAGTATGAAAGATTAGAAATTATTTATTGTAGATTGGTTTTAGTAAACGTACTGCTGACAATAATTTGTACTTCAAAATTTTTGATGATAATATCTTGATAGTTGAAGTCTTTGTGGATGATATAATTTTTGGTGGAAATGATAAACTAGGTAAGGAATTTTCTGATGACATGCAAAAGGAATTTGAGATGTCTATGATAGGTGAGATGAAATTCTTTGTTGGACTACAAATTACTCAAACAGATAAAGGTATTTTCATTTCTTAGTCTAAGTATGTGAAAGAATTGTTGAATAAATTTGGTATGGAAGACTCAAAACTTGTTGGTACTCCTATGATTACTGGTTGTAAGTTGACAAAGATTGATAATACACCTAATGCAAAGAAGACTAGATACATATCAATGATTGGTGGACTGTTATATTTGACAAAAACTAGACCAAACATTATGAATTTTGTTTGTATTTTTGCTAGATTTCAATAAAAACTGAAGGAATCACATTTTGTTGTTGTTAAGAGGATATTTAGATACTTGAAGGGAACAACTAATTATGGTTTATGGTATGGTAAAGATGAATATTTCACATTGAGTGCATATACTGATGTTGTTTGAGAAGGTAATGTGGATGATAGGAAGAGCACTAGTGGTGGTGCATTATTTTTGGGTAAGAGATTAGTTTAATGGGAAAGTAAGAAATAAAATTGTATATCACAATCTACTATTGAATCTGAGTATGTTGTTGTTGTTAATTATACACAAGTGGCATGGATGAAATAAATGTTGAAAGATATTAGAGTGATTATTGATGATCCTATTTCTATATATTGTGACAATTCAAGTGCTATCAATATTTCAAAGAACACTCTATTGCATTAAAAAACAAATCATATTTCTATCAAATATCACTTCTTGAGAGACATAGTAAGTGAGAAAGAAGTCAGATTGGAGTATGTATCTACTAAAGAACAGAATGCAGATATATTCATGAAGCCCTTGCCAAAGTATACTTTTAAGTATCTCCAAGGTAATCTTTGGTTCATTTCCCCTCTTGATCAAAGCTAGAGATTCATTGAGATACATCATTCTAGTGTGATTACAGAGCTATCATTCTTTTGGATTGATGTTCCGGTGGCTCCTCCTTAGGGGGAGTAGTGTGTGGTAAGTATTTCATGAGTTGTGTTGTTTAGATTTTTGCCTCTATGACTTAGTGCACACATTGTGCCTTTGGGATTGATGAAAAAGGGGGAGATATATTCATGTGAAAAATAACTGAGACTGTGAGGGAGAGATTGTAAAGAAGAGATGTCATATTGTAGATATTGCAAATATTATTGTTGGTATTGTTTCTTTGTGCATTGATTAAATTTTTCACATCATATGTTACCATCAATGCCAAAGGGGGAGATTCTTGGATGTTGCTGAGGTGTTGTTCAGATTATGCATATATGCTGGCATTAATGTTTTTCATTGATGTCAACATACATCTACTGTTGAAGACAATGTTCCTAGTATGTCCAGTAAGGTTGAATTGATTGGTATAGATACCACACATAATATATATAGTTGAGATCATACTGTTGTGTTCTTAGATGTCTTTAGTTGATGCATGTCAGTTCACAGATGTTGGCATGATGATTTGAGAGAGTTGTGACAGATTTACCAGTCTCCAGTATTTTGGTTGTTTAGGTAATGATATAGTTTCAGTTTTTGGATCGACATGGATTGGTGAACTGAAGATTTATTCATTACTAACCTAGTAGTGAGTTTGGGACATGCATATGTATCCTCAACTCGAGTGGTTCATGCTTTGGATATTGACAAGCTATATTTATTAAGTAATAGAGGTTGCATATATTGTTGCTGATGAACAGTGGAGAGATAGATTTATATCTTGAGTTCATGTTGATGCAAAGGTTGCTAAGATACTTAACGTTGCTTGTTGATGCTTCTTGATCATGTTCTGATCATGTTGTTAGCTCGCATTGGTTGAATTGATCAGGTTGCATGATTCCCATGTATTGTGTTGGTGTTCTTCATTTGGTCTTAGCCGACTATATGATGTAATGTACTACAAAGGTTTAGAGCATCATTGGTGGATCTTAGTGCATTCAAGGTTGTTGTTATGGATCATTGCAATGTATTGGATGACATTCAATGGATCGCATTGAGGATTGAATTGTAATTTATTATTTGTTTGTAATTAGGTCCCTGACTGACCTAGTTAAGATGAGTTGATGCAATGTGTGTGTGTGTGTGTGTGTGTGTGTATAATCATTTGAAGTTGCGAAGGTGTGCTAGAGGTGGCTAGAATGTACGAAGGTGAAACACAATATGGGATACTTGACAGAAGAGGTATGAGTGAAATCTGGAATTGAGGCAGAGATTTGTTGTACTTCATTGGAACTATTTTGGCATAACATATACTATCAGTTAGATCATGTGTTTGGACTGTAAATCCTCCTTGATCTGTAATAAGATTTTGTTGTAAGGTAGTGAACCTTGTTGTAATTGTGATTGAGAGCTCTAGCAAGTGTGCCTGAATGCACATGCATTACCCTTTTGTAATACTCCTAACAGGGTACAATATTTATTATTGAGTGCACTCATCTTGTGGGCTCCATCCCCACCGTAGTTTTTCCCTTAACAAGGTTTCCACATAAAAAATTTGGTGTTATGTGTTGCTATTGTGTTGAGATCTTGCTTCCATGTTTATCATTCATATTTGAGATTAAAGTTTGAAAGGTGGTAAAAGTTTATTGTTATTTGTGGCACAATTGATTCACCCCTCCTCTTAGTTGTGTGTGCTTCTTAAGATCTGACAGAAGAAAACCCAAAGATTGAACCAAATCAAAGAAATTGGATAGAAATATCAAGAGAACTTGAAAAATGTATAAAAACCTTTGAACAACATCCAAAAGCTCCTCTCCCTCTAACATATTGTTGATTCGACTTCCTCACAATCAATGACGAACACTTTGATGAGGTATTCCTTTTCGAAAGCACCACAAACTGGAAGGTCCCATTTATGTATTGCAAATTTTAGGTTATTATTTCTTGGACAGTAAGACATGTTTTGAAAACAGGGTCGATTGGTAATCACTAGAGAAAACTAAAATAAAAAGACAAACTCGATATCAAAAAATGTATTTATATCTTAAATGTGGAGTGAGAAGTAATTATTTCTTCTCATTTTTGTCTTTGATATTGTAAGGTAAATCCTCTTCAATATTCTGTCATTGCTCTTATTTTTTAAAATGTGTCCTTTGATTCGAACCATACTTAATAGTAATAACAAAGCAAACCCATCAATTTTAAATATTTATTAAATTAACTCTATGTTATATTTATTTGAAATACACATATTAAAAGGAAAAAATATCAGGTTAAATAAATTAGTGCCTTGAATAAAATTTGCAACTATAACCTAATCAAACCTTATGTATTTAAAAATACTGTTATTTCTTATGAAACTAATATACCATACTATAAAGGTTGATAGATTATTTGAATCTAGTCAATTTATGCAAAGGAGAAACATAATAGAAAGGTTATTTAATAGAATAGATAGAATAATTTGTTCCTTTTTATTAAATTATAAGAATTTATTTTTCCATGTGATGTTAAAAAGTTTGTCTAATGCATTGTTGTTTATAGGGGCTACCCAATTCTAGTCTAAAAAAAGATTATATATGATAACATAATTTTAAGTCATTTTAATATAAGAGTGTAAATAACTAAATTAAACTAACTCTTTTGTCTTTTGTTTGTTATTTCTTATATTTATCAAAGTAACGGCTATTTCAAATTATTCATATTAACTTATATTCTGATTTCAAGATACGTTTTTGATGTGATACTTCATATTCTTTTTATTTCTATTACAAATTTTATTCATTAATTTAGAATACTTACTATCTTTAAAAAGTGAAAACTATTTTTTTGTGTGTATTATGCGCATGAGCACGTGGGATATGTGTGTAATGATCTTAAACCACTAAAATACTTTTCATACAATTATACAAGTTTAAGATTGGATTGCGACCCGTCATTATTGAATAAGTTGAAACCTTATTCATGTACTTTTTATATCAAAATGCACGCTTGAAATTTGACAGAACCATAAATATAAAAAAATTACCTTTTAATTTAAAACAAATTTAATAATTAAAATACAAACAAATCATATAAATGTCCTTGTAACTAACAATTTAGAATTGCTCCTTTCTAATTTTAAACAAAAATATAATGGTAAAAGTGCTTTTAACTTATATATATCTCATACACGAAGCCAATATATAAAATTATGAATTCAAAATATCCTCGAATAACTCTATACACACATGTATAGAATCTTTAATTTTTTAGGGTTAAAATAAGAGCTACTTGTCTTGGAGGTCAATGTAATAAATTGTCAAAGTACATAGTCAAATTTCAAGCATGTTCAAATCCAAAATACTTAACTTCATTCTTCCCAATGCACATGCACTTTAATTCCTAGAAATTGGAATTATAATAATGTCATTAAATACAAATTGACTAAAACCAAAGGTTTATAAAATATAATTTTACTTAAATGCCTTCGTGTGGCTCAAGACCCCACACATTACTTTGGATATTAGGTATTGCTTATGTTTAACATTAAAATTGTGCCCATCTAAATTTTTAAATTAACTTTCTTAGATTGTTGAATACTTTATTATCCATGATTATTCACAATCCAAATGATGCTTAATCTTGTATTAAGTTAACTAACTTAGGCTACTGAATATTTTAAAGTAGTTATTCTCTCCATGATTATTCATGTTCCAAATAATTCTTAATCTTAGAATACAAGGCCCATAAATCATTGGGCAGAGTGCTAACCGAGATACCTTTCTATAAGGAAAATATCTCCACCTACAAATTACCTAGGCTAATCAAAACCTTACAATTAGTTCGATAATAACGAATTTATATTGGATAGAGATGGTATTGGAAATAACAAAATATCAAGTTGAAATAAATTAATGTCATATTCCAAATTTTGAAGATGTGAGTCATAGAAGTTAAAAACTGATTTGTTTATGTATTGAAATTTTAAAGTTTGTTTAAAATTGATTTGTTGATGTATTAAAATTTTAAAGTTTAAGTAAAGAGAAGAACGTGCAAATTTTTCTAACAATATAAATAGATCATTTTAAGGTATTGGATTCAATTATGTAACATGAATGGGTTTCTAAAAAAAGCTTCACTAATATGAGTTTTTTATTGTAAAATATAACTTAAAAAGGATTGTGAGTGGCATATACTTGCTTTTTAATTAGTTGCATACAAAGGATGTAATAATTGGAGAGAGAGAGAGAGAGAGCATCATGTGATAAAATGTAAGGGCATATTTAGGAGACACTCAAGAAAGTGTGTGTACTAAGGGAAAGACACTTTCGACTGTAAACATCACACACTAATGACTAATTCCTAGGCAAAAATTGTTAAATGGTCAAAGTTGACATACTTTTTGCAAACTTAATTTTTTTCTTAGTGTGTGATGTTTAAGGCTGGTTGAAAGACACAATGCCCACTAGTGTTGGTTCTAATAGAGAAAAACTACAAGATAAGGATATACATAAATATTATATAATAATAATGTTCTACATCCTTAATCTTACATGTGCATATGGTTACAAATAGCATATGTTATCATTTTAATATAATTTTATAGAGGCCTGTTAAGTTAGCTTGAATGACATCCAAGACAAGCTTATGTTAGAGGTTAGTTATTATCATCATATTGAGAATTGTGTTCTTAGTGAAGACTAATATTCGAGGTATCCCCATCAATGTGGATTAAGAGGTTGTCCTCTCAAAGTGAAATATTATTATTATCAATGATCTACTATAGACACCTAAAAATATCCTTAATTAAATATATATTTATTTTTCATTTAATTATTTTATCATTTTTCCTCTATTAAGAAATAAATAATTTAATTTAATTAATTAATTTATGTTATAGCTATAAATTTTTTTTTTTTTTTATATTAACATCTCAAAGACTGAATCTTCACATACCTTTCACAATGACAAATAACAAGATTCATCATGCATGACCAGGCATAAAGTTAAGATCAACAATGGGGTCAATGATGACAAAAGATAAGCATACAAGTAATGAGGAGGTGTGTTTGGTTAAACCTTTTGAAAGATGACATAAGGGAGTTTTGGTGGGGCTGCCAGATGCAACCTTGAACCATTGGGCGAAGGAGTTATTGTTCATGATTGGTATAGGAACACGATGGTAATAGGTGCAAATAATTTGGATGTGTTAGTCCTAAGATCATATTATTGAGAGGGGGGGTGAATATGTAATATACCAAGTAATCCAACTTTTTAACCTCTTGAACTTAAACCAACATTCACAAGATTAACCTTAACTACAAAAAATAAAAATCATAAACATGCAAGTCCATCCACAAATTTGACACACAAATTTATCTCATGGAAACCCAAATAGGGAGAAAACCACACTGGGAATTAGTACCTACTAAATGATGTACTCTTCTGAAGTACGTCCTGTGAGGAGCTTAACCCTATTAAGAGTTTACAACAACACTGCTAGGTGCTACCCAGTTAAGGGATTTTCCTTAGGCCTGTTAAGACCTTTACCCTGTTAAGAGTAGTCTTGTTAGAGGACTTTGAACACTTGAAAAGTGTCACCTTGCTAGAGGATTTACAACAAAGATTTGTTAAGATCTACCCTGTTAAGGGATTTAACATGCTGCAACTGTTAGGGAACAATAAAAATGAATGATCTGTAGAAGAACACTACCTCTACTCGATCAGATCCACTGAAGCACACAATCTCTTCTGAACACACTTAACTCTTACTTGGCTTGATCACAACTCGCACTTCTCACCGCACTAGTCCAACACACGATCAACAACATTAACCTTCAACTTCATCCATTATATTTTGGCAAGTGATCAATTTTTTATGTGTTACATCACTTTTTGGTTTTCATTTATGGAAACACATCTGGCATATTGATCGATTGATTTAAAGTTAAGTTTTGGTAATTTAATTATGGAATCGGCTAAGTACAAAAACAAAAATACAAAGGTATTTTGGATATCAAAGATCGAGATCGATGAGTTATGGCGTATGATCTTAGAGGAAGATATTATGGAGTATGTACGACCTACATCTAAGATCGATTTGACTTTGGTGATGATTACAAAGAGTTACAGAGAATTGAAGAAATGCGACAACAACAGAACAAAGATACAGAGCAGTTAAACTGAAGCGATGATTTGGGGAGTATGTTGTGGAATCCTGGCAAGCTAAGTTAGATTATGGTTGTGGATAATCTATATTTTTATTATGTAAGAGCGCCGACTATGTATTTGATATTTGCATTATTAATTATATTTTGCATTGAGAGCCGACTATGTAATATTTGGTTAAGATAGCCGACTTGGTAAAGATAAAGATATATATTTGAAGATCTTCTGTAGAGCGATGAAATGGATGGATGTACTGGATGGAATAAGATATATGTACAAATAGAAGAGCAGAGGATGACAAAGATCATTGCTGAACTATGACTGGAACTATCTAAGCATTAGAGATGCTTGTTTTGTTCATGACTGAGAACATTTTGTAAAGAAGTATTATTGTAAGAGTTGTAAGCTCAGTTGGACCCTAACAAGGTGTTGTATACCTTTAACAAGGTTGTATTCCTTTAACAAGAAATTGAAGTATGTAATATTCAGCTCCTAATAGGGCTAGGTATCCTAACATGGACATTATACTTTAGTGCATGCTTGTGGGTACCATCCCCATCGGGGTTTTCCCTTGGCCAGGGTTTCCTCGACAAAAAATAATGGTGTTATGAGTACTGTGTTATTTTCTTATGTTATTTTTATTTCAGTATGCTTATGGTTTATGTTGAATTGGTTCAAAGTTTATTTTAAGTGTTGTAATACTGATTCACCCCCCTCTCAATATTACTTAATCCTAACAATTGGCATCAAAGCTTTTGGCCCTTGGAGAGAAAGCCTAACAACTTAAGGGAGATAAGAATGGATTTCGATAATTTGCAAGAGAACTTTGAAGCTGCACTTGAAGACCTTGATAAAGAAAAAATAGAAAATGGTGAATTGAGATTCAAATTAAGGAGAGCACATGGATTCATCAAGAAACTGAAAGACCAACTTGAACTTTCAAAAAATTAGAGACAAGACCTTGTGGTTCAGATAAAGGAAGATTCAGATAATGATAATTTAGATCAGATGAAGAGACTTGAACAAGAGAATGACACTTTGAAGCTTGAGAATGAAGCCATTGCTAAAGAGATTCAATAGGAAAAAGATTCTAAAAACAAGATTGAAGAAGCTTTGAACAAAGAAAATATTTTGATGGAACAAATGAAGAATGAGGCTGACCACTACAAGAACAAATATCTAGAATTTGAGAAATACAATCAGATCATAAAAGGTGAACTTGTTGAGACAAAGAAACACATTGAGAAACTACACATGAGAAGTGACTTGATCGATGAACAAAGAGACATACATAAACCCAAAGGAGATATGACTGGTATTGGTTTCAATGAAGCTGAATATTCCAAGAATCAAGAAGAGAAACAAGATGCGAAGATTGATGCAGAAAAACCCACTCTTGAAGATCCTAGAGAATAGATCAGACCTTTCAGAGGTATATGTTTTGGTTGTAATAAGTTTGGACACATGAAAAGAGATTGCAGAGGTAATGCCCCTTTTAAAACCTTTTTTAGTTATTGCTTTAATTGTAATGCATATGGGCACAAGAAATCAGAATGCAAGAAACTCAATCAATCTAGATATAGACAAGACAATAGAGGAGAACATACAGTGAAACGTACATGTTACAAATGAAATAACATTGGACACATTGCGAAGTTTTGTAAGCTGCAAGTAAATAAGGAAAGAATACCTCCTATATGTTACAAATGCAACAACCTAGGCCATATAGTGAAGTTTTGAAGGTATAATGGAGTAAATAACAGAAGAGCACCACCTCCTAGGAATACACAAAAGAATGACAATGATATTGGTAAAAGTGTTGCAGAACTGAAGAGTGATTTTGATAGTTGTTTCAAGAAAGTAGAGGATAGAAACAATGGAAATATATGGAAAATCAAAGAGACAAGTGTGATATTGGTTCAGGGAGAGACATTAGATGTCACTAGATCTTTGGCTGATGTTAACAAAGAAGAATTGACCTAATTGGTCGATCATGGCCTTAGGGGAGCATTGGATAAAGATATCAGAATATATCCCACCCCTAATTTTGAGAATTGAGCTCTAGCGAGCTTAGGTGTGATATTGGTCAGCATAATGGAACTTGTATTTAAGAGTGCAACATCAGACGATGCATATATTGTGATCGCGAGTTTTGTAACTGACTGGATAGCACTGTGTAATGCGAGCTTTTAATAACTTGACATTGTATAAATCACCTAATGGTTACCTATTTCTTTACCATTTGAAGAGAAACGACCTAAGGAAATCAGAAAGTAGAGAGATTTAGACTATCCATCAACTACACGGCATGATCGATCGAAGCATATACTTAGAATTCAGCGTGTAAAAGGTATTTACATCATCTACTTATATAGAAACTATGGATGCACCTGTGATATATGATGTTGTGGAAAAACCTAGGTATAAATTTAAGAAAAATCCTTTTAAGTCATGTGAGGATGATCCTGAAGGAGCATTTTCCCAGACACCGTATGGAGTTTTGCATGTTGAAGACATTAGGGCATACATTCATTGCAAGTATGACATACTGGGTATTGATGATATTTCTACTGAAATGGAGTAAATGATTGATAATGGCACAATGAGAGATGAGTTCAAACATGTTGCTAAGTTAAACATTATGAAAATTCTAGACTTATACAAATTCAATGAAGAAGAATGGTTTAATATATTGTTGAGTAGAGTTCGTGATCAGTTTATTTGGATAGGTGAACAACCTGTGAAGATTTGTAGTCAATTAATACATGAGATTACTAGACTAGACAATACTGGATTCATCCCTGTAGCAGAGAAACATGTTAAGAAGCAAGTTGAAATCCTAACACACTTGAAATGGGATAGGTGAGCTATGACAGTGAATGAAATCTATCTACAGGATGTGAGATTGATCTCGAATCTATGTATAGGATGTGAGATTGATCTCGATGATACTTGGGTACAAAATCTACTATAGTAGTAAACCTAATTTTGTATCAGTTGGAGTTATTATGATGGCCTACATAATGGTAAAATAAAATACAAAGTATAACCTATGCGAAGTATTGGCACAATAGTTTTTGGAGAATGTGAAGTTGATAAAGAAGGACAAATCCAAAACCTTCAGATTTGGTTCACTGCTAGGGCATATATACATTCATATTGAGCATAAATTTCTAGGTGTATCATCTTAAAATGGAATCACTTCCATGTTAAGATCATTTAGCCCTCCTTAGGGGATGTATTTGACCTCCATCACATCATCCCCCTAATCTTCCCTTCTTTCCACCATTTTCTAACTTGATTTCTGCATTCTAGGATACAGACCTGTATTTCTGGGATTCAGGGATAGGGTCGACCTCCTAGGATAGGTTCGAACTTGAACCTGACCTAGGATAGGGTTGATCTCAACCCTGTCCTAGGACAAGGCTAACCTTGACCCTATCCCAGGGTCCAAATCTTGGGAACTTTTGGTTTTCCGGATGTCGGTCCTCACAAAAAGTTTTCTCCCGCTTCCGGGCCGGCTGTTTCGGGTTCTAAAATAATTGATTCCTAAATTATATTTAATATAGGTCCTCTCCTAGGGGTAAAGGATTAAATGATGATTTAATTATCCTATGTAGGCCTCCTTAGAAGATTGTGCCCTAATTTCATATAAAAGGAAGCCTTCTC
>MU224604.1:1064238-1083593 GCA_018584345.1 Thuja plicata
TGCCCTAATTTCATATAAAAGGAAGCCTTCTCCTCTCATTTTCTCTAACTATCAACTAGGTGATAAGAGGTGATCAAGCAAAAAGTTCAAGCATCCATTGCTCTACATATTTTCAAGCTCTCAAGGTATTCAATTATTCCTCTTGAGCATTCAAGTTCTCCATTGAAGATCAAGGTTTCAAGCTTTCAAGCCTTTGAAGGGATTTGGTTCATGCATTCAAGATTTATCATTCAATCCCTATATCTAGCCATCATGATGGTGTGATCCTCCTTCAAGATCCTTTGTGCATCCTCAAGTTTCTTTCATCATCTCTTCAAGGTGGATTCCAAGCATAAAATCATGGAGGTTTATGGTTTCTAAAGTCCATGCTTTCATATTTACATACTTGCTACATTTGAATTACAATTGCATATCTATTCAATATCATAGCTTCATTGTTAGATTCAATTCTACTACTTGCTAGCATTCTTATTTCAAATATTCATTTCAAGGTTAATTCCTAAATCAAGGTTTGACTAAGGCAAACCCCTCCCCCACAACAAACAAATATTTTTCTTGCAGGTACAGGTTCAGGACTATAGATCCGAGGCCAGATCTGGATACCCTTTTCGGTTTTCTTTCAGACTGTGCGAACAGGGACACTTTCGGAGTTGAGCAGATCGAGTTGGCAAAAGTGGTACAGGGTCAACCTCCTTTTTTCCTATAGGTACAGGTTCAGGATTGAAGATCTAAGACTAGATCTGGATACCCTTTTCAGTCTTCTTTCGAACAGCGTGAACAGGGACACTTTCAGATCTGTGCAGGACAGGGTTGGCATTTGTGGTACAGGGTCGACCTTTTTCATAAGACAACATTGGAATAGAAAAATATTTCTTGGTTTTTTTTGTCTCTGCGTTTCCTTTCCGGATCATACTTCAGATTTTCTAGAAACTGAGTATAGACCCCAGAAAACAACAATCTTTGATCTGCAATATTTCAAGGTCAGTAATTTTCTATCATTCATTTCAATTCAAATCCTTAATCATTCTAAATCTATCACACATTTACACTTACATTCATTTAAAAAACACATACATTTTAAGAGGGAAACCTAGGATCTCCTTCTTTATTCTTATTTCCAATAGATTGATTCATTTATGCATTGATCTTTTTTGGGTTGATCAATTTGGATCCTTCCTTTGTGCATTTGAGAATAAAAGGGAATATCTTATCTTTCCCTCCACTCTAAAAATTAAATGTAAAGGTGATAAGTGATTTGAGTATCAAAACAAACTTATTCAATTAATATCATTTTTCTCCTTTACACTTGGCATGCACCCTAGTGGATGGAGAAAAGGGATACCTACTGGCATTCAGATTTTGTAGAGTTACTGAAGACAAAACAACACATGGGTTGATGGAGAACTATTTGGTATAATTAAGATTCTTCAGAGGCAGATGAAATAAAGATACAAGATTCTTGATGAATTAGTTGAAAAATATAAGGATACAATATGTTTTATGGTTGAGACAGACTGTGTATGTTTTGAGGCAGTTGTTCCAAGGAAGAAATGGTGTTATCCTATGGGATACAAAGTGAGTTCAGAAGTGCTAACCATGTAGATCAAACATGTTATGGAATTTGAGCTAGATACATCTAAGGAGAGATGGGGTACTTATGAAGAAAAATCAGCTAAAGTGAGAGAAGAACAAACCAGAGGCTTGAGGAAAAAGAAAGTGGAGAACATTATTCATGAATGTGGAGTAAAGGAAGGAATTTCTAAGGAAGAGTTGAAGGAAGTGAAGAGGAAGTTAGAAGAATAATCTTCTGGATTTGCAAGTACTTCAGCCCTTCCACCTCCTAAAGTTGTGATGATAACTACTACACGTACTACTGTTATTGATGTAGTTACCCCTTCATCATCTTTGGAGACCTTGCAAGCAGTAAATTTGGTTCCTAGAGTGAACACCAGATCCTCCAAATAGAATTCACCACCTAAAGAGATGATAATTGAGAGAGAAGAGAAGAAAGCTGAAAGTGATAGACATGTATGGAAACCTGAGCTGAAAATGATTGAGAAAAGAGCTATTGAGAAAGGAAATCTAGTTACAATAAACAAGTACTATGATAGGTATGAGGAATCTAATAAGCTTAAGATTGAAGATATTGTGGTAAATCATTTACTTGTTTTTAAGAAAATTTTTTTAGAGATAGAGGGCAGTGTACCTGAAGATTTGTATGGGAGATTGGAAATAAGAAAACAATTAGCACATATTGAAGATGAGACTATCAGAAATCAAGCAATTGATATCATGTTACCTGTGATTTCTATGCAAGAGAGAGATAGAATATTCAATGAACTAAAACCATTATTGAGGACTAAGGCAAGGTTAGTGAAAATTATGGAAAGAAAGTATGAAGATGTTACTGAAGAAACTCAGAGAGAATTGGATTAGATACTTATGTCAACTATTCCTGAGAAGGCTTCACCTCCTAAGACTACTATGCCCACACCCTTGGGAATGGGAGGGAGTTCCAAAATAGCTGAGGTAAGTGTTGAGAGAAGAAAAGATGATATGCAACCGGATTTCTATGTTTCTAGTGTGCCTGTGACACTTGACACTTCTCATGATGAGAAGGACCCATTTGAAGGAAACATTGACAGTACAATAGTTGAGGATGAATAAAAGAAAGAGGAAGATCAAAGAGAGGAAGATCAGAAAGAAATGGAGAAAGATGTAGAAGTAAAAGTTGAAGACAAAACTGAAGTAGACACATCTTCTATCTTATTGTTGGAAAGTAAAGAAAAACCTATAGATGTTAATGTTGATCACATGGACGAGGATGAGTTTAGCTTTCACCGCACTCACTAAAGCAAAGGAGAGATCTGTATAGAAAATTGACAAAAAGACTAAGGTAATGTCTAGAGCAATTGATACTGTGAATAAATTACTTCCAGTACCTATTTTTTTCTAGAGCAGAGATGATATAGAGAACTTGAAGATGAAACTTGATGAGTTTGATGGTCATTATGAGAACCTAGTAAAGATAACAGAAGAAAAGGCAAAGAAGATCTACTTTGAGAAGAAACTGATGGAAGTTTTCCAGTCTATTTCATGGGACTTGGGCATTCTAAAATCTGTTACTGAAAAAGAAAAGAGTTGTGTTGCACATGGCAGGAAACTATTTAGTTATTGCATGAACCCAATCAGACATGTTCAGAACATTGAGGATATTATTGCTAAGGACAGGGCAACCTTGAACAGAATGATGGATAGTTGTGAGACTTCCTCACAATCTATGATGAAAATGGATAGCGAAGTAAAAAGGATCTTGGATAAGCTTAATGTGTTGGATATAGAGAAAGGGAGAGTCATGACAAGGTTTGGTTTGTTGAAGAGTTTAATCAGTCCTAAGCTATCAATTATTGAAACTCATTTATCTGACATGGAGAAGACTGCAGAATCATTGAAAAACTCTATGCCCATAGATTTTAAAGTAGCAGAGACAACATCATATGCACTGAATGGACTAATTCATGTTAGTCACCTATTGGTTAAGTCATGTAGTGTAGAAGTGAAGATCTTGGAAGATTCTTTTCAAGATATTATGAAAATGGTGAGCAATCACTAATTTGTGTCTATTTTTTTGCACCTTTGTTAGTGTTGTCAAAGGGGGAGAAGAGAGAAGAAAAAATGAGAGAATAAATAAATGGGGAGAAGAGTGAAAATGAGAAGAGAGAAGAAAATGAATAAGGGAGAAGAAATGAAGAAGAGGCAATTTTTGTTTTGTTGGAACACTTAGTCATTTTTTGTTAAGTGTTTCCATCCATGCCAAAGGGAGAGATTGTTGGAAAGTGATAAATTTTGTATGTATTACATCACTTTTTGGTTGTCATTAATGGAAACACATCTAGCATATTGATTGATTGATTTAAAGTTAATTTTTGGTAATTCAATTCTGGAATCGGCTAAGTACAGAAGCAAAAATACAGAGGTATTTTGGATATCAAAGATAAAGATTTATGAGTTATGGTGTGCAAGCTTAGAGGAAGATATTAAGGAGTATGTATGACCTAAATTTGAGATCGATTTTATTTTGGTGATGATTAGAGAGAGTTACAGAGAATTGAAGACATGCGACAACAACATAACAAAGATACAGAGCAGTTGAACTGAAGAGATGATTTGGAGAGTATGTTGTGGACTCCCAGAAAGCTATTAGATTATGGTTGTGGATAATCTATATTTTGATTATGTAAGAGTGCCGATTATGTATTTGATATTTTCATTTTTAATGGTATTTTGATTTGAGAGCTGACTATGTAATATTTGGTTAAGAGAGCCGACTTGGTAAAGATAAAGATATATATTTGGAGATCTTTTTTAAAGCGATGAAATGGATTGATGTACTGGATGGAATAAGATATATGTGTGAATAGAAGTGCAGAGGATGATAGAGATCATTGCAGAACAATGACTGGAACTATCTAAGCATTAGAGATGCTTGTTTTGTTCACGAGTGAGAATATTTTGTAACAAAAGTATTATTGTAAGAGTTGTAAGCTCAGTTGACCCCTAACAGGGTGTTGTATACCTTTAACAAGGATTTATTCCTCTAAAAAGGAATTGTACTATGTAATATTCATCTCCTAACAAGGCTAGGTCTCCTAACATGGACACTATACTTTAGTGCATGCTTGTGGGTACCATCTCGACCGGGGTTTTCCCTTGGCTAGGGTTTCCTCGACAAAAAATAATGGTGTTATGAGTATTGTGTTATTTTCTTATATTCTTTTGATTTTAGTATGCTTATGGTTTATGTTGAATTGGTTCAAAGTTTATTTGAAGTGTTGTAATACTGATTCACCCCCCTCTCAGTATTACTTAAACCTAACATTATATACCAAAATTTTAAGTCCACCACCTTAATCAAATCCTAGTTTAGAATTTCAAACATCCCACTCAGATCCAATGCGTCACAAAAAAAATATTAAATTTACAAAACATATTTCCAAGACTGCGTCGACCAATACAATGATTTACATAAAATATTGTGTCAAGGAGTCAAAGACATTTTGACCAAACACAAGCGTCCTCTAGAATATTCTCCACATGCTAGCATCAAAGAATGTGATGCCAGATCATCACCTCCAATCATAAGACACGTAACCAGATAATGAATAACTCAACATATTCCACCACAACCTCAACATCGATCACCAATCAAAGATTTATCAACTATCACTCAAGAACACAAACACTATAACTTGTTAACAACTCTGTCTCTTCTCATTGGTCACCTACCTTTCACACTGGTCTCTCAAATTTTTTATGGTTGCAACTGTAGCATTTGAACACTGTTGACCACCATATCACATGACCACACCACAAGATACAATAAATATTTGACAAGACATTCAAATAATCTATTACTTTCTATTAATTGTTCTAACAACACTGTTCTACTTCACCCGATCACAGCTTTTACATAAGATCACTTCAACAGTAGCAGTCATGAATTAGACATACAGAGACATGCCTAAGCCTCTCATAAAGATAAAACCATTGAAACTCATTGCAACCTTTATTCATCATAACTATGCTTGGCAACACACTAAGAACACAAAGTCAATAGTTGACATCAATGACAACATAATATCTTACCATCCTATAATCAAATCTAAATCATGACATCTCCAAAAACTCACTTACCATCACTGAATCAAATATTCCAACAATATCCCCCTTTGACATTAATGGAAACCCTCTCTTTCTCTCGCCAACATGATACTTTATACATCAAATATTTCCATTTTTTCTTTTACATGTTCTACAATTACTCCTCCTTTGTCATACACACATTCTCCCCCTTTAACAACAATGCCAAATGCATCAAACACACCTAATATATGCTCTACTGAATGTGACTAACCAAAACACTTTACTTCATAGACTGCTTCCCCTAAGGATTATCCCCACAACATCAATCCAATCATAAAGATATTCAATGAATACACTTGGATTGATGAAACTACATATTATTTTAATTCAATTCAGATAGGGGAATGACCCCCAACCTATCTCTTAGATACTCAAATCCATCCTTAGGCAATGGTTTAGTGAAGATATCAACAACCTTCTCCTTAGTTGGAACATACTCAAACCTCACTTCCTTTTCCTGTACATGTTCTCTCATAAATTTTTATTTGATAGCTATATGCTTAGTCTTAGAGTGCATCACAAGGTTGTTTGAAATGTTAATAGAACGTGTATTGTCACAATAGATAACCACCCATTCAGTTACCTTCTCTTGAATTCCTTCCATAATCTTCTTGATCCATAATATCTGTGTATAATTAATTGCAACAACAACATACTCAACTTCAGCTGTTGATTGAGATATGCAAATCTGCTTCTTGCTTGTCCAAGATAGAAGCCTTTCTCTGAGAAAGAATAAACCTCCACTTGTGCTCTTTAGATCATAAATATTACCTTCCCAATCAAAATTAGTAAACACATTCAAAGAGAAATAACATTTATGTCCATACCAGAGACCATAATCTTCAGTTCCCTTAAGATTTTTGAATATTCTCTTTAGTGCAACCAACTTAGGATCCTTAGGAATAGTTGAAAATGTGGTCACTAATCCTACTACCTATGCTATGTATGGTATGTTGTTCACTACATACTTTAGCTTAGTGATCATGGATATATAAAGTGTCTCATCCACCTCTTTAGAATCATCTTCCTTTGACAGTTTGCAACTGGTTACCATAGGAGCACCAACTTGTTTTGAGTCTTGTAATCCAAAAGTCTTCAGTATTTCACTTACGTATTTGGATTGACTTATGTAGATACTATTTTTAATCTATCGAACCTACAATTAAATGAATAATTTAATATCATGGATCATTGACATCTCAAATTTATTATTTCCTCATCTCATTTGCAAATGATCTACTCATCTCTTCATTGCTACATAAATGATATCATCTAAAAATATCTCTACAATGAGCAACCTGTCATCTTTCTCAATCTTGAAATACACATTACTGTTATCACTTGTCCTTAAGAAACCAATTTGAATAAGATATGAATGCAATTATTCATACCATTCCCTAGGTGCTTGTTTCAACCCATACAAAGCTTTTTGTAATTTACACTCCATGTTCTTACCTTCTGAATTAGAATATCCTTTAGGTTGTTCAATGTATACCTCTTCTTCCAAAACACCATTAAGAAAAGTTGATTAACATCCATTTGATATACCTTGATTCCTTTATAAGCAACACAAGAAAGCAATAACCTTACACCTTCAAGTCTTTCTATGCATGCAAATGTTTCATCATAGTCCAGGCCTTCCTCTTGTGCATATCATTTGCACACCAATCTTTCCTTGTTCCTTACCACTTCACCTGTCTCATTCATCTTTTTTCTGAAAATCCACTTAGTACCTAGAACATTCTTGTCCACCAGTCTGGGCACTAGTGTCTAGGTTTTTTTCTTCTTAATCTACTCCAATTCTTCTTCCATATCTTTCACCCAATCTTCATGTTTGAATGCATCTTCTTCTTGTTAACACACCTGCATTTATGTCACCAATAATTTGATTAGGGGAGTGATTCAAATTTACATACTTTGGCAATACTGGCTCAATTCTAGGAGTTTATTCAAATTCTTGTATTGGTTCTTGTTAATTGACCTATCTCTCCATTGGTTATTTTGTAGTGTCCTGCTCCACCAGTTGTACATATACAAACCCATGATAGTCTTCGGGTTCCTTCTTGCTAGACTCATCATTTTTCTCAGAAAATTCATCTATTCTTACACTAGCACTTTACACTATCTTATTTTCTCCCTTATTCAAGAACTTGTAGGATTTGTTCTTTGAGGAGTATCCTAAGAATATCGCCTCATCACTTCTTGGGTCAAACTTACATGTATTTTCAACTCTTTTTATATAACATTTATTTTTATATAACATCTACTAACAAAATTTTTGAAATAACTTACACATGGTGATCGACTATTCCACAACTCATAGGGAGTATTTTTTGTACCTTTCTTCAACTAAATTTTTTTCAATGTGTATAGAGAATTGCTCACTACTTCTCTCCAAAATATCTATGCAACACCCTTCTGAATCATTAATTTCCTAGCACAAGCAATGATAGATCTATTTCTTGTTTCAACAATACCATTCTGTTGAGTTGTTCTAGGAGCTGACATCTATCTTTGAATTCCCCATTCTTCGTAATATGTTGTAAATGCATGTGAGGTAAACTCACCTCCTCTATCAAATCTAAGGCCTTTTAGGGTCTTACCGGTCTCCTTCTCCACTCTAGATTTGTAGATCTTAAACATGTGAAAATCTTAAGATTTATCCATTAAAAATATAACCCACATCATTCTAGAATAATCATCAAAAAGAAACATGAACTACCTATCACCATAGTAACTCTGAGTTCTCATTGGACCACACAGATTGATGTGAACTAGATCTAAAATATTTTTAGAAGAATATTTTTTACTAATGAAACTAGAACTAGTTAATTTTCTAAGCTGACATTCTTTACACATTACATTGTCTGGTTTCACTAGGTTGGGAAAACCTCTCACTATCTTCATCTTACTAACTTTGATCAAGTTATCAAAATTTGCATGAAAAAACCTCTTATGCAATAACCAACAATCTTCTTCCTTATCAATCATACAACTCTTAATATTATAATTCATATGGAACAAGTTACCTTTAGTTTGTTCACCGATAGCAATCAATTCTCTTGATTTCCCAATAATCTTGCATATACCTCCATTAAACTCCAATTTGTACCCTTTGTTATTCAACTAAGAAAAACTTAACAAGTTGTATCTTAGACCATCAACCCATTAAAAATCATCACAATTTTTTTTATCATTCAAAGCAATAGATCCTTTACCTTTTACCGAACATGGAGCATCATTCCCAAATCTTACTGAGCCTCCATCATATTCTTCTATCTTGATGAATTTTCTTCTATCACCAGTCATATGGTGAGTGCACCCACTATCAATAATCCAGTTACCACTATGATTAATTTTAGAAACCAAAGATTTCTCACCTTCTTATGAGGGTTCTTCCTTCACTGCAACAAACACAATTTCTTCTTCATCTCTTCCATCAGATTCTTCATCGGTATCACCTTCCTCAGCTAGGTAGCGTACTTTCTTGTTCTTATCCTTGAATCTTCTTGGTTTCTCCTTCCTATCATTTTCAGGGCATCTAGAGGAAATATGTCCAATTTTATTACATGAAAAACACTTCAAAGGCAACTTACCCTTATATTTACCTTTCTCTCTAGGAAATCTTCTAGCAAATAAAGTTTCCAATTCTTCTTGTTCTCTTTCTTTAGACAAGATAGATTCAAAATCATTAGAGTAACATGTTGAAGAACTGTTAGGTATCTCCTTTCCTTTCCTAAATGTTGCAAGAGTCAATGGTGACTTGAAAGTAGCTTAACTTTTGGCATACTATTATCATAATTTCTTAACTCAAATGCAGTTAATTTCCCTATTAATGCTTCAAGAGTAATAGTAAAAGTTCCTAGAGATATGAGTCTTGTATAGCTGAAACCCTAATAGAATACTGAGAAAATAAATTTCTCAAATTTTTTATTACCACATCCTCCTTAGTAAGATCACCACCAACACCTCAGATAGAAGCAATAGATTCTTTGATTCTCTGACTGATTTTTTCAATGTTCTCATTTTCCTGCATCCTCAAATCATCATACTTTCCTCTCAAACTGTCAACCTTTTCCTTCTGCACATTTCGATCTCCACCATAGAATGTCTTTGATTTTTACCACATCTCATTAGTAGTATCCAAGTCTTTGATATAAATAAAATCTACATCTGAAAGAGTACTAGCAATAGCTTCCATAGTAGCAGTATGTTCTTGCTTTACTTTCAATTGATTTGTAGTCAGGGTTCCTGAAGGGACAATATACTTATTGTCCACATGATCCAAAAATTGATCATCCATACTAATGTAGGAGCACCCTTGGGTCAAATGAAATATGATGGATTTTTCATCTATATATGAATCAAATATTTAATAAGGTCTACTAGACCATTTATATGTCAAATGTAATCAAAAGAAGTCATCATGTAAGGCTCATAAGCCAACTGTGCATTATATGGGTAATTAGCACCCAATGGGTCAAAGTTAGTCAACATGGTCAAATAGAGTAGACAAAAATAAAAATGATATTTTTACATCATTTATGGTATATCGGTGAATATTTGGTGTCATTAGGTCCATTAAAAATGTATATGATCAAAATTGTCAAAAGTTGTAAAAATGTTGCACAAGTTGCTTTGCAACTTTGCAACATCTCTTAATAGTTGTCTAAATGGATCAAATAGTCATGGAAGTTGATCAAGTTTGGTTGTAACTATTTGAAATAGGTTTAAATTACCTCTTTTGGTACTGGGAATGCAAAAGAGTAGAAAGGAATGAGTTTGATGGAATATTTATTAATGAAAATGTTGTTTATTTTGTAAATATGATCGTGTTCATGACTGTTCCTTCACTCTTTTCTCTTCTATATTGATTGATTTGTATATGAAACCAATTGTATGTTGTATTATGATGAATTAAACTTATTTTAAATCAAATTTAACGATCTTCCATGATCTGGATTCAAATATCCATGAGTTTGTTTAAAAACAATTAAGAAACCCTCAAAATAAGGGTTTGAAGGAAGGTATGTGTCATTGACAACCTTTCCACTATTAAAAAAACCTGATTCCTTGGAATTTTGTAGAGTTTTTAATAAAATTTCAAAAGGGTGTAAGTCTTATGTGTGGTATTCTTTTGGATGGAAGAGAAAGAACATGTCCAAGGCTGACTATCTTGAAGGATTTTTATTTTTTTATGAAAGTCATCAGAAGTCCTGACAAAAATGGAATAACTTATATTTGCACTATTGGATCTTCGTAAAAATTGGATATGATGTTAGTAACTACGTTTTATAAATTATCACTCGACCAATTTTCCTAATGATGTTTTGTGTAGAATTTATTAGGGACCAGAACAATTTTCCTAATGATGTTTGGTGTAGAAGTTATTAGGGATAGAGTTCTGATCTGTATTGTGAAGAATCAAATTTGACAAAGATTGGAAGAACAATGAAATTTTAGGGTTTTTCTTATTACATGAATCATTAGATGTTGTAATTTAAAAGAGAAGTTTTATTACCAAATTTGTATTGAAGACAAAGGTAAGGATCCTTTTGTATCTTGAATGACCAAACTTGGATGTGAATGTCCTAATAGTGGCATGTCAGTGTTTGTTTAAATATTAATCAGTAAATGCTTCATAGTAGGTCAACAATTCATGTTTTGTGATTTATTTTGTGATCAAGGAGTAAGGTATGGTATTAAGGAATTTTGATAGGTCATTCAAAGAAAAGAAGAAGTTGTAAACTATGACAACCCTTATTGTCCTTTGTTAAGGTGTTGTATCAAGATGAACCTTATCCTTGAGTGAATGGTTGAGATACTTTGTGAACTCAAGGGAGATGTTTTGTATTAGGTATTGTGGGTCTATCAAGGATGATTGTATTAGTAAAGAATAAGGTTATGATTTTTTGTTTTCTCTCATAAGGTTTAGAAGCCTTTATGAAAGGATCCTGCAATGATCCTCTAAGCTATTGATATTGTAAGGTGTGAAGATGGAAATTTCCTCTTGAAACTCTTTTTGGTGAGTGTTGTCACCAAAAAAAGTGAAGAAATGACATCATGTTAAGTTGTATTGTGTGAATCCTTATAAACCCTCTGCATCATAGTGGTATCAAAGCAGAGAAGTTCTGGGCAAGGTAAGTTGTAATAATTTTGTGTAGGTAAGATAGGTTGACGAAAGAACCCATGAAGAGTTGTCAAGAGACTAGGTGGGGATAATCCTAGGTGAGACAAAAGGATGGAGTTGTCCTATGAAGAGGAATTATTATGGGATGCATGGAAGGGTTATTGGGATTCACAGAAGAAGAAGAAACAAGAAGAAAAGAAGAAGATTAAAGTAGCAGAAAGGAGGAAGAGAAGAGAGGAAAGAAAAAAGAGAGAAGAGGAAGTAGAGAGACCTATTTAATAATGGAGGTGTTAGAAGAGTTTAAAAAAAAGATAGATGAATACATAGAGTGGGTTAGTCAATCATGGTATTTACAAATCAGATCAAATATCGAATGGCCTATAAGGAAGCTTATCAAAAGGAGGAGACAACAAGTAGAGGTGAAGCATGAACCTATTTACGAAGATGAGCATGAAGGGGAAAAAAATGACTTTATGATTGATGAACCAATACAAGGACAAGTTTATGTTGAATATCATAATGAGATTGTTGTTGAACAAGAAGAGGGTTGTTTGCTGATTGAAAATATCATACATGAATCTATTGATTATGGTGTTCATGAGGTGATTATTGTTGCAGCAGATCAAGAAGATGAAAAATATTTTAGTGTGCATGGTGATGCCATGGTTCACATAGAGAACCAAATGGATTCTCATCTCAATGAAGGAGGTATAATTTTTTCCTTAAAATGTTTTATGCAGGTTTGCAGGGATTGTATGTGGATGACTATGTTGAAAGTACACATGAGAACATGTGGACATACTTTGAAGGATTGGTTTCTTGGAAAAAGAGGTTGATTACTACTTGGATGGTATAAGGTACAACATGAAGGAAAATGTGAGAAATTTCCTAATTTTTTGCAGGCATCAAAGACATTGTACACAGGAATTGGAATTCTAGAAAGAAAAAAAAAGGACACTCAAGGGGACTTGAATTATTTTGTCTCTGGGAGTATGGTGCAGGAGAACCCTTGGGTCAAAGGACCTATGATATGTTTTTCATCTAGATATGAATAAAATATGTAATAATTTCTATTAAACAATTTATATGTCAAATGTAATCAAAAGAAGTCATCATGTAAGGCTCATAAGCCAACTGTGCATTGTAAGGGCAATTACGACCCAATGGGTCAAAGTTGGTCAACATGGCCAAATATGATAGAAAAACATAAAAATGATGTTTTTTAAATCATTTATAGTATATTGGCAAAGATTTTGTGTCATTAGGTCCATTAAAAATTTATTTGATCAAAATTGTCAAAAGTTGTAAAAATGTTGCACAAGTTGCTTTGCAACTTTGCAACATCTCTTAATTGACCAATTTTTGTTGTAACTAATTGAAAGAGGTTTAAATTACCTCTTTTGGTCGTGGGTATGTAGAAGAGAAGAAATGAATGAGTTTGATGGAAGATTTCTTAATGGAAATGTTGTTTATTTTGTAAATCTAACTGTCTTCATGATTGTTCCTTCACTCATTTCTCTTCTATATTGATTGATTTGTGTCTGAAACCAATTGGATGTTGGATTATGATGAATTACATTTATTTTGAATCAAAATTGAGGACCTTACATGATCTGGAGTGAAATATCCATGAGTTAGTTTTAAAATAGTTAAGAAACCCTCAAAATAGGGGTTTGAAGGAAGGCACGTGCCATTGACAGCCTTTCCACCATTAAAAAAACTTGATTCCTTGGAATTTTGTATAGTTTTTAATAATATTTAAAATGGTGTAAGTATTATGTGGGGTATTATTTTTTATGGAAGAGAAAGAACACATCCAAGACTGACTATCTTGAAGGATTTTTGTTTTTTATGTCAGTCATTAGCAGTCTCGATAAAAAGGGCATAAATTCTATAAGCACAATTGGATCTTCATAAAAATAAGATATGATGTTATTAACTAAATTTATATATTCTCACTGGACCTATTTTGTAATGATGTTTTGTGTAGAAGTTATTAGGGGCAAAGTTGTGATCTGTATTGTGAAGAATTAGATTTGATAAAGAATGGAAGAACAATGAAAGTTTATGGTTTTTCTTGTTACATGGATCATTGGATGTTATAATTTAATAGAGAAGGGGTATTACCAAATGTTTATATAAGACTAAGGTAAGGATCCTTTTGTATCTTGAATGATCAGACTTGGATGTGACTATCCTAATAGTGGTAGGACAATGTTTGTTTAAATATTGATCAATAAATGCTTCATAGTAGCTCAACAATTCATATTTTGTAATCAATGAGTAAGGTAGGGTATTAAGGAATGGTGATAGATAATTAAAAGACAAGATTAAGTTGTAAACTATGATAACCCTTATTGTCCTTTGTCAAGGTTTTGCATTAAGATGAATGTTTTTCTTGAGTGAATGGTTGAGATACTTTGTGAACTCGAGGGAGATGTTTTGTATTAGGTTTTGAGGGTCTATCAAGGTTGATTGTATCAGTAAAGAGTAAGGTTATGAATTTTTTTTTTCTCTCATAAGGTTTAGAAGCCTTTATGAAACGATCCTGTGATGATCCTCTAATCTATTGATATTGTAAGGTGTGAAGATGAAAGTTTCCTCTTGAAAACCTTTTTGGTGAGTGTTGTTAGCAAACAAGGTGAAGAAATGAAATCATGTCAAGTTGTATTGTGTGAATCCTTATAACCCCTCTGCATCACATACCTTTAAGATAGAGCTTCATCTGACCACACCAAACTGAGTAGTTCTCTCTTTTGAATTTAGGACCTTCCTTTCTCATCATCTTTAGATATTTACCTCAAGATATTAATATTTACCACAATAGAGACCAATGCCCTGATACCAATTTTTAGTCATAAGATCAAATTACTAAGAGGCGAGGTGAATCGGTAATATACTAAGTAATCCAAATTTTTAACCTCTTGAACTTAAACTAGCATTCACAAGATTAACCTTAACTACAACAAATGAAAATCATAAACAAGTAAGTCCATCCACAAAGTTGACACACAAATTTATCTCATGGAAACCCAAATAGGGAAAAAACCATGCCGTGAATTCATACCCACTAAATGATGTACTCTTTTTAAGTACGCCCTGTGAGGAACTTAACCCTTTTAGGAGTTTACAATAACACTATTAGGTGCTACCAGGTAAGTGAATTTTCCTTAGGCTTGTTAGGACTTTTACGTTGTTAGGAGTATCCTTGTTAGAGGACTTTGAACACTTGACAAAGTGTCACCTTGCTAGAGGATTTACAAAAAAGATCTGTTAAGATCTACACTGTTAAGGGATTTAACCTATTACAACTATTAGGGAACAATAGAAAGAATGATCTGTATAACATTAGTACCTCTGCTTGATCAGATCCAATGAAGTACACAATCTCTTCTCAACACACTTAGATCTTCCATGGCTTGATCAAAACTCTCACTTCTCACCGCACTAGTCCAAAACATGATCAACAACATTAACCTTCAAATTAATCCATTATATAATGAAATTTTTAGTCCACTACCTTAATCAAGCCCTAAGTTATAATTTAAAACATCCCACTCAGATCCAACGTGCCACAAAAAATATTAAATGTACAAAACATATTTCCAAGACCACGTCGTCCAATACAATGATTTACATAAAATATTGTGTCAAGGAGTCAAACACATTTTGACCAAACACAAGATTCCTCTAGAATCTTCTCCACACGCTAGCATCAAATAATGTGATGCCAGATTATCACCTCCAATCATAGGGACACATCACCATATCATGACAAATTCAACTGATTCCACCACAACGTCAACACCGAGCACTGATCAAATATTTATCAACTGTCACTCAAGAACACAAACACTATAACCTGTTAACAACTCTGTCTCTGCTCATTGGTCACCTACCTTTCACACCGATCACTCAAATTAGTTGCATTCACAACTATAGCATCTGAACACTATTGAACACTATATCCTGTGATTGATCCACAAGTTACAACAAAGATTTGACAAGACATTCAAATCATATATCACCATTTATTAATTAGTCTATCAGTTGCACTGTTATACTTCAACTGATCACAACTTTCACATAAGATCACTTCAATAGTAGTGGTCATGCATTAGACATACAGAGAAACACCTAAGTCTCCCATAAAGATAGCAACCACTTAAACTCACTGAAACCCTTCATTCATAATAACTATGCTTGGAAACACACTAAGAACACAAAGTCAATAGTTGACATCAATGACAACAAAATATCCAATCATCCTATAATCAAATATGCATCATGAAATCTCCAAGAACTCACTTACCATCACTCCATCAGATATGCCAAAAGGATGTAGGAACAAATAAAGTGGAAGAGGCCAGAGAAACACTGCTAGCTGTCAGTATGGCATGAGAAAAGGGAATTTAAAAAATCCTCTTGGAAGGGGATTCATTGATTATCACTCAAGCAATTATGAACATGGCTGCAAAAGCATGACATTTAATAAACTACATATGGGAAATAAACAAGGAACTCAAGATTTTTGAGGATTATCAGGTGAGTCACATTCGTTGTTTGGGAAATAAAGGGGCTAACTTTTTATAAAAATGGGCAATCAATTTCAATAATATAGGAGATTTAAGATTTGAGGACTTCAGAAATATGAGTTTAGAAGATTCATACTGCAGATTGAGTGACATAAATGGAAGGAATAAATAGAGACTACACCTTTTGCACAATGCAATAAGAATATGTTAGGGATAATTTTTTCATAAGATTGCAACCCATAGGAAGTGATTTATTGTTTTTTAAGTTTTACTGGAAGCTCGAGCTTAGAATTAAAGTGACGGGTATTTAAGGCACAATTTTATAGATATGATTAATTATTATAATGATTTAGGGAGTGAGGAAAATTGGTTTAAATCTTGCACGATAGACATGCATATCTTTTAATAATTTAATCATACCATTTTGATGTGGTGATGAAAGTAGTCACTTATTGTTTTGATGAGTTGGTGGGCACGATGATGTATGGAATAGGCAGTTTAGATAGACATAAGTTCTTTAAAAGGAAAAGAAAAATAGATGAATGTGATTTATTTGAAGGTGAATGCTTTGAATTAGAGTAGGGGGTGACTGGTTTAGTGGAGAAATGGAAGCAAACTTCACCTTCAAAATGAAGAAACAACATAAAGGTTTTTTTGGCCCCATGAAGGACCATCGCTTGAAGTTACTACTAAAATGCCCACATTAGAATGTCATTGAAGTAGTCCTAGAGATTCTTGGTAAGATTTTCATGGAAGCCAAGAACAGGTGGAGGTTGAATGTTGACATTTTCTCTATGATCTTTGTATGGGGCGTACAACTAAAGGAAGATTTTACAGTCATAAAATAAGTTATGTATTCTCTGTTTAAGGACAATCTATTAGTGGGTTTGGACTCTTTCCTAGAATAGGAAATTCCAAGTGTAGGGTTTGAAATAGATAAATGAATTAAGGATATAGAAGAGGTGGAGGAGTTGGGGTTTGTCCTATTTGTGAGCTGGCCTAAGAGGATTGACAAAGATGCTTACCTATTGGAGGTCCTCACCGCTCGGGAAATAGGTGTTAATTGAAAAGGTGTTGTCCAATTCCTCAAATTTTGAAAATTTTGTGTGCTCATTTTGAACTCTAATTAAAGGGGCTACAATGCATATCCTAGGATTTATTTGGATCTTAGATGCTTGACTGTGCAACAAACATGAAGTAGATTGATTGTCGCTGGGATTTTTTTTATTTTATAAAAAATATCTATAAACTTACATGTCATTACAATGTAAAGAAAAGGGTGTATAGGGTTTGTCTGGCAGTCTGTCGGGTGGTGCCATTTTGAATGTAAAGCTTATATTTTGATGGGTTGTGTAACTTATTAGTTGATGAAATATAATTATTGTAGAAAGATATACAATGCCTAGGGATGAAAGTTTTCAGGTAGGATGGTTAGGGCAATATTAGACGACTATGGATAGGTGATATGGAGTTTTTTCAAGTAGTTACTTGCAGATGATATGACTCAATGAAATCTCCTTTTAAAATGAATAAAATATATTTATTACCGAGAAAAAAATTTAAATTAATTAATAAAGTCATGCCTATTTGAGACCTTAAAGAGAATTTTGAAGTTAAGACACAAGTGAAAGATCTTGAATAAAACCCTCTAGCTACTCCATTCAAATTTCCTCCTGAAGGTCACCATGAAGATATGCATTCTTTACATCCATCTAATGAACTTCCCAATGATGGGTTGCAATTATAGCTACAACAAGTCAAATATGATTCATCTTAGAAGTTGGTGTAAAATTCTCAGAGTTGTCAATCTCAAGGACTTGGGAGAATCCTTTTGCTACCAAGTGACCTTATGCTTATAAATTGACCCACCTACTGTAAATTTTGTTTAATAGATACACTTGCATTGAAAAAATTGTCCTTCTTAAGAAGAGGGACAAGATCCCATGTGTGATTCCTATCCAACAAATTAAACTCTTTGTTGGCAAGTAGTTCATTCAGGAGTGTTCTGGAACACTTGAGGGTTTTCATTTATGGAAACACATTTGGTATGGATGATCGCATGGTGTAAAACATAGTTTTGGAGTTAAGGATTACAAAATGACTAAATACATAAAGCATAATTACAAGGTACAAGAGTACAATTTTGGTTAGTGAAGACAATATATGGTGAATAAAGACATGCAAGCTTAGAAGAAGCTATTTTGGGATGTATATGACCTTATGTTAAGGTTGTTTATTTTTTGGTGTTGATTGCAGTAAGTTAAAGTATGATTGTGTGTGTATATTTTGTACCTGATAAGAGAGACACAACACTTCAATAGATCATTGCATTAGCTCAAAAAGGTTAGATAAGCATGTAAAACCAACTAATATCAACCTATTGCCTTCTAACTAAGAAGAGTGGAATTAGTAACATAATAGCCCTTAGATTATGCTACTATCAGTGACATATACGACTTAGCATGAAGGATTTTAGTTTAAAACAAGCTAAATGATGAGAAAACATGCATTCTAACTCTAAGAATGGAGATAAGAACAATGTAAAAAGCATAAACTATGAAATGAAATATGAGTCTAAGCTTAATCTACCAACATAACAGTGCATTTACAATATAAGATGAAGGCTTAATTGCTCTCAAAAATGGCTTCTATTTATAGAAGAATGAGAGAGAGAGAGGGGAGACAAGGCTCATTAATGAGTTTAGGGACTCATTAATGGTGGTGTAAAAGCCATTAATACCTTGAGAATTAATAAGGCATGGAGGAGACATAGGCTTAAGGCATCTTCATTAATGAGGCATTAATGAAAGCCCTAAAGAAGCATGGGGAGGGTGTAAGACTTAACTTGGCAAGTTGGTTGCTTAGGAAAGTCATGCTTGAGAAAGTTGACTTTCTCAAGTGGGTTGAGTTGTTAATCATTCCTTAATGGAATGTGACAACATTAGGAGGTGGGTTAGGGTTAAAATTAGAATTAGGATTAGATTAGC
>MU224604.1:1083845-1097403 GCA_018584345.1 Thuja plicata
TTGGTTTGATTTAAATGGTTTGAATTGATTTGAATCATATGGCTATAATAGTTAATATAAATTAGTGATAAAAATCACCTAGGACATTAAATTGATTTGAAGAATTATGCCAAGCAGTAATAGGGTCATTTGGACATAATGGAGGGTATGATCACACTTAGGGAAAATAGGGTCCATAGTTGGAACAGACCAAATTCAGGTGGTTACATTTGCCCCTCTTTGAATTGATGTGCGAGAAGCACATTGATTCAAAGAAAGTTTTTGATTTTGACTTCAGAAAGTTTGAGAATTTTGTTCTTGGTTGTTGAATGAAATGTTGATGAGATCAGTCTCGCACTTGATCTAACCAAACTGATAGAATTGATTTTGAACTTGGTTGTCGTCCAAAGATCAATAAAAGATTTTAAAGATACCAATTATGAACTTGGTTGTCGGCCAAAAATTGATAATACTGATTCTGAACTTGGTTGTCATCCACAAAGCCAGTATGAAGCTGCCAGGTGCTTTAATAAAAATCTTTGAAAATGAGGGAACATAAGATATCCAACTTATGAGAATGAAAGATTTCTATCCAACAGTTCTGACCTTAGTCAAGGAAACTATCATGCCCCTAGTTTGTTTGATAACGAAGTCATTTTAATGTAGTTTTGAGAAAAAAATTAATTGATGATAGTGTGATCATGCCCCCTCAGGAATGAAATCAAAGGAAAAGAATAAAATCCCCTAGTTGAAAGAACGGATCACCTACAGGAAGCAGTTAGGACAAGAAAGAATGGAGTAGAAGAAGTAGAAAAGAAGGTGTGTTTAAAAAAAACACACGAGTACCAGGTTAATTACGTGAAAATATGAGTGATGAGACTGATAAAATGATGTTAGACCAAGATGTATGATAAAATGTGTAGTATTGACCGATGTTTGGAAAAAATGAAGCAAATCTGTAATTTTCAAAATTGTCATAAGAAGGGTACTAGGTTGCTGAAAAAATAGGATACTGATGTATTGTCATTTTTGTCCAAAATAGGCCCAGTTTGAGGTAGTCGCATTTCGTGGCACTTACCTTGCGCGCGTACTTGCATTGTCTAGATGATTGTCAGATGAGGAGAAGACTACCGTGATCTGATGCGGATTGCGATCGTTGATGGGTTTACCTGAGATCGGGGTAAACCATGGGTTGTTGACTTCTCTTGCCGAGAGATGGCATTCAGAGCACAACACCTTTCATTTACCTACTGGAGAGATCACAGTGACTCTTGAGAATGTCTGGAGGATACTTCGGGTACTGATGATCGGTCATGAGGTATTATTTGAGTCAACGATGGCCATGGTGATTGGTGTTGCACAGAGATATTTCCAGGATGACACCATAGATCAAAGATATCTCTCTTGGGATTACATGGTCGATCATTACGATCATTTATTTGTTTATTTAGTAGGTCTAGTAGGTGGCATCCTGATGCCTGATAGGGGCCAACATGGATTTATGGTTGGCTAGGTAGACATAATAGAGCAGATGGTCACCCACCATCGATGATTTTCTTTGGGCAACTATATCTTAGCCCACATGTACAGAGAGCTACATGAGATAGTTTATCACTATACACAGAGCATGACCGTAGGCATTCTAATCCTACAGATCTGGACCTAGGAGCACATCCCTGTGACATAGCCTATTGTAGATAGACAGAGGCCTCCAGAGTAACCCTATATGTA
Source organism: Thuja plicata (assembly GCA_018584345.1). Lineage (NCBI taxonomy): Eukaryota > Viridiplantae > Streptophyta > Pinopsida > Cupressales > Cupressaceae > Thuja > Thuja plicata. The sequence continues at coordinate 1,085,556 of MU224604.1, forward strand.
TATGTACATAGGTCTTCTTCAGCAGCCCCATCTGGGCAAGATTTAGTACTGGTGCCATTTATTCGATGATATGACAGAGGTCATTTGGCGACCATATTTAGATTGAAAGGTGTGGACCTCAGATGCCCAGCAGGTGCCTTACTTGTGTCAAAGCTGATATCTTATTGGCAGGACCAGATATGTCATAGAGCGGTTCATGATTACAAGAGTGCTAAGGCAGTATGGTTGTCGACAGGGCAGGACAGAGGATATTATTGTATACGCCCAGACTAGAGATGAGACATCATTATGGGGTGCATAGTTGACATATGACATAGCACACTAGGAGATCTGGGATACGGTAGTAGTAGACTGGGATCTCCGGCTGGATGTAGTTGATGCAGGTGTGTTGGATGGTTATGCTGCTGAGAGGCTTCAGTACCCCTTCCCACAGTTTATTGTTCCTAAGGAGATTATTCCTCGTATAGAGGAGCCCTTAGATTATGATCCTGATGATCGACCAGTCAGGGGTAGGGGAGGTGTAGAGAGAGACATGGCTCCCAATAAACATGGAGGCCATGATGGTGGCAGGGATGGTGGCAGAGATGGCAGGTGTCCTCCTCCCAATGATGGTCATGATGGAGACAATAGGGGTGGTGGTGTTAAGGATGTCGATACAGGGGGAGCCAGTGGCAGTGGAGAGGGTCAACGTACCCAATTTAGATTTGTAGCTCCTCGAAGGGATCTTGGTCCACTCCTTACTAGGGACCAGCAGAGATAGAGATGGAAGGGGTCACAAGATAGACCGTAGGATAGAGGACAGGACAAGTCTCAGGAGTAGGATACAGGCAGAGATGGAGATTCGCTGTCTAGATGTGAGCAGGAGAGAGAGCAGCTCTAAGCCAGGATTATAGTGTTAGAGGCCAAAGTTACTACTACTGATGCCCTACTGGCAGACATGGATATATAGCTTGAGCAGCTGAGAGTAGAGAGAGATGCGCATGCTCAGACAGCGGTCCATCAAGGACAGAGGGCTACATACTATTATGCCCTATATCATGCAGCAATTCTAGAGGGTTAGAGAGAACCTTCCTTCTCACGAGTGACTCAACAGTCAGAGGGGGCCATGCCTCCTCTAGTAGCTCCTTTTGTACCACCTCCTCATCCTCCTCTTGACCAGGGAGAGGGGGAGGGACAGAGTTGATATTTTGTATCATTTTTATGACATGTATATCTTGAGATTATATTTGTATATTTGGATCCTGCTGAGATCCCCTCTTTTGTATATGACATTCATGCATGTATATCTGATTCATTTTGGCTCACTGATACTCTGATACTTCTTTATGCATATTATTCCATATTTGATCTGTACCATGTTATGATGATATATATATCTGATGCAACTTCCTGGTTCTGACATGTTTCATGAGTTCCTTTTGCTTTCATAGATGTGATAAATGTATCTTGCACATGTGATGATATCTTGGTCTCTTTGATGAGTTAGATTTTAGATGATAACATCATTTTATGATTGGATGTGATGAGTCATTACTTATATAAATATGTTTTAAATGATACTTATGTGAAAATACAAATGTATGTTTCTTTTGATTTTTCGGTTATGCCAAATAGATGTATGGATGCACTTTTAGGATGAAAAAGTAAAAATGCAATACATGGATGCTTTATTTTTGTATTTTCTTGTTTCTTCTTTTCAATGAATGCAAAATGTATGCTATGGATGTGCAACAATATTTGATATCAGTAATATGGATAATGTAATTAACTTGATTGCTAGAAGAAGATAGAAAGTATTTTTGAGCACAAAATTCTTTATGTTGTTATTTCTTTTATAAATGCACCATGCAATTTCTAAATACAGCTATATGTAGAATCTTAGGACTTGTCACTGATTAGCAAATATTGCAACATTTTTATCATCATTGGGCACTTTTTGGAATGGATAGCACCTGATAGTACAACCATCACTAATACCCACTGATATTATGAAAGTATGAATACTATGTTTTTATTGTAATGTTGGAAATAGACTTAGGCATTAAGGCATAGAAGCCAGGATAACAAAATAGTCACCTTGCTTTTAATATACCAGATTCTGATTAAGGCAAGATATTGGACCCATAATGACCTTAAAAATTCATATCCTTGGGTACATTATGATTTTTATACCTTAGTGAGAATCTGGACGAGAAAACAAACAAGAAAAATTGTGTCATACTCACTGTAGTTTACACATAACAAAGATCGAGATATATGCGGCTATCCACACATAGTAGAAGCTCTTACCATAAACATCCAAGTTAGGTGAAATTTATAGGATCATTTGGAACAATCACCATACATAGAAAAAGAAGAAAATATTATGCCACCTATCCTTGTGAATCTTTGTCTTTGCGCAAACATCATTGAGTAACTAAGAAGACATAATAAATCATCAATTTGAGAATCAATCAAATAAAATTTATAATTACTTAGATGCCCCTAGTTGAAAACATCATCAGGTCATAAAAGAATCATAATCAAACCAATATCAAATTGTGTGTTTAAGTAGTACTTGTTCATTCATATGTCAAACATAGTAAAGATTCATCAATCAGAAAATTGTAATACAAGAAATATGGTGTTCCGTGTCTATGCATTGATAGGATAAGTTGTTCATGTTTGCGATCCAATATAGCCTTGTAGGAACTCCGTGACTGTAGATGTCGTGTCTGATGTTTTGGAAAGTGACATTTTTTTGCATGTATCAAGAAACATTGTGTTCGTGAGGCAAACCATCCTAGAGCAACCTAGCAACCGCAACTGACTATGCCAGCAAAGATGCCCCCAGTGCAGAATGACTTATTCCTAAGATGTAAAGATAGACAAATCCCAAGCGAGGATAAGATAGTCATTTAGGAAGATGAAGTCAGTGTATGAGCACAGGAAAAATTATGAAGGCCTAGTATCAATAGTGCATTGATAGATGGAGCGCAGAACACAAGTGATGCCTGATTGCCAGGTTTTCACCACTTGGCAAGATCTTTTTCTTTCTTTTTGCTACCACGATGCCTATTTTACCAGGTGCTCATCAAGGCACTTTTCTCTTTTTTAATTTTTTTGCTATTTTTTCTTTTTTTTTTTTGTTTTTGTAGTATCAAGGTGCTTGTTTACTAGGTTTTCACCAAGGATACCCTTTTTGTAGGATCTTTTCCACTATTTTTGGATTTCTTCAGGATCAATTTTTTGAATATTTTTGGTATTTTGCAAGAACTATTTGCTGTACAGGCTCTGCTAGCCAAACATTAAGCGTAGAACCACTTCAAATGTAGAGTGTTGATAGGATCTGGAAGGACGTCTCCCTCAGGTGTAGCTAACTGATGAGCTCCAGTCCCAAAAGTAGTAGTGATAAGATAAGGTCCCAACTAGTTAGGTTCAAACTTTCCTTTCTGCTCCCTGTTAGGCTGGTTCTTAGGATTCTCCTTGAGGATGAGATCTCCCACTTCAAATTTGCGTGGTTTGACCTTCTTGTTGTAACCTTTGGACATACGTGCTTGATACACTTTGAGGTGATCAAATTCTTGTTGTCTGCGCTCATCTAGTAGGTCTAAAGAATTCACCCTATCTATGTGGTACTGCTTGTCAGTGACTAGTCCTTGTAAAGATATCTAGAAAGATGGGATTTCAACCTCAATAGGTAGTACTTCCTTAGCGCCATAGAATAGAGAAAATGGCATGGCTCCAGTTGGTGTTCTGATGCTTGTTTTGTAGGCCCATAGTGTTAGATTTAATTGTAGGTGCCAGTCTCTGCCAGACTTGCTTACAGTTCGGTGTAGGATCTTGAGAATATTTTTGTTGGATGCCTCAGCCTGTCCATTACCTTGAGGGTAATATATTGAGGAGCAATATTGAGTGATATGGAACTATTCACAAAGGTCATCAATGTATTGATTTTTTAATTGGCCCCAATGGTCTGTTACAATTGAAGAGGGTATCCCATATCTACAAATAATGTAGTTCAGAATAAACATAGCCACCTATTTTCCAGTGGCTTTGATTAGCAGCACGACTTCGACCCACTTTGTGAAATACTCAGTGGTTGTAATGATAAACTTGTGTCCATTTGAAGAGTTGGGATATATTTGTCCAACCAAGTCAAAGGCCCATTGCTGAAATGGCCAATGTGTTATGAAAGGTATAAGTTCTCTGGCAGGAGCATGGATAATATTTCCATGTGTCTGGCACTTAAGACATGATTTTCAAAACAGAATAGTATCACTCTCCATCATAGGCCAGTAATAGCCTACTCTGAGTAGTTTCTTGGCTAATGAAAAGTCATTTGGGTGTGATCCACATACACCTTCATGGACATCTTTTAATGCTAGATCAGTTTCTTCGAGTTCTAAACACCGAAGAAGTGTACCATCAAGACCGCGTCGATATAATTTGTTAGTTATGAGGACGTAGTGTGATGCTATCCTAATCAGGGATCTTTTCTCATTTCTGGAGAGATTGGCTGGAATGGTTTGGTCAGAAAGGTAAGCAATGATATTGGCATATCGAGATTGGGTTGGGGTATTTAAAGCACATATTACCGTGTATTCAAGGGTGTCAAAGGTAGGATAGGATATTTCTTCCACCAAGAAGTCATAGCAGAATTGATGTTCCTCCAGTTGTAACATGGATGCCAAGGTAGCCATAGCATCCGTAGCTTTGTTCTTTGATCTTGGTATCTGTTGGAAGGTGACAAAGACAAAGTACTTCTTTAGATCATCAACTATTTGCTTGTAGGGCATCAAATTTTCATCTTTTTCTTGATACTCCCTATTGACATGATTGATAATTAGTTGGGAAACACCATACACATGTAACTCTATGATCTTCCATTCCATGGCTAGCTTGAGGCCGTTGACCAATGCTTCATATTATGAGATATTGTTGGTGCATGGAAACATCAATTTGTAAGATTTGGGAATCTTGTATCCTTGTGGAGTTATGAAGAGGACCCCTGCTCTAGATCCTCATTGAGTGAATGAACCGTCAAAGTACATTTTCCAGGGATATTCAGTGAGATGCATGATTGTTTCATCAAGGAATTTAATTAGCAAAGGTTCATCATCCTGGAGTGGTGAATCAGCCAATTGATTTGCAAGTACCTGTCCCTTGATAGCTCTCTGTTCTACATATTCAATGTCAAACTCACTTAGAATTAGGACCCATTTTTCCAAATGTCCTATTAATGTTGTTATTCTCAAAAGATACTTTAGAGGATCAATTTTAGCAATGAGCTTCACTGTATGAGAGAGCATGTAGTGTCTCAATTTTTGTGATGCAAAGATGATTGCTAAGCATGCTTTTTCAATAATGCTATAATTGAGCTCATAAGTGACTAGTGTTCTACTAATGTAGTAGATAGCTCGTTCTTTCTTTATTTCATCTTCTTGTGCCAGTAATACTCCTAGGGATGTAGTTGTAGCTGAAATGTATAGGAGTAAGGGTTTTCCATGAATAGGCACCATAAGAATAGGTGGAGCAGCCAGGTACCCCTTCACTTCTCTGAAGTTGGCTTCACAGTGTTCATCCCATTTGAAGGTAACCCCTCTATGTAGTAGATTAGTAAAGGGTTGTGCCCTATCCGCAAGTTGGGACATGAATCTCCTGATGGAATAAAGTCTCCCTTGTAGTGTCCTCATTTGACTGATGTTTCATGGAGGAGTCATCTCTAGAATAGCCTTCACCTTTGTAGGATCTACCTCAATTCCCTTTGCAGATACTATGAATCCTACGAGCTTCCATGATTGGACCCCAAAGGCACATTTCTTTGGGTTGAGTCTGAGTTGGAATTGTTCCATTTCATCCAATATCTTTCTTAGGTCAACAATGTGAGTACCTCTCTCCTTGGATTTAGCCAATGTGTCATCTACATAGTCCTCCATGTTCTTTTGTATCATGTCATGGAATATTGTTGTCATGGCTCTTTGATATGTTGCACCGGCATTCTTTGACCCGAAAGGCATGACATTCTAGTAAAAGGTGCCCCATGCACATGTGAATGTGGTTTTCTCTTGATCCTCAGGGGTGATCTTGATTTGATTATAGCCTAAGAATCCATCCATTAATGAATACATCTGAAATCCTATTGTAAGATCTATGATCATGTCAATGTTTGGTAGAGGGAATTCATCTTTCAGACATGCTTTGTTTAGGTCTCTGAAGTCCATATAGATCCTGATAGATTTATTAGATTTAGAAATGGGGACCACATTGGAGATCCACCCTGCATAGGTAATGACTCAAATAAATCTAGCTTTTAACAACTTTTCTAGCTCTGCTTTTACCAATGATGCAACATGAGGATGCATTTTTCTAAGTTTTTGTTTTACGGGCTTGATCCCGGGAGCTATAGACAAGTGGTGCATGATGAGATTAGGATCTAGCCCTGGCATATCAATATAAGACCATGCAAAGTTAATCTTCTTCTCTTTTAGGAACTCTATGAACTGTACCTTCTCTTCTTCTGATAAAGATTGTGCCAAATGAACTATTTGAGGATTTTCAACAGTGCCCAAGTTTACTAGATGTGTTGGTTCAATCAATACCAAAGATCTTTCTTGAAAGTGTTTCAAGAGGATATCAAGAGTCTCATCCTTTGGCACCTTAGAGAGGTTTTCACCATTGGATACCTCTTTTTTCTTTACTATTTTGGGATCTGATATTGCCACAGAGTGGTTTTCACCATCATTCCACTTCTTTTTATTTTTTAGTTTTTGACTAAGAAACTTGATATCCTCCTGTGACATGTTCTCACTCCTTGCATTGGTTGAAGATGGGTAAGGTTCACAAGCATTGAGATAACAAGCTAGGGTGTGGTCATTGGAAAAGTCAAGGATAGGAGTAGGATTTGTTTCAGTCCAATCAATTAGGTCTGGAAGTACCAATGTTAGAGAATCAGATTTGGGGAAGGACAACATCATGTTAGCATCAAGACTATTAACTGACATGACATGATCTGTTAAGTTAATTTCTTCAATATTTAGATCAATAATAGTGAGATCATCATTAAAAGGGTCATTGGTAGTCATATGCGGACCAAAATCTAGCGACTCGTCAGTAGAAATCTCATCGTCATCTCTCCTTAAAAGGAGGCTTCTTTCTTGTAGCCTATGAAATTCTTCTAGACTTGTGTCTTCATCAATGATCGGGGGAAGGAACTCTTCTTCTGCTTCAAGAGGATCAGTATCATTGAGAGGAGTTTTAGATTGTTTACTAGGAGCTGCGGAGCCGCAAACATGTGAATTGTATCTATTCCAATATCTTCAAAGGCAATAGATAGCCGATCCTATTCATAGTCATGAGAGTCCATGACATCATCATCAGACCTATTTAAGTATTCAGCAATGGTTATCTGATGTACTTGATTAGCTGTTTGTAGATCAAAGTGGGGTAGATCGAGGACATGTGAAATTGTGACCAGTTGCCCCCAGTTAGGATGTAAATTCTGTGGCCGGGGTATCTCTTGAGTGAGTGTTGCTATGGTGTCTCCTACCTCTTCAATGGGAGGTTGTGCTAGCAAAGGGGTGTGAAGATCTTGTGGTACATCAAAGAAAGGTACAAAGCATTGTCCTTGATAGGCAGGATTCTCTGTACCAACATGTAATAATCTTTCATAAGGCCATGGTTCTAGTACTATCTCATTTGTTTCATCACTCCCTTTATCAAAGACTGGGCTATCTTTTGAAGTAGGTTTGTCGAATTGAGTATTAAAACCAATTCCTGATTTATCTCTGGTGTTGTGGAACTCCATGGGTATAGGTTCAACAAGCCCTCATCCTATGTCATTTAGAGGTCCCTTTCCTTTGTGACCCATTTGTGTGAGGAAATCATATTCCTTTCTATACTATTCTGGGGATATCTTTACATGTTTGACCTCAGATTCCACCAGTTCACCTTTGTAAATCCAATCCAAGATTGTCTATTCTTCTATGTTATCTGAAGAAGATGTGGATGCCTTTATCATGTCAGTTGCTTTGTGTACTTCTGGCTCTTTGGATGCTACAGGTGTGAATGTCGATGAAGGTTTTCCGTAGGATCTCGGTGACACTAGAAGTTCTATTAGTGAGGGAGTTAGGTCCAGCTTGTGCTCTCCCATACATGTTTCTTTAAGTTTCAAGGTTTTTCTAAAACTCTTCATAACCATGTCCTTGGTAGTTTTAGGAGAAACTGTATCCATAGCTTCTTTGTTGTGCGGGATCATGCTACCTAATTTGATATTGTTGCAAGTGTAGTTAGCATCAGTAGGAATTGTCACCTCCACACCATTATGTGGGAATTTTATGCATTGGTGGTAAGTGGATGGTATAGCTTGCATTTCATGAATCCATGGTCTCCCTAGTAGGATATTGTAGGCCAATGTTAAATCCAGAACTTGACATATGAGGTTCCTCTCAATTGGTCCGACTCTGATAGGTAGAACAATAAGACCTCTAGAGGATCTTTCTTCCTCATCATAAGCTTTGATGGTTATCTTGTTTCTAGAGTCAATTGTTTGTTTTGAGAGACCTAGTCTCCTTATTAGATCCAGTGTACAAATAATCAATCTTGCACCTCCATCTATCAACACGCGTCTAACATGGGATTTATGAATAAGGACTTTGATATGGAGGGGTTGATTGTGTGGATAGGTCAATGAATTGTCATCCTCTTTAGAAAAGGAGAGGTAATGTGGCACTGAGATGTGATTGACCATCGCTTGAAACTTGTCTATATCAATATCTTTTGGAACATTAGTAGCGTACAGAGCTTATTCTAGGATTTCCATATGTACCGTGGATATCTTGAGAAACTCAAAAATGGAAATTTTTGCAGAGGTTCGTTGCAATTGGTCTACCAATTCATATTTTTCTCTGGTGCTAGTGACCATGTGTTTTGCTTTTTGTTTAGGAATAGTTACAATAGGAACCTTGGATGTTGACATTGTTGTCATTTTTGGAGGTCCTTTGATTGTAACCTGTGCTTGGCTCTGTGTTACAACATTTGAGTGGGATGAGACACCTTTAATTGTGACCACGTTGATGGATTTAGTTCTAATTTCAAGCATATTAATCACATTGTCATTTTTGGAATAGGTGTAGTTTACCTCATTACCCTTCCCTTTCGATGTTTCTCCCTGATTATAATTAGGAAAGGGTTTGTTGAATGTTGTATGATCCTCATTGGTAGTATGTCCATCTACTTTGATCTTACCTCCTTTGATGAGGTCTTGGATGACATGCTTAAGTTTGAGGAAATTATTAGTCTTGTGTCCCTTTTTTTGCGGAAGACACAATAGGAATTATCATCCCACCACCTGGGTTTGACCATTGGTTCCCACGGTTTAGAATCGGGAGTCATAAGAAATTTTTTATCCAACAGTGTTTTTAAAATAGTCTCAAGAGGTTCCCCCAAAGGAGTGAATGTTCTTTGGGGTTTCAAAGTCCATGTTCATTCCTTGTTGTTATCATTTTTTGTTTTGGGGATGGGAGGTGTTACCTTAGCATCTTTGTTTTCTTGCATGCCATTGGTTAGATTAAATACCTCAGGTTTAGGATTAATGTTAGAGGCATCAGCTACTCCATCATTAACAACATTCTTGTTTTATTTCCACCATTTAGGCTTGGAGTTGGAGTTGTTGGTTTTGTTTTCATTTTGAACGGTGATCTCGCCCCTTTTGACCATGACTTCCTCAATACGGAGGGAATTTTTAATCATTCTATCAAAGCTAGAAGAGTCTTGCATTTGTAGAGCATAGTTCAATTCAGGCACTAGATTATCAACAAAGATTTCAATTTTCTATGTTTTGGGAATGACCTTTGAGTAGCGTGCAAAAATATTCCTCCATCTTTGGAGGAAGTGTGTGAATGATTCTCCAGTTTGTTGTTTAGTGTTACATAGGTCCATCATAGTTACATCATGTTGGATGTTGTAGGAGTAATTTTGAATGAATCATTGGATCAACTCCTCAAATGTCTTTACCTTAGGGATTAGTTTTGAGAACCACTCTATGGAATTACCTCCTAGAATTCCTAGAAATAGTCGCATGAGGTATGTGGGTTTGTGCATGTATTCTATGATCAGAGCACATAATTCTCTTACATGATCGTGTGGGTTAGTTTCTACTATATACTTGTTGTACTTTGGTCTTGCCATGTTGGGAGGAAATGGGACCATAGTGATACTCTTGTCAAAAGGAAATGGACAAATGGCATCCAAAGAGTATTTTGTTTTAGGTTTCTCCTTCTCCTGTTTGAGATTTGTGAGCTCTATTTGCATCAAATTGAGTTGTTTGGTGAGAATAGATATTGGGTTTGGTACCTCCTTTTCCTTGAGCTTTTCTACATCATAATCCTTGGGTAATTTGACACCTGTGGATGCTAAATGGAGGAAGTATTTTTATTTATCATCATTAATTATCTATTCCAATAGCTTGTAGATCTATTTACTTTGTTTGAGTTTTTCGTATTCGTCTTCGGGGATCTCCCCTTCACTATCTGACCCGAATGGGCCATGTTCAGATTTGGGTCCTTCCTCCTCATCTGTGTCTTCGGGCTTTTGGTGTTTTCCATTGTTATAGTCCTCAAAGGCCTCACTCCATCTGTGAGTATCATTATCCATTTAAGGGGAATCTAGATAGAGAAGGGAACTACGAGAAGCTTCTCCTTGAAAGTGTGGTGTTTTAGGAGGCACTTTCGATCCTTTAGTTGTGCACTTGTTGCATCTTGTGTTAACCATGAAGTTGTTTCTCCACTTTGTTAACATTTCCCAATAGTGCAAGCGAGAGTTCCAGATTGTTCAAGTGGGTGTCTCTAGGTAAAAGTAACTATTTGTTGTTGGTGGATGTAAGTGATTCCCATGTCAGAGGGTTAGAATGCCCTAATAGTGAGCTGGGAACCAAGTTGTTGGTAGAAAATGGGTAGACCACATGTAGTGAATTGATCATGAAAAGATGACTAAGCATGTAGGGTAGACGTTTCGAAAGTGTTTTGAAATTATAACAAGGAGACTAGAAGAGATAACAGGAACCAACTAAAGAGAAAAAAGGGGATACTAATCAACTGAGACTTTCTAAGAAAAACTCCTATAAGTACCCACTGCCCTAAATGCGAGCTCCTAGATGTGAGCTTCTGATGGTACCAGATGTGATCCTAGAATCTAGATGTGACTGTGTGCTGACTAAATGCGATCCAAAATACCGAATGCGATCCTAAATACTGCATGCAACTTGGGAAATACAGGATGCGATCTTATGATGTCTTTGTTGTGTGCATAAATGTTGACACACTTCTATGAATCATTCCATCCAAGGTTGCTCAAGAATGAGGCCTCAAATATCGATCCATAGCTCTCTAGTCATGGAGTACAAAGGTTTGAAATGGAGGCCCTCAGATTGACCTAGTTAGTGCCTATGAAAGTACACCATGAAATGAGAGATTCAAATGCATGAAAATAAGATCTACTCTATATGATTGCAATGCATAAAAGGAAATTAATCTAAATGATAACAATGCATGGCTAAATCTATGAAAGGAAATACAAATGTAAGATTAATCTATGAAAATAAACATGAATCTAATCTATATGAATAGCCATGGATGCAAGAAGAATGAGACAAGAAGAGAGAATTTGTAATATCCAAGCTCAAATGCTCAAATCCTCCCCCAAAATTACTCTCCAAACCTGCAGCATAACACTACTATGAAAAAGATGATCTGAAAATGAGAAGGAGAGGTCTCCTTTTAAAGGAAAGTGAACGATTGAGATTAAGAGGCAAAAATGAAAGGCTATGATTAAGAGGCAAAAACCCACCACTTAGGAAGATGTGATGAAAAAG
>MU224604.1:1122050-1167459 GCA_018584345.1 Thuja plicata
TATATATATATATATATAGATATGAAGAGCTTTTGAGAAGTGAAGTGTGCGAGTAATGAGTATGAGATTATATGGATGTAATGCAAATAGATGAATGGATGCATTGTGATGTCATAATCAGACAGATGGTGATGCAAGCTAAAACTGGAACTACCGAGGAATAGGAGATGATGCTTGTATTGTTATTGAGAAAATTATTATAACAGAATCATATTTTTTATTGTATTAGCAGTGAGCTCAGTATAACTTTAACAAGGTTTTGTATTTCTCTAACAAGGAAATGTGCTGATGTAATATTCAGCTCCTAATAGGGCTAGGTCTTCTAATAGGACACAATAATTTTAGTACATATTTGTCGGTACCATCCCCACTAGGGTTTTCCCTTGTCCAGGGTTTCCTTGACAATAATTCATGGTGTTATGAGTTATGTGTTTTGTGCTTATGTTCTTTTAATTAAGGCAATTATCTGTTTAAGTTAGAATTTATTAAGTTCATGTTTTAAGTGATGTAATATTGATTCACCCCCCTCTTAGTATTACTTAATCCTAACAATTGGTATCAAATCTATTGGCCCTTGGAGAGAAATCTTAAAATCTTAAAAAATATCAAAATGGATTCTAAAAGTTTGGAGGAAAAATTTGAAGCAACACTTGAAGACCTTGATAAAGCTAAAGAAAAAAATGGTGACTTAAAATTTCAACTGAGAAGAGCAGAGGGATTCATCAAGAAATTGAAAGAACAACTTTAAATATTTAGAAGTCAGAGACAAGATCTTATGGATAAGATAAAAGAGGATTCAAACAATGATACTTTAGATCAGATAAAGCAGCTTGAACAAGAGAAATATACTTTGAAGCTTGATCATGAAACTACTTCACTATAGATGACTAAAGAAATTCAACAGGAAAATGATGCTAGAAACAAAATTGAAGGAACCTTAAAAGATGCTAATATTGAAATGGGACAAAGCCAGACTGAACTTTCTCACTACAAGAACAAGTATCCAAAATTAGAGAAATATAATCAGATCATAAAAGTAGAACTAGTTGAGGATAATAAACATATTGAGAAACTTCACATGAGCAGTGAATCGATTGATGAACAAAGAGATAGACATATAGCTAAAGGAGACATGATTGGAGTTGGCTTCAATGAAGCTGAATGTTCAAAGACCCAAGAAGTAAAATCAGAAGTAAAGACTGATGGAGAAATACCTACTCTTGAAGAACCTAAAGATCATATCAGACCCTTCAGAGGTAGATGTTTTTGTTGCAAAAAGATTGGACACATAAAGAGAGACCGTAGAAGTAAAATTCCTTACAAATCTTTTGATGGCTATTGCAACAACTATCATGCATATGGACACAAGAAAGAAGAATGCATGAAGCCTGATCAATCTAGAATCAAACAAGATTACATTAGGGAAGAAACAATAGCTACAATCACATGTTACAAATGCAATAACTTTGGGCACATCACAAAGTATTGTAAGTTGTAGGTTAATCAGAATAAACCACCTCCTACATGCTACAAATGTAAGAATCCAGGACATATAGAAAATTTTTGTAGATAAAATGGAACTGAAAATAGAAGAGGACCACCGCCTATGGTTATAAAGAAGAATATTGGTGATACTAGTAAGATTCTTGAAAAATGCATGGATGAATTCAAGAGTCATTTCATAAAACTAGAAGATGAAGATAGTGGTAAGGTATGGAAGTTAAAAGAAACAAGTGAGGTATTGGTTCAGGGAGAGTTAGTATATGCTACTAAGTCTATTCCTAATATAGACATTGCTAAATCAACCTAGATGATCAAGCATGGCCTTAGGGGGAGCATTGGAAGAAAACACCAGAAATCTATCCATTCCTTGATTATGAGGAGTAAGCTCTTGCGAGCATAGTGAGAGTATGTGGAGATGTTGTGGAAGATATATTTGTGATTGCATGCTTTTACAAATCTATATATTGTGATCACTAGATTATTAATTGACTAGATTATGTGCAGAGATGAGTTTATTGGGAACTGTGTCATTTCTTTACACAATGAAGTATAAGGTCAATCGAAAGAACTTGTTTATACACAATTCAAAGAATAGAGCCTAAGGAGAAAAAATATTAGAGAAAAATAAGAAAATAAGAAAGTGTGTTGAGCATTTGATCGAAGCAAAAATTCACAAATCAGCAGATAAAATGTATTTAGATATTTTTTGAAGCTTTGGTTATGGATACTCCATTGATTTTTGATGTCATTGAAAGGCCTAGGTATAAATTTAAGCAAAACCCATACAAATCAATTGAGGATGATCCCGAAGGTTATTTTTCACAAAAACCCTACAATGTTCTACATGTCAAAGACATTAGGGATTACATTCACTATAAGTATGAGTCTCTGGGAGATTTTGAGATCTATAAAGAGATGAAAGACATGATTGGAGAAGATGGCAAGATGAAAGATGAGTTCGCACATCTTGAGGACCTTAGTATCATGTGAATGACTAAACTTTACAAATTTGATGAAGATGAATGGATTAAGATCATTCTGAGTAGATTTGACGATCAGTTCATTTGGCTTGGAGATTAGCCTATGAAGATTTGCAGTAACCTAATTCATGGTATAACAAGTTTGGATAGCTCTGGTGTTATCCCTGTTGCAGAGAAGAACACAAAGAAATAGGTGGAAACCCTAACACATTTGCGATGGGATAAAATAGAGATGACATTAATTGATATATTTTAGTAATAGGTTAGATTGATTTCAATGATTCTAGGTTATAAACTTTATTACAGTAGCCGACCTAGCTCAGTATCAACAGGAGTGATTTTGATGGCATATAAAATGGTTAAGGAAAATATTAAGTATAACCTTTGCAAAGTACTTGCACAAAATTTTTTGGAGAATGTGAAGAAAATCAAGAAGGATAAGTCAAAGGCAATCAGGTTTGGATCTCTAGTGATACACATGTATATCTATATTGTGCATAAATTCTCTGGTATGAACCCTAGAGCTTGGATAGTGAACCCACTGGAATTCAGATCACATAGAGCTATAGAAGATATAATAGGACATGGGTTGATGGTGAGTTATTTGGGATTATCAAAATCTTGCAAAGATAGATGAAGGAAAGAGAGAGAATTCCTGAGGCATTGGTAGAGAAGTACAAAGATTCAATCTGTTTCATGGTTGAAACTGATTGTGTTTTCTTTGATGCAGTGCAACCTATGATGATATGATTGAGGAAAAATAGGAGGTTGTGGATAAGGTTCTGATGGATATTGAACCTGAGAAGTTCTCACCACCAAAGGCTACTAAGCCTAAACTTATTGAAAGAGGTGATTCATCAAGGATGTTATAAATAAGACTTGATAAATTAATGGGCGAAGACACTATTGAATTTTTGAGTACTGTGAAGCAACCATATTTCTTTGTTTATGGTGTGCATGTGTCTTTGGACACCTCGCAGGTTGTTAATGATACTTTTGAGAAGCATACCAACATTAAAGGAAACATTGATCTATAAGTGATAGAGAAAGAATAGCATAAAGTGAGAGAAGCTGAAACACTGAAAGAAACATTGGATAAAGTTGAAGAGAAACATGGAACTCGTGCATCTGTTTCTTCATATTTATTGTTGACAAGTTGAGACAAGAATCTGAGCACTGATATTGGGAGTATGGATGAGGATGAGCTGATGAAGCTATCTTTCATTTCCTTTGCTAAAGAGAAAGATAGATCTAAGCATAAAGGTGAGAAGAAGACAAGGGTAATTAAAAGAGAAGTTGATACTGTCAACAAAATCCTACCTATACCTTTTTCTTTGCAATCAAAGAAAATGCAAAGAACTTGAATAGGGTATTGGATGATTTTTATAGTCACTATGAGTCCTTGGAGAAGATCGCTAAAGAGAAAGTAGAGAAGAAGTACCTCATGAAGAAGTTGGAGTAAATATGCAAGTCTATCTCATGGGAATTGGGAATATTGAGCAAAACCATATCTAACAAAAAGAGTTTTTTATTGCATGGAAGGAAGTTATATAGTTACTATATAAATCCTATTAGCCATCTCAAAAACATTGAGGAGATAATAGAAAACTACAGACTAACTCTGGACAAGATGATGGATAGTTGTGAGACCTCTTCACACTCTATATTGGAGTTAGATAGAGAAGTGTCTAGGATATTGGACAAACTAAGTGTTTTGGATATAGAGAAAGGGAGAGTTGTGGGAAGACTTGGTATGATGAAGAGTTTAATCAATCCTAAGTTATCAATTCTTGAGACACATCTTTATGACATGGAGAAGACATGACAAGCCCTCTTGAACATATGCCTACCGAGTTAAAGGCAACAAAGATATATTATTTTGCACTGAATGGGCTGATTCATGTGAGTTTGATACTGGTGAAGACTTGATCAGAGGAAGTGAAGATCTTGGAGAGTTCATTCCAAGATGTGCTAATGATGGTACAATATCTGGTAAGCAATGACACAATTTTGTTATGTATTCTATGTTTTTGTATACCTTTTCCATTGATGTCAAAGGGGGAGAAGAGAAGATATGAAAAATTTATAGAGAAAAAATAGAGGAGAAGAAAATATGTAGAGGATATAAAGAAGGACAATGTATATTCTTTTTGGTATTGACACTTAGTCATTTTTCACTAAGTGTTGCCATCAATGCCAAAGGGAGAGATTTTTCTCAATTGGTTCATTCAGGAGTATTCTGGAACACTTGAGGGTTTTCATTTATGGAAACACATCTGGTATGGATGATCCCATGGTTTGAAACATAGTTTTGGAGTTAGGGATTACAAAATGACAAAGTATAGAAAGCAAAATTGCAGGGTACAAGAGTACAGTTTTGGTCAGTGAAGATAGTATATGGTGAATGAAGACATGCAAGCTTAAAGAAGCTATTTTAGGATGTATATGACCTTCTGTTAATGTCACTTATTTTTTGGTGTTGATCGTAGTAATTTATAGTATGATGAAGACATGCGAAGATAGAGTAATAGTGATACAAGGTAGATGAACAATCGTGATGATTGAGGGAGTATAATGTGAAGTCCAAATGTGCTATGTTGGATTTGTATTATGGATTACCTATGTTTTGATAGTGTATGATCACCGACTTGGTAATTATTGTTTGTATAAGTATTAATTATATTTTTTGATGTAATTGGAAGCTGACTGGGTAATGTAATAAGATATATATATGAAGAGCTTTTGAGAAGCGAAGTGTGTGAGTGATGAGTATGAGATTGTATGGATGTAATGCAAACAGATTAATGGATGCATTGTGATGTCAAAATCAGACAGATGGTGATAAGAGCTAAAAATGGAACTAACTAAGCATAGAAGATGCTTGTTTTGTCACTATTGAGAAAATCATTGTAACAGAATCATATTTATGATTCTATGAGTAGTGAGCTTAGTATACCTTTAACATGATTTCGTATTCTCTAACAAGGAAATGTGCTAATGTAATATTTAGCTCCTAACATGGATAGGTATCCTAACACTGAAACAATACTTTTAGTAAATATTTGTGCATACCATCCCCACTGGGGTTTACCCTTGGCCAGGGTTTCCTCAACAACAATTCGTGGTGTTATGAGTTATATGTTTTGTGCTTATGTTCTCTTCATTTCAGCAATTATCTGGTTAAGTTGTAATTTATTAAGTTCATGTTTGAAGTATTGCAATACTGATTCACCCCCCCTCTCAGTATTACATAATCCTAACACTCTTCCTGCATCACAACATCCCACTTAGGAATACCTGAAGCTTCTTGAAAAGATCGTGGATCATAAGTTGAGCCAATGAATAATATTGTGGAGCTTGCTGAAATTTTGATCTTGTTCTTCTAGTATCTGATGGATCACCAACCTAATCATCTGTTGAATCTAATTTCTTTTTAGCACAAAGAGGTGTTGAGGTTGGAGATTTTGAAGGTGAATTGTCAACCTCTGAATAATGAATAGGAGAGGAATATGAATTCTCATCACTATCACCATATAAAGTGGAGGAAGAGGACTCCTTATCATAATTAGGAGGATTAAAATCCTTTGAAGAACTGTCATCATTATCTAGATTCTCCTATATGATGTTGGATAGAGAAGTGGTGTGAGAATAAATTGAAGGAATCTCCTCAAATCAAACACTCCTCTCAATGAAAAACTTATGATTGGTGGGATGGAGAAGTCTATGGTCTTTGACATTATTTGGATATCCAATAACAATATAAGGACTTTTCTGTGGATCCATAGCCTTCAATTTCTCAACTATAATGTGAGCCCATGCAAGAGAACTATTGTGCTTCACAACTCATGCACCACTTAGCCACTTGGACAACTAGGGACCCCCTTCTTTTCCTTTTCTAGCATTTGTATTTTTTTCTTTCTCTTTTTTTGTTTGTTGAGGTTGGGGGGATTTTGTTATCCTTGAAATCGAGAAAGTCAGTTTGTGAAGAGATTCTCAATACTTTAATGCTTAGTTGGTGAGGCTTTCCTCAACCTCTATCACTTTTAGTTTACTTTTCCTTTCTTATTTTTTTTGCGTTTTTAGAATTTTAGAGTTTCAATGATTAAGAGAAGATTGATGTCATTGTGACCCTCAATCCTCCAAGTCTGAATTTCCCTTCTTTGTGTGTTGTGACAACTTTGGTCTAAAACCTTTGGGGTTTTTGGGGTCACAAGACCCCTAATCCTCAAAAGGTTTCAAGGACCTCATGTTCCCAAATCTTCGATGTCCAACCAAGTGACATCACTCTAGGAAGCTATAAAAGCTAATTTTGTTGGCTATTGAGGTTATTATGCCTGAACAAGTAATATCCTCTCCAAACAATTTTGTGAAGTCTTCCCACAAGTTTTTTTGCAAATTGGTGGTTATCATTTGGTCATTTTCACACACTGATCATGATGTTCTTGTTGCATAGTTATTTTCTTCTTTTTTGTTTTAAGGTAGGGTTTGTGGGCTAAAGTTGTTTATTATCTACTTTTAGGGTATTTAGCTCCTTGTTACTTTAGTGTTAGCGTGTTTGAGTTGTGTTTTTACTTTTGTTCATTGTTCTTGGAGTTTCAGTTTCTCTTAGTTTTTTTGAATGAAAACCCCCCTAACCACAGGTGATTGAAGACTTCAAAAACTCAATCCCTATAACACCCAAAAAATGAAAAACCTAAGTTTGTTAAAATATAAATCTTGACAGTTTTCAAGGTTTTGTGACCCTCGATCTTCGAAAGGCTTAGGATTTTTAGAGGTTAGGGGACTTAATTTCCTTGACCCATTTTGGGGTTCAAGGATATCTGATCTAACCGATGAAACTTGAGCAGGAGAAAGGACTTGCAAAGGATGATGGCAAAGACATGAAAACCTGGTATGTCAACAATATACCCACAAAGAGGTTATCACATATATATGGTATGAAGATGTGGTATATTACTTGTTGTAAAATCTGTATCCCAAACAGATGAGAAGTTCATAGAGGAGAGCTTTGAGAGTCAAATGTGGTTTATATATATCATAAAATGGGAAATATTACAAATTTAACTATGAATTATTATACCTAAGATATATGAATAGAGACGAAGCTAAGCAAGTGTTAATTGATTTTCATGATAAGTATGGTACCGAACATGGGTCGGTAGAATCCATTGCACACTAAATTTTAACTTCAGGATATTACTGGCCCACCTTGTTTAAAGACACTCATAGACATGTTCGATCATGCCATACATGCCAAACTAGCGCAACACAGGAGAAAAAGGCCACAATGCCCCTACAACCTGTATATGAGGTACATAAATTTTCTCAATGGGGACTTGATTTTATTGGAATGATTAACCATCCTTCATCTCCAAGGCACCAATATATTGACTGTGACCGACTATTATACCTAGTGGATTGAAGTGCTGGCATGTAAGAATCTCACTATCACAGTACCACATGTGATCTTTGTTCCTTTCAAAAAACTTATTGATCTTATAAAACTAGGATAGGGAGGGATTTTTTTAACCTATTAATAAAAACTATAGAAATGAACTTATACACATTGTTGTAAAAGGATAGTAGACTTAAATCCTTAGGTTCCTTATCGTAATTATTTTTAAGGATAAGAGAAAATACATAGATTTATGGATTTGAGGATAGATATATAAAATTCTTACATTCTCAAATAATTTCCTAGAAATCACAAAACATTATCTGTTAGATATTTTGATAAAAGAAAATTATAAACCATTTAGGTATGTCTAACTTCCTAAATTGTAAGTAGTACATTTTTAGTCCTTTTCTAGACCTCATTTAGTGTCCAAGGTTTCCATGCGTTCATTGGCCTTTTTCCTATGCATTTAATTAATTAATATTGAAATATTTCCCTTTTATTAATTCTATTTATACAAGAGGCCCCCTTTAATTATGGGTGTGTCCCTTTAATTAAATTCTCCATTTTAATTAAATTAATTTATTGATACAACCCCTTTATTAACTCAATATCATCAAAAGTCTTTGAGTACCCCTTAATTATGGGTGTGTCTCATCTATCATTTCAATCATTTATCTTCTCTTGCATATGTGGGCCCTATTTCAAATTGGCCAGCCTTTTGTATTTACTTCAAATCCAAACCCAATTTCACGCACATTTTTGGGATTCACATTTTATAATTGGATCTCAATTTAATTTTTATCCGTTTTGTCTAGAACAAGGTTTCATACAAGGAATGATGTGAATTAGGTCACCTTGTACCTCAGGAGGCATCTCATTTCACTTAAGTGTGGCCCAAATTTAAATTGGAGAAAGCTCTTCAATTTTTAGCAAGATATTCAAATTTGAGTCGGCCCTCTTCGAGTCTTGAGCCTTGAAATGGATTAGAGAGGTATAAAAGAAATGTTTCCTCCCTCATTTTGGCATCCAAACTATCAATTTATAAATTTATTCTTTCAAAAAATCAAGTGTTCCATATACAATGAAATATATTTACATTGATATTCAAGCACTACGCATGAAATACAAGGAGTAATGTCTAGATCAAGAAATTTGTGAAGGAATCCATGATCTTCCTATCCTAGATCCAAGGTCAGGCCAACAATTACAACTCTTGCAAGCATCTTCACGAGAAATTCAACACTTGTTAAGTTATAATATTTTACTCAAGCCTCTTCTACTAATAACATGCCATTCCTTTTAATCAAATTTCAATTTGGTTTCAAGGTCAATTCCTAAATAGGGGTTTGACAAAGGAAAATCCATTTTCCCAAATAATTTTCCTATTTTGTGTGCAAGTGATAGGTGGATAAGCTATAGATTGTGATATAGGAAGATCTGATAAGGGGTTGTAGATGGAAAAAGTCTCACCAGAATTTTCCAAGACTCAAACACCTTCCATGGCCTTTGGCAAGCTAAGTCACCCTATT
Source organism: Thuja plicata (assembly GCA_018584345.1). Classification (NCBI taxonomy): domain Eukaryota; kingdom Viridiplantae; phylum Streptophyta; class Pinopsida; order Cupressales; family Cupressaceae; genus Thuja; species Thuja plicata. The sequence continues at coordinate 1,131,461 of MU224604.1, forward strand.
CCTTCAATTTTAGACTTAGATTTGAATCATAGGTTAGTCTCTACTTTGGATTTCTATATTTTGTGTCAAAATCAAGTTTACAGTCTGCGATATATCTGTATGCACAATTTATCCCATTGTATCTTATGTCTTCCTTTCTTTCATTTCTCTCTTCATAGTCAACTTTGAACTCAAACAAACAATTTTCATCCACTCAGTATTTGATCCTCCTTGAGCCTAGTGGATAATATTCCTTCTAATGTATGAAATAAATTTAGGTGCAAGTCTCCTATTTTATCATGTCATCCTAGTGATTGTCTCTTGCACTTATTTTCTTTCATCACATTTTTGTGAACCCAATGTCCTTACATTTCCATTCTAATTTGGTGTCTATATCTTATTAGTATGCATTTAAAAATCTTTTCAAATAGTGTTTATTTCTTGAATGATTATATTTATATTCATTAGGTTACATGTGCAAACATGTATTAATTTTTTTTTACAGTGGATCTTGTTTTATATCAACTTAATGTATGCTCATTATTTGGACCTTTCCTTTTTGTCTTTCTTTGTGTATGAGTTTCATAACCTTGAGTCTAACCTATAACATAATTGTGAGAAGAAGTTGTATACTTGTGGGTTCCTTTAAAGAACCCAAGTTCTCTAATGTTTTCCATAGTTATATAGATGATGCCTCCATACCCACTAATGACATACCTAATATTGTTGATAATTCATCTTCCCATTCTTCTCATGATGAGGATGAATAATTAAGAGTGACTCCTACACATGTGAAAAATCACTCTTATAACTTTGAAAAGATTTAACATTGGTTAAGTAAAGAACATGCTCATTGTGAGGCAATCCCTTTAGTAGGAGGATTCCTTTGCTCATCTCATTGGTGAAAATATCAAGTTTATAAAAATTTGTGTCAAAGTTCTAAATATTTTTAATCTTATTACTGAGGATTCATTTCCTATTCCAACAACATTACCTAATGTGCCTATATGTACTCCATCTATCATGGCTACATCTATTTAAAATTTAAATCATACACATGGCAGTATTTAAGGAATTCCTAATCCTAACATACCTCATAGTATGAGTGTTTGATATATTTCCCAAACATCATCTATACCTACATATCATAATGTCCCACAACCATATGTTTCTCAAAGTATTCCACATCCTTTACTATCAGACATGTTTAATACCAACATATATACTGAATAAACCATTAATAATCTTACCCAAAGTGTTACATCCTTACAAAAACTTGCTTCCTATGTGTGAATGAAATACACCTTCATGAGATTAGTTTATTTATGAGCAATCCTATGGAATAATAAATACAATTTAAACTAAGAATTGCAAATAAATCAATAAACATCCCATGGCTCTCTATCTAAGCATGTTAATAGAGCTCTCAGCCTTAATCTCTACTAATGACAGTCCTATAATGAGAAATATGATTAAGATATTCCAATATAACTCTCAAATTATCTCAATTGCTTCAAATTATGAACTCAAATGCTCTTAATTTCTATGAAAAATGATCAATTATGCTTTGATATTCTTTGATATGCTATGAAAATGGCTATAGTCTAGATGCTTTGCATTTGAATTTCTAGGATATCTTATTCTTGCAAAATGGATTCTATTTATAGGATTTTACCAAGTGTAGGGGTAGATTCAATTGATCATGATTAGGCCTTAGTTGAGTGAAAGTATTTCAAATAGTTTCAAATGGGGGGACAATTTAAATGCTTGTCTCAAAGGTTGGGACAAAGAGACAAATTTGAGTGATTAGGATTAAAAGTTCAAAATGAGTGATTGAGATTGGAAATTTGGAGTGATCCATGTGTTTTCTTTCTCAATTCTCATTGGTTCCTCAAATTCATGTTGAAAGATATTAGGATTTATTAATTTAATCAATTAATTAAATTATCCATGTAGGGGAATAGGTTGGATTTGATTTTTGATTTAAACTATACAATTAATTGATTAAAATAATTTATATAGTTTGATTAATCCCTCTAGGATTATATTTAACCATTTGATGTCATTTATTAATTAATCCTTTGATTTAATTGATTTTACCCCAATTTTATTTAATAAATGTCTATTTGATTTAATTTGATCCATTTTGATGAGATTTGGTATAATTTTTTGAGATTTGCATATTTGCTTGATTAGAGAACACTTGCCCAATTTTAGGTGTCTACAAATGCCCCTCTTTGAATTGGTGTGCAAAGCACATTGATTCAAAGAAAATTTGATGTCCTAATCACTGATTTGATGCCTGATTGATTGATAACCTGATGCAAGAATAACCTTGATTCATGATGTAGAAACTGATTCGAGATGCAGAATTTGATTTGAGACCCTGATGCGAAGATTGATGTGATGCCCTGATGCGAAATTGATTACAAAACTGATTTGAAATTGATTTGAAAAGGTGTAGAATACCCTGCTGATGATAGTTTGAAATTTCAATGCCCCAAATTTTGATTGATGTTTGATGCAGATTTTAGTTGCTTGATAGGATGTTTCCCCTGATGATGAAAAACAAACTATGATATGAATCCTTGATTTGAATTTTTGATGTGGATATGATTCCCCCTCGATAAATGAGTCAAGATGATGTTTGGATGATTTGGTTGAGTTTGGGAAATTGAGATTCATTTCCTGATAAAATCAATTTTAAAATGCCCCAGTCATGAGAGAATTTGATAATTAATAAAATGTTATTGATGTGTTGGTGATGATTGGATATCACTTGATGTCCGTCAAAATTACTTGGTTGATGTTGGATTGATGTCAATCGGATAGGATAGGTAGGTTGATGGATTGATTGGACAAACTGATAATTCACTCTCAAGATCTAGAGAGATGAACAAATGGATTAATTTCCCTTCCTCAAGATCTAGAGTTAGGAAATTTGATGCGCTTAAGATGAGAAAATGGATGATATAATAAATGATTGACTTGAAATGACCAATTGGATGATTTGAATGATTGATATTCAATTTAATTGAATGGGATGGGATGATTAATGGTGGGAGGTTGATAGATAGGGTCATTTGATATGATTCAGGTGTAGATGTAGGTACATGTAATGAACAGAGTTAGGTTACCCCTAGTTGATTAGATGGTGAGGTTTCTCCTAAGCGAGCAGATGTATATTTATGATATCCTTAATGTAGCATCGATCAATTTGATGAATTAGACATTTGATGATGTAATTTGGTTATGGACTTTGATGATATAATCATGATTAACTTTCACCGCCTTGATTAAGGAAAAATCCTGCAACTATAATGAAATATTAATCTATATGAATGCAATTAACTGTCACTAGCTTTTTGTGAAAGAAATGCAATAAAGATATATTTTCATCATTGAACACATCATGATAATATGAATAATGCTTTCATCTCTTTTGTAACCATTGAGAAACTAGTACAACTCTCACTAGTTGAATAATCAACTATGGGAGTCTAAATACCGGTTTCATCAGATTAAATGTTGCAAGTGGATGTCGGCATTAAGATATGGAAGATCTAAATAACCAAGGTATCCTTTTACATAAAAAGACAAATATTGAATCCCTTCCATATTCACAATGTCCTCAATGATTCTTTGATGGTCACGTATTGAGACAAAGTTGCATATTTCAATGAATCAATCATAAAACTGTCACATCGAAATCAAGAAAATATCATGTCTTCATCATCGCCAATCTAGTTGAAACATCATCGATTAGCTAAAAGAACATGATTCAACGAACATCATCAAAAAATTCAAGTATTTTGGCATTGTATCAAGATTTTCAATAGAATTCCATGCATTCTGATCATTTAGGTTTTGTTAATTTTTAATCCTGATAATAAGGTCATGAATCTAAAGGATCAAGTTGCAAGATCGAATGCTTGATTTGAACAATGATATCCATCAAAGGTTTCAAAAATATCTCGCCTCTGAAGTTCTGAAAATCTCCTGAGACATGTGACCAAAAAGTAGCACTTGTCGAATCCATTTGTATCAAAAAGCAATGCTTTGCCCCCAAGTGAAAATGAGAGCATGTAAATCTTGGGATAATGAAACCTAGTATGTGACAATGTATCTCAGAGACTTTATTAAAAGATTTTTGGATTTTTAAATATTTTTTGAGTTTTTATTTTATTTTATTAGATATTTTTTATTTTTTATTTTTTTACAAAATTACCAGATCTCAAACAAGATCACATTGGTTTTCCCCCAATGTCTAGCAAGGTATAGGACATGATAGATGGATGAACAAGCTGATGGATTTGAATTGGAAAGTTCATTGATGGATGAAGAATTTGAATGTGACCCGTAGTACCATCTCCTCAAGATTACCCAAGATAAGGTAAAAGGATATAGCAATGTGAAGCATGTTTTTGGATAAGAAATGAAATCCAATGATGTCATGCTAGATAGCATGTAGGATAATGACTTGATGTCATGAAAGTAAGTGGTTCAAAAGAGTGGACATGTCAGGAAGATTTTGATAACAAATTTTGCACTTTATGTCCTTCATTTCCGATCAATGCCAATGGTTCAATTTGGGTAAGATGTGGATAGGATAGCACAATCAAGATAAAGGGGTGATGGAGGCTATGGGGGGATGATTTGGGATTATGGAAATATTGTCGAGGAATATTGAAGGTAGATTTTGGATAAGCAAGTTCATGATAGGGTAGCATGCAACACGTGAATAAGCTGATAGAAAGATAATGGATGTCAAGATACCCGATGCTCATGGATATGTTCAACCTTGTCAAGACCAAAGGTAAAAGAGGGAATATGGATGCAAGCGAGATAAATGATAGAAAGATGGAGGATAGAATGGATGAAACTTGCCCCCAAGCGTAGAGTGCAAGAAGGAGGAATTACGCATGACATCTGTTTGCCAGGTTTTCAACATGGTACTTGTCCAAGGCACCACAAAAAGTGGTTTTCACCATAGGACAGATTGATTTCTCTTTACTTTTTCTACCAAGGTGCATGTTTTACTAGGTTTTCACCAAGGCATTTTTTCTCTTTTTTTTTTCAATTTTTTTTCTTTCATTTTCCAATATTTCTCCAACATTTGGCTCTTTGGACAATGCTCTTCTGAAAGATATGCTATAATGAAACATGAATATGGCTAGGATGTTCAAAGATGTTGATAAGGTGATGATAAAGGACACATATGGAGGATAAGGGTAGATGGTGGTAAAGGTTTTATGCCATACATTGGATAAGAGGGATGGAAAGATGGAACGTATGTGTTAGATAAGGAATATGAGGATAAGAAGAATGTATGTTGTGGATGGAAATGTTGGAAAGATCAACCTTGACACACACTTTGAAGAGTGATGGAATGATGGAGGAACAATGGATGAAGGAGGTGAAGATGTAGCTAAGATAGTGGATTTTTGGATATAGGAACCCAAAGTAGACTTGGAAAGTGGAAAATGTTCAGAAGGAGACGAAATGAAAGCCTTTGGAAGCTTGAATGTCAACTTTGATTTTTTTTTGTGTCCAAGTCTTTCAAAAGTGACTTGGGAATCCGCATAACTATTGATTTTTCTTTCTTTTGTGATTCTTTAGAATGCATTTCCTTAATCAGGGTTTTTGGAACCCACATTTTCTTTAATTTTTCTTTTTTCTTGGTAGACCTTTGCAGCCTTTTGGATATTTCCTTTTGTTTTTCATTTACATATCGATTAGATGGGACATGGTGATTCTTATACACATGTGGATTCTTGGATTTCTGATTTTTATGTTGCACATTCACATTTCTTCCAAAATACTTAGGAATTGTGGGTGAATAGGAAGAATATGGAAGGTTAATATGGATTGGTGGTTGGAAATTATTCAAGTATGTGTGCCTTTGTTGATCTTGATATATGGTAGGGTAAGTGAATGGAGAGCTAGGGATGGTAGGCATGAGTGATGGAGGAATATAGAGACCTAATATGGATGGAAGGGCTGAAGACTTTAGCTTTGGGACATAGGAACCCAAAATGGATTTGGAGGATGGTGAAGGCATATGGTTACATTTTAATGGAGGGAGATAAGGTGTGATAGAGATATCTATATGCACCCTAAGATGGTCACCTAGACTATGGGCCCCCATTATTCAATTTATCAAATGACAGAATCAATTTATCAAATTCTTGAATCAATGCCTTGCAGCATTTTCAATTCAAATCAATTTCCTTGATCAAATCATAATTAATTCAATTATTAAAATATTTCCTAAGGTTTGATCATTTCATCAATAATCTTATTTAATTAAAATAAAACACCCCTTTTAATTAAATAAAATGATCTTATTTAATTAAAAGAAAATCCCTTTTTATTATATAAAATAATCTTATTTAATTAAAAGAAAATCTCTCTTTTAATTAAATAATCTTATCTTATTTATATAAAATCTCTTTTTTAATTAACTAATATTATTTAATTAAAAGAAAAAATCCCTCTTCTAATTAAATAAATAAAATCCCCTCTTAAAGCTCTCTTTTTGATGAAAAAAGGAAATAAATCAAATAAAAAATAAATAAAACTCCTTTTTCTCCACACATATTCCTAGGTGGTGGGCTTTTTCCTCTCACTTGCCTTTTAGGGATTTATCCCACATTGCTCTTGAGGATGCATTCCCCTCCACACTTTCCTTTATAAGGAGCCATCTCCTTCTCATTTGAGAGATATCAAGTTTTCATGTTATTGTTATGTTGCAAGTTTGGAGAGCAATTTTGGAGGAGAGTTTGAGCATTTGAGCTTGAACCATGCAACTTCTCTTCTTCTCTCATGCATCCATGGAAATCCATTTAGAGTAGATTCATGTTAATTTAGATTCATATTTCCTTTCAATAGATTAATCTTGCATATTTCCTTCATAGATTAGTTTAAATATTTCCTTTCATGCATCGTTATCATATAGAATAGTTTCCATTTTCATTTGCAATGCATATTTGATGATCATGGAGACTAGAATTCTTGCTCTTCCTATTTGAATCTCTCATTTCATGGTGTACTTGTAGGGGCATAACTACGACTAAACTGAGGGCCTTCATCACAAACCCTTTCAGTCCATGAATAGGGAGCTATGAGTCGCCAATTGAGACCTCATTCTTGAGCAATCTTGAATACAATGACTCATAGAAGTGTCAACATTTTAGCACACATTTTTGGCGCCGACCATGGGTCATAACATCCATTTCAGTCATCACATTCAAAAAATCCTTCTATCTTCTATCTATTATTCTCTCAGTGTCTTTGAAGCTCTCATTTTGAGCTAAATCTAACCCACCATCGCATCCGGAATGTTATTTCGGTTGAAAATGAGTATAAACTCGCTCATGTCCAGCGAAATTCAAATCTGTGGCAAATTTATTTTTCCCAAGCAGGATGTATGACCCATTGTATGGAAATCAAGGTAGATTTCAGATTATTTTTTTTCACACAGCCCGAGGCAAATTTTCAAAAATATTAGATTTTTTTTACTATGTTTAATTTGACGGTCGTCAAACCATCATTATTCATGCACTGCTGTGATAGCCATGAAACTGTCAATTTTAATGCCGCAGTCTGCTAACGTCAGCAAAGTTTGAAAATTCTTTGCCTTCACCATTGGAGTTTTTGAAATTGCAGTCTAACTTCAAACGATCATATGTTGTTCATTTTAGGTCCAAATTGAGTGCAATGTTTTTTGATTTTGGGTAGAATTGTCTGAAGATTTCTGGGTCACTCTTATTTTTTAGATTTGAGTAGCAGATTTATCAAAAATTGTAGGTTTTCATCACTGTACATGTCTAATCCTCTGTTTTGCAGCTTCCAAAGCCTCGTACGGGCTCATACGGTAACATTTTTGAGTGCAATTGTTTTTTAAAGTGCATGATTTTTTATCTACTTTCTGAATATGCAATCAGATTTATAATTTTCTAATTTTTCTAACGCTAACAGGTTTTGGGCTTTGTTTTTCTCTTACTTATCTTGTTTATTATAGCCTAACATTGGTTTGCAGGACATTTAAAAAGAAGACTAAAAACATAGACTACTAACAAATTATCTTGCAGGTTGCCTTGATCGATAGAACGCTAAACATTGTGCTTACATTTTGTTTTGTTTTATTAAAATAGGAACGCACATGCAAGACTTTTTAAAATGAGCTTATATCTGATGTTTTAGGGATGGCAATACTGTCAGGAAACTATGCTCTCTCTCTTTTGGGATGATCAAAAATCCATTAACATTGTTGTCATCTTCTTATGTGTCTGAAGTGTCTTTTTAGATTGTAATCCTAAGAATTATATGAATGTATCCTCTCCCCTTGCCTTTGTGGATCTTGGGTGTAAGAGAAATTCATATAATTATTTTAGTGTGGCTACCTCCCGAGAGCTTTAACAGAGCCAGTGAGAGTGGATTGCCCAACCGGTAATAGGCTAAATCCAAGCCCTTCCAAACCGGTATATAAAAAATGTCATTGTGATTAATCTCACAGTGAACAGGTATCGATTTCTCTATGCCAACAGAAGATTTCCCTCAGTACCCTCGTGGTGCATAAAAAATTATAGAATGTGACTTTTGTAGGCTGGGAGGCCTCCTTAATGAGGCTAATTTATCCTATGTATAGCCGCCTAAATGGATGCCCTGACTAAAAAATTTGTTCTAGTGACCAAAATCCCTCTATCTGTTGGTGTGGAAAGTTAGAGACCGACTAAGACGTCCCACATTTTCACAGCTCTTAGTAGAGACAATGGTCCTTTGAGAATTGATTCCCTTGGGATTTGAAGCTTGGTGTGCCTGAGAAGTGAGTGCACTGTAAGGAGAAGCCCGTGCCTCCAAGCTTCTAAGTTTTCCACTATGAGTAGGAGTGATTGAACTTCGGTTCAAGTGGGAATTCAACAGATATTTCCCTGGCTTACCTAGGTTGTGGTGTGACTTTTCTTTTTTTACAACAAACCAATCTTCTTGATGTGTCTTGCGTGAGTGAAAGATCAAAATACAAACCAAACATTCAAAGCAAACATCAAAAAATGATAAAAAAATATGCATTCTTAATTGTCAAACTGTCAACTTGCTCAATTTGCTATCCTATCATTACCAGTGTTCCTTGGTCGATCCAGGTTAGATTAGGTCACTTACCCTGCTATTAGAAGCTTTTTTACACTTTGGATTCTTGCATTTTGACCTCTTGAATTAGTAATCTTTGATTTTACAAGTGACCTTGTTTGGAGTTGGTGAACTAGAAACCGTCCTTGTTGAGAAGATAAACCTTTAGATCCTTTGATAACACACTTGGAGAGTTTTATTAGTCTCTTGTCCATTCACTTCCATATAAATTCAAATTCAATTAATATAACTTGGGTAAATCATTCTCCTGATCCATATGTGTTAGGGTATTCACCCATTCAGTGGGCACCTCTATGGCAGTGTTGGTTTATGCCTCTTGCAAAATTCTACCTTATCACCTCTCTTTTAAACAAGTGAGTGCTTTTACTATCCTGGTTTGGTACCAATGTTTCTTAGGGTCATCCTATCACCTAGTACCTTTTCTTTCATGCCAGTTACAACAAGATATCAAGTAGATCAAGGAAAGAAACCTCAAGTAGTCTTTAACCAATTACCCTTAGTTTAAACTTGCCAAAAATGTAAGGGAAAAGATCCTGTATTTGATCAATCACCTAGGAACAACTTAGAAATTTGGTTTGATTCCAAGAGTAACCCTAGTGAGTTGAGTACACCCTTAGCATCTTCTTTCTCGGATATGGATATGAGTTACACAATGACTCGATGAGACAGGGGAGAAATGGATAAACTCCTTGATGACATATTTGAAAGACATAGAAATACCATTCTGTTTGGCAGTTCCTCTAAGAAAAGTTGACCAGTCTCACCCCTCATCTCAACTAGATATCTGGATGCACACCAAAGGGCTGAGAGAGGTGAGAGGAAAGCCTATCAAGATGAACAATCATAACATGATAACCAAACTTATGAACCTTATGGAACTCGTGTGAATGCAACATACATCAATGACTTGTTTATAAATTCAAGACCGAGTTCACCGCTCAAAACATCTTCAAGATACATGAGTGAAAGACTTAAGAAAATTTAGTGTGAAAAGAAATCCTTCCTAGATGAACAAGCTGCAAAGGAAGAGAAATTTAGACTCCTAGAGTTGGAAAGACAAGCCTTGTTGGAGATAGAAAGGAAATCCTTTTAGGAAGATCAAGATAGACTCTTGGCTCAACAACTTAATTATCAATTCAACAACATGTGTGTTTGTCGTGGAAACAAATCTCCTCCATCCACCCCTCCTAATACTCCAAAAAGTGGAACACATTCGAGAACACCATCATGTTCTCCTATCCCTAGAGGAAGAAGAGATTCAAGACATGATCATTATAGGAGACTAACACCTCCTAGGAACTCAAGACAACCTTCACAATGTTCTCACCATGGTTCACAATATGGGGTTAGTAGCTTGAGTTTTGACCTCACCTCCCAGGACTTCATGAAAATGCAACAAGAACCACTTTTCCAGCATTATGTGGAGAAAGATTTAGAGAAAAACAAAGGCAAGTTCCTAGAGAGTTTAATCAACAAGGGTGCTAGAGTCCCCTACAACTTTGATGTGGACAAGAAGATTAAGAAGCAAGGTCCATCTCAAGAAGAAGAGATCAAAAAACTTAAGAGCATGATGGAAAAGATGTTGGCACCCAAGAATTCATTCTCACTTGATTCAATTTTTCCTAATCCTTTTGACAAAAGTGTTAACATGAAAGACTTCCCTAGAAAGGTTGAGATCCCTCAATATGACAAGTATGATGGGAATGGAGATCCACATGATCATGTGCATCAATTCTATACCACAATCTTTGAGTTCCATCAAGATGACTTGTACCTCATGAGATTGTTCCCAAGGAGTCTTAAGGGTCAAGTGATGAAATGGTTCACCAACATAACTCCCCCCGTTAAGACTTTCAAAGAGCTCGTCCATAAATTTGTCTAAAACTTTGCATATAATATTTCAAGATCTATCACCATGTTGGACTTATGCAACCTAAAGCAAAATCAAGGGGAATCCTTTGTTACTTTCTTGCAAAGGTGGAGATGACAATGCTCTCGCTACCCTAGGACCATTCCTAAAAATGAAAAGATTGACATCCTTGTTAGCAACTTGGTTCTCAAAATGCGTATGAAGTTAGGAAGATGGTTTTTTATTCCTTTGACACCATGGTTGAAACCACATGTAGGATTGAGGATGTTTTGAAAGAACAAGGAATTTTGACCAAACATGGAAACAACAACAACAATGGTCAAAATAACAACCCTAACAAGGATAAAGGAAAGAAATCACATTGGAATAGGAACAAACAAGTGGTCAATTATGGAGTTGTGGACTCCTCCCAACCTAAAGATCAAACTATGCTCCACTTGTCTAGTGTTGTTCTAGCCATGAAACTCAACGCATCTAATCAACAAGAGAACAAGCCAAGATACCAAAATAGGCCTAAGAAAGAAAGACGTTAGTTTTAAAAACTTGGTGATTCATATGAGGATGTCTTGAAAACACTTAGTTCCAACAACCTTGCACATCCTCAAGATCCCACAAAGCATTATATACCTGATGTTAAGCCACATTGGTGGGATGAGAAAGCCTTTTGCAAGTTTCACAATGACATTGGACATGATATTGAAAATTGTTGGAAACTCAAACATATCATCCAAGATCTCATTGAGAATGACAAACTCAAGGTAGATGGATTGAACACCAATGCCGATCATAAGGCATTCAAAGAACCTTTTCCCAAGTATGAGAAGGGGGAAACCTCTAAAGCTAGGAATGGCAAGGCTGAGATCAATTACACTCACACAGATGCAGAGAATGTTGTCAACATGCTTGAAGTTATCAAAGAAATTGTCAACATGATGAGGGATAAAGATCCATATGGTTATTATTTAGACATGGACTCTCCTCCTATCTTTGATGAAGAACCCGTCGTGGTGCTAAGGGGTCCTAACTCTAGAGTTTCCTTGCAAACTCTCAATGTTGTCACATGAAGTCAAGGTCCCATTGTCATTAGAGGACCCAGTTCAAGTCAATCAAATAAACCAAAACAAGTGGCATCAAATAATGTCACCTCAAAACCAACAGTCAATCCTAAGTTGAGCTATAATCTTGCCGATCAGTTGCAAAGAACCCCAACTCATATTTCAAACTTTCAGCTCTTAGAGTTGTCCCCGAGACACAAACAAGTCCTTGAGGATGTGTTACACGTAGAAAACATCCCCAACAACTTAGATCTTTATCAATTCTAGAACATTGTTATCCATATTGCTAGCCCTCATTACCTTAATTTTTTAGAGGATGATGATAAAGCTTTGAGCCACCCACACAATCTCACTCTCCATATTGAGGTCATGATACACAAAACCCATGTGAGATGCATGTTGATAGTTGGGGGTGTTCGGATTAACATCTGTTCCTTTAGTCTTTTGAAAAATTTGGGTTATTATGAAAAATTCATAGATACCAGGAAAAATATCACCATCAAAGCCTATGATGAGGGGAAAAGAAGTTCCAAGGGGTTGGCCATCCTTCCTATTAGGATTGGCCCTATTGAAAAAGATATTTTATTTCAAATAGTTGATGCTAGCCCCCTTGCATATAATATCTTGCCCGAAAGACCATGGATTCATGATATGCAAGCAGTGCCATCTACCTATCATCAGTGTGTTAAGTTCCCTTACAATGGAATAGAGATTTGTATACCTGGGGATAACATTTTATCTGTTAACTCAATTTCAGCAGGAGCTCATGTTCCCCTCAATAGGGAAGCAGAAGAATTTGATAAAACTTAGCTGAATGTAAAGGGAAGCTCAAGTTAGTACATCTTTGCATGGGGGATATCAACTCAACTCCCTCACAACATTTCCAATTTCGCCCATGTCTTATGGAAAGCCTTCACAAGAAAAGAGACCTTCCTCTTCATCTATGACTTTATTTCGTACATTTGTAGAGTCCTTAGTGCCTATTCAAGATGAGAAAGAGATGTTTGTTAGAGACTGGATTTATAGCGAAGAGAAATCATGCACAATGAGAACTTATCTCCCTCTCCTAAGGCTTATGGAAGAGGGTATAATTTTTTCAAATAGATGGGCTATCCCGGACATGGCCCTCTTAATCACAAATTGGATGCTAGGGCCAAACCTCTTGATCATGCTCTTTTTGGATGCAAGTCTAAGAAGACGGTTGGCCTAGGATTTGCAAATCATAACAAGCACACTACTCCTATCCTTGATAAGTCAGATAGTGAAAATGAACCAGAATACATACCTAATTATACAAATCAGCAAGCCATGTGTGATGATTGGGTTCATTCCACTAAACTCCTTTGGGGAGATTCAAATATTCTGGTCACTCATAAGTCAGTTGCGACTTTAGAACAAGATGAATCAGATGTAGAAGATCCTTTCAGAGAACGTCAATGAAATAATCTTGTTCATTTAATGGAAAGAGAAGGTGTTAGCCTTGATGACACTAGAGCTTCCACATCAAGATGTCCCAAACCTTCATGGTGTAAACATCCTAGTCACAGTTCAGACACAAGTTCATATGAGTATGAAAGGGAATCCTTCTTAGAGCATTCCACAATTTACATGGATGTTGATGTCATCCACACTTATATTTCTCAACCTGAGGTAGCCAACGAGTCACGTGTAGGATTAGAGGATTTGAACCCACATGTTTCCTTAGTGGATGATTCTTCACTTTTTAGGACAAATCCTGATTTGGGTAGCTTAGAAGGATACTTGACGGACTCTGACTCTTCGATCACTAGAGATAATACCATTCACATTTACAATATTGAACCAGTCGTTGACTTACCTCTTATTCATCCTGATCTCATCGATTGGTCCCAACGCTATAAGGAACCTGAGCTCTTAACATTTCAAAATGATTATGAGATAGCTTGTTACTTAAATGCTATTGAACTTGTAGTCTCTTCCACCAGTGAACTGACTACCAGCATGATAGAGCTAGACATCAAGTACCTTAGTCACAAAATAAAAAGAAAAGAAAATCAAAAGAATAGGAGTTCTGATGGCGAAAACCACTGTGTGGCAGTGTCAGAACCGAAAAAAGTAAAAAGAAATGATGAATCCAAAGGTGAAAACCTCTCTGAGGCACCTAAGGATGAGGTACTTGATCGTCTCCCTAGCTACTTTCAAGATAGATCTTTAGTGCTTATTGAACCAACACAAGCAGTCAATTTGGGTATAGATGAGGCTCCACAGATAGTACACTTGGCTGAGTCTTTGTCACCACAAGAGAAAGAAGCTTACACTAAGTTCTTACAGATAAAGAAGATCAACTTTGCATGAACTTATTTAGATATGCCAGGGTTGGACACTAATCTTATCATGCATCACTTGTCCATAGCTCTGGGTGTCAAACTAGTTAAATAAAGTTGAGAAAGATGCATCCTCACATAGATCTCCTAGTCAAAGAAGAATTAGAAAAAATCCTTGGTGCAGGATTCATAAGAGTTATTGCCTATGCTGAACATATATCAAACATTGTTCCAGTTTCCAAACATGACAAATCCATTCGAGTTTGCATAGATTTTAGAGATGTCAAAAGAGCATGCCCAAAGGATGACTTTCCACTTCCCAATATAGACATGATAGTGGATATGACTGCGGGTTATGGGATTTATTCCTTGATGAATGGTTTTTTTGGGTACAATCAGATTAAGATAGCTCCTGAAGATCAAGAAAAGACTGTATTCACTTGTGCATGGGGTACCTATTGTTGGAACGTTATGCCTTTTGGATTAAAAAATGCAGGAGCCACCTATCAACAAGCTATGACAACCATTTTTCATGACATGATGCATAAAAACATGGAAGATTATGTGGATGACACCTTGGCCAAGTCTCAGAAGAGAGATACACACTTAGACGATTTAGAAGTCATTCTAGATCGCATGGAACAATTTCAACTAAGGTTAAATCCTAAAAAAGTGTGCATTTGGAGTCACCTCTGGAAAACTGCTAGGTTTCATCATTTCAGCAAGAGGAATAGAGGTAGACCCTGACAAAGTCCAAAAAATCATAGATATTCCACCTCCTAGAAACATTAGTCAAATGAGGAGTCTTCAAGGATGTCTTTAATCCATAAGGAGATTCATTTCACACTTGGAAGACAGAGCTCAACCCTTCAACAAGAACTTACACAAGGGAGTCAAATGTGTTTGGAATGAGGATTGTCAAAAGAACATAGATCAAATCAAGAAATACTTGGAAAATCCTCCTATTTTAATGCCTCCTATACCAGGGAAACCACTTATTCTATACAATTCAGTGACAAAATCTTCCTTGGAGGCATTACTAACTCAACTTGATGAACATGGGAAAGAAAGAGAAATATACTACATTAGCCGCACTCTTGTTTCATATGAGGTTAACTACACCAGCATTAAGAAAGCTTGCCTTGTAGTTGTGTTTGCTTCCCAAAAGTTGTGACATTACATGCTTGCACACACTATACACCTCATAGAAAAAATAGATCCACTCAAGTATTTTCTAGGTAAGGCTTCCCTCACAGGTAGACTTGCTAAATGGATGATGATACTTTCAGAATTTGATATAGAGTAAATTGAGCGTAAAGCAATCAAAGGAAAAGCCACAGTAGATCAATTGGCTGATTTTCGATTGCAAGATACTACAACTATTCAAGTTGACTTCCCAGATGAGCACCTCATGTATATGTGTTAGGAATAAGGTGTCTCAACCTTGGATAATTCCTATTCTTATTATTTGTTTTGTAAAATGTATTTCTTGCAAATAATGTTGATGTGTCAACATCTTGAATTGTGTGTAAGGAGATCATGGCTAAAACGGTTATGACAAATTCCTATGACACGTAAGAGCTATGTCAGCAAGATTTAATGACAGGTGAAGACATGTGGCAACTGATAAATGTGAGTACTATACACTCTTTCCCAATCGTGGGGTTTGGGGAATGGTAAAACCCTAATACGGTTATCTTTGGGAGTAGCCCTAAAAAGTGAAGCTCATGATATATGTGTTTTTTAGGGTTGCGAAGAGGAGTGATGCGAGTGTATTTTTGGAATGTTTTATGCTGCCGTGATTTGTCTTCAATGGTTTTTGAAATCTTCTGAAAGAACTTGCATTGCAAGTGTGTTGTAAGTTGTAATAGTTTTGATCAATACATTGTGCAAGTTTTGGAGTGCTGGGGTTTTTTACCGAAAGGTTTTCCCCAGGTAAATCATTGTGTCATTCTCTACTTTTCTATATGCATGGTATGTGGTTGCAATATCTTTGTTAAAGTAGTTAATGAATCTGAAATTGTAAGGGTTTAAAATAATTTGCATAATACTTTCCTATAGAGATTAGCGTAGGAAGCTGTTTCCGCACCTGAGTTTCCTTACAATATGACTAAAAGAACATGGAATATGTTATTTGATGGATCCTTTATGCAAAACGGTTCAAGAGCTGGTGTGTTGTTTGTTTCTCCTCATGGGTACATGATTCCTAAGTCTTAAAAGTTATTGTTCCCATGTACAAACAACATTGCTGAGTATGAAGCTTTAACAAATGGACTTAAGATGGCCATAGAATGTAGAATCACATAGTTACACATCTATGGGGATTCATAGTTGATAATCAATCTAGGCATCTCATGTTTCTTTATGAGTGTCTCCCGTTTCTCATAATCATCTTCTATCTTTTCCAAATTAATTTTAGTACACAATGCACCGATAATCCTGAAAACCTCTACTACTAATATTTTGTTTATAGCCACTAGGGCTTCTTTATTCTTATTTCTAATCACCCTAGCCACTGAGCAGTAGCTCTTAGCTAGCTCTTTGATTAAGTCCACATCAATGTATACATCAGGAACAACTAACTTTACCATGTTCATATTATAGGGATTGCAAATAGGGACTGACCTAACCCACCCTATTGTTCCAAAAGTAATGAAATAAAGTATTACCTGAGTAATTGAGAATAACAGGGTTTCTGCATTGGCACCACTTGTCCTTCCACTCCACTGGATTTGCACTATTTTCAATAGATGTTCCAGGCAAGATATCCACAAAATCCTAGGTATATTTCTTTGTTGTAGCTTCTTTCTTTCCCGACCCCTTTGAAACTACACTTGTAGTAGCTTCGCTCATCTTTCTTGCTCAAATTTGATCTCAGAAAAACTCCCTACAATTTTCTCAGAAAATCACAAAGGCAAAATACAAGAATTGTACAGAATGAGTGCATAATCAGCAATACTTATATCCCATCAAGTCAACATCTTGTCTTCTTTACTACAACTTCTCACACTTGTAAGATCATGCCATTAGCTTCTGCAACTAGTGCTGCCATTAATTTAAACTTGTGTATCCTCGCTGGAATAGGCTGTGTATTTCTTTTCCTTTTTGCATTTAAAACTGGGAACAGGACAAATGGTAGGCTATCACACACTCACTGTACAAATCAAATGGTCAAAAATTTTTGTGTGAGTGAGCGACATAGCTCTTTCCTTTATTCAACTACGCACTCACTATATCCTTGTTCATAATAAAAATCAACTGGCAAGTGAGTGACAACCGTTGATTTCATTTATCCTTTACAGTCGCACACTCAATTTGCTTTATGTCATTTATTTCAAACCCACGGGAGTGAGCGATGACTAAACCACTGCTTGAAACTTCATATTGTCGCATGCTTGCAGCGCTCTTCTTATTTGATCCTTTACCTTCACGAGTGAGTGATGATCCCTTTTTTAACATACATTAACTGCATCGCTCACTCACAATCCAAAATGTGTCAATCGCTAAGCCTTAGCGAGTGAGAGACGACATAAAAAACCTCTACTCACACACTCATATCTTAAAAGACATTAATTGTTGACCATCAATGACTGAGCACTGACATAAAAACCCTCTTTGGTCATACACTCGCTGATCAAAAGTGCCAAGCGAATCATGCATTGCGAGTGAGCGATGACTTCTTATTTCCTCTTGGTCACTCGGTCGCACACCAAAACAATTTAATTGCCAACCATTTGCGAGTAAGTGATGAGTCAGAACATCCCTGGTCGCACACTCGCACATTAAAATCTTAAAATAAAAAACCATCTGCAATTGAGTGATTACAACTTTGTTCATTGAATTTCCTTCAGTCGCACACTCGCTATGCAAATATGAATTGACCTTTAATACTTGTGAGTGAGTGATAGCTCAAACATTTTCTTCATCACTCACTTGCAATCCCAAGTTCTTTTAATGAATCTTCAATGCGACTGAGTGATAATAGCATATAAGCACTCATATAGAACACGTCGCCTTCTCACACAACAAAAAGACGTTATATAAAAACCTCAGCTAGTGAGCAACAAATCATAGCCATAACTTGACTCGTGCACTCACGCAGCAAAAGACACTAAATGAAAAACTTCAATGAGTGAGCCATTGACCTAAAACTTTCCTCTAGTCGCACACTCACACATTAAAATCTTTAATTCAAGACATCTTAGCGAGTAAGCAACAATACAAATTTTCAACTCACTCGCATACTCGCGGACTAAAAGGTTAAAAATGAAAATACATCGTGAGTATGTGAAAAATAATTTCAAAATGCTTCAATGATGACATCTCTCACTCGTGAGGTAAAACTACATCTTAAAAGACTGTCGCGACTGTGTGACTGAAGAGTGACCAACTCACTTGCTCACTCGCAGACCAAAATGGCTAATGAACCAAGACATTGCGACTATGTGACCAAGCATGAAAGATAACCGATTGAAGACTTAAACATTTATAAGACCTCTTTTACATGAAAAGGGAAAATTTGAGGACAAAAGACGTAGGACAAGACCACTATTTGAAATATGAAAAAATTCTGAATATAGTGCTAACAGGACCCATCAGTTATAACTGACTCATAGTTGCCTTATTCTACCAAGGGACCCATGGAGTATCCTTCCATTTGACAATGGGTGTGCACTTATCTTATATGGAGTTTCCCTCCATTTTGTTCCTCATAATGAGGATGTTCTTCAAGGAGTTTCCCTCCATTTTTTAGATGATATGGCTCATCTTGATCTTTTCCTCATGACGAGGATGACACTCTTGAAATCCTTCTAGCACTTTTTTGGATTTCTTATTTATATTTGAAGACAATATGTTTTATCCCTCATAACCCTCTTTTACACCCTTGCGTATTATTATTTAAAATATTCTTAAATCCTCTTTTATTATTTAGTGGATTCCTTTAGAAAAAAATGTTTTTCCTTGGAGCAATCCTATTTGTGGTGGATTTTCTTGCATACAATGCTAATTTTCTTGCTTATTATTGGATGTATTGACTATCATAACACAACTTTCTTGACCATAAACTCCATCTTTTGCATCCCCTTCTCTTTCTTTGTGTGGCCCATGGTAAGTTATACCTTACTAAGCGAGTTTGGTCATGCTCTTTTTCTCGTATGGATGTTTCTTTTGTCTTGTTTTTAGAATGATAAGTACCTAAGTCATTTGGGGGATTGGTGTGTTCCTTGTCTCTTTGACCTTTATAGGATGTTTTTTCCTATTCTTTGGTCTACTTACCATGAGTATGTAGTAAGTTCATACTCTTTCTAAAGTGGAGGCTAAATGTAACACCCTAAATTGTAAGAAGTACAATTTTAGTTATTTACTAGACCCCATTTTATTGTACAAGGCTTCCATGCATTCATTAACCTTTTTCCTATGTATTTAATTAATTAATATTATAATTTTTACCCATTTATAAATTAAATTTATACAAGAGGCCCCCTTTAATTATAGGTGTGCCCCTTTAATTAAATCCTCCAATTACATTTAATTAATTAATTATGACAACCCCTTTATTAATTAAATGTCATCAAAACTCTATGAAGACCCCTTAATTATGGGTGTGTCATATCTATCATTTCAATCATTTATCTCCTCTTTCATACCTAGGCAGTATTTTGAATTGAGTGGCCTTTTCTATTTACTTCAAATTTGAAACCAATTTCATGTGCATATTCAGGATTCCCATTTCATAATTGGCTCCTTATTTAATTTTTAGCTCTTTTTTCTTGGAACAGGGTGCCTCGCAAGGCATAGGGTGTGTTAGAAGATTAATATTTACTTGTATCTATGTATTTAATTAGGAGATTCCTATGGAATCCCTACATGTATTTTGTCCTCTCATCCAAGTGGGAGGACATGTCATATTTTGTAATTCCTTTAATAAGGAAATTAGATTATCATCCTTAAGAGGATCTTGACACTTTGTACACACCTATTATGGATGTTGGAATACATATATTGGTGAGTTACTTGGTAAATCCTCTCCTCATTTCTATAAAAGATATGCTCCTCTCTCTCATTTATATTCTTTGGATTCATTGTAAATGTGCTACTCTCTCTCTCTCTCTCTCTCTCTGGATTTTCCATATTTATAATAGCACAAGGGTTTTTTCTTTTCTTTCCCCTTTCAAAATACTCTTGTCTCCTTGTATTGGCTTTCGGGTGCTTGCTCCTAGTTCATGGTTTTCTCATGGTAACATTTTCTTCTTCATATATCTCTCTTGGATTATTTTCATTTCCTTTCTCTTTTTATTTTCCTTTCAAGGTGAAATAATTCACCTCATACCTCAAGAAGCATCCTGCCCTTGTTCCACTTAAATATGAACCAAATTTAAATTGGATAAAGTTCTTGTGTTTTATGTGGGATATTAAAAACCTTAGTGGACCTCTTCAAGTTTTGAACCCCAAAATGAATTTGAGAGGTCTAAATAAATGCTACCTCTCTCATTTTGGCATCAACACTATCAATTTATCAATTTATTCATTCAAGGAATCAAGTACTCCATGTACAAGCAAATATATTCATATTGATATTCAAGCGTCAAACATGGAAGAGGATTAAAGTGTAGATCAAGGAATTTGTGAAGGAATCCATGATCTTCTAATCCTAGATCCAAGGTCAAGGAAACAATTACAACTCCTACAAGAATCTTTAAGATCAATTCAACACTTGTGAAGTTATAATATGTCATTCAAGCCTCTACTACAAACAACACACTATTCCTTTTATGCAATTTCAATTTGGTTTCAAGATTAATTCCTAAATAGGGGCTTGACCAAGGAAAACCTCCTTTCTCAAATAATTTTCCTATTTTTTTATTTTCCTGTGACAGGTGGTGAAGCTAAGGATTGTTTAATAGGTAGATCTTATAATATTTTGCAGGTGGCAGAAGTCTCATTAGAATTTACTAGGACTCAGACACCTCCTTGGGCTTCTGGTGATCCAGGTTGCTTGGTACCCTCTAGGTCACCCCGTTCTTTCCATTTTGGACTAAAATTTGAATCATAGCTTTCTCTTTGCTTCAAATTTCTAGTGCCAAAATTGATTTTACAGTTTGTGACATGTCTGTATGCATAATTTATCCCATTGTACACTATCTCTTTCCTTCTTGCATTTATCTCTTGAATAATCAACTTTAACTCAAACGAAAGGAAACCCATTTGCATCCACTCAGCGGTTGAGCCTCCTTAAGACTAGTTTATCATATTCCTTCCAATGTATGAAATAAATTCAGGTGCAAGTTTCCTAGTTTGTCCTATAATCATAGTGATTGCCTCTTGCACCTAATTTCTTCATCACAGTATGCTATATCTATCACCACAAATAGAAAAAAGGGTTCTTGAATTCTTCTTTTAAAACCTCTAACATAAGAGACATGTTATTGAAATAGTTAATCAATTTTAGAATTTTAAGTAGAGATCCTTCCTCACCTTCTGATTCATGCATGTTTTGTTAGTATATTTTCCCAATAGTATGCTAGGGAGGTCTTCTTTTTTAGAAATTATAAGAAACACAAACCTTTTTTAAGTCTCAATTCTAGTGGCATAGCTTTTTTTTCTCCTTATTTTACAATCCAAATGAAAGTGAATCCTTCCTTGAGGGATTTATTTTGTGATTTTATTTCTAGAATATTTCTTCACATTTATAAATGTCATCCAAGTAGAAAATAATTTCCATCTTCTCCTTTAAATAGTTATAAAATATACCATACATGATGTCGCCTTAAATATTAGTAATTTTATTATCAAGAGGATCCTTCCTTAGAAAACATCTATAAAATAATGAGATTGCAATTTTTAAGGAATAAAATTTGAACATTCATATAAAGAATTTTCTTCAATGATTTAAAACATAGATACTAATAATTAATGAAGAGGCCAACATTCTAGAACAAATATGTAGCTTCCCTAAAGACACCATCTCTACCAAACTCATTAGAAAACATGACAATGAAATATCATTTAACATATGAATATATTTTATATTCTCCTCTAGCTATATAATTTCTTTGATCCTAATGAGTACATACAAATTTCCTATGAATTTTAACCTAAGGTGCAAAGGAAAATAATGAATTATATTTTATTTAGAGATTTGGTAAAATAGAAGAGAAAATATTAAATTAAAAGTTATGATAGTAATAATATTTGATAAATAAGTCATTATTGTAAAAGAGTGTGACTAATAAAGGACTAGTATGTTTGTTTCTCAACTAACTAGACAACTTGAATATTTTTAGTTTTAACTCTAGTTTCCTTTATATTGTGGAATCTCTTGCTTGGATAAATAAGTTCAACAGTGAATATTGGAGAATGGGCATGCAAGGTGTGTCAAAATATAAAGTATATCATGGATTGTCCTAGGTAATAATGTTGTGAATGAATATTTGATATTCCCCCCTAGAATTTGGTCATAGCTCAAGGACTATATTGTTAAATGCACAAAACAACAGAGGGAGGGGGGTGAATTAGTTTTCTATAAAGCTTATAAGTCTTCTCTTGAATTAGATCCACAAAAACTTATTTTAATCTTTAATCACAAAATAATGTAAACTTGAAAGGAACATGTGAAAATTAAGAACCAAAAAACACCATACACATTGAAACACTATATTTACATGGAAAACCTTGTTAAGGGAAAAACCATAGAGAAGGTTAATTCTCAATTATATAAACACTTGTTAGGGTGGCACCAATTAAGGTGATTCTTACAAAGAATGATCACTGCAGAAAAGGTTCACTTCCAAAGGGCTCACTACCCAGAAGAAGACTCACTTCCTAGATGAAAAAGAATAAAAGAGAAAAGATTCACCAGTGGTTCACCTCTACTGTTTGACTGGAGGATGTGTAGATACCTTCTTCTCACCGCATTTGGTAGCTAACACATGAAAGTCCACTTTGCATAGAACAACACTTCACACTTACTTATATCCATGCATACGGGGAGATAGACTCTCTTTTATAAATCCTCATCACACTCTCCCTCAATAATTCATCTTTTATTTATACCATCATCACACTTACAAAATCTTCCAACTTGGACTGGACATCTTAACCAAACATAATTCAAATCAGGTTGGCACTTAAGCATTCCTATGGGGGAATGGAATGAAAAGTAGATCACATCACATATTAAGTAAGACCAAAAGATACAACATACATTTTACTCTTCAATTTACATCTGCTAGAGATTTTTATGTGAAAGTGTGAAGACCCAAGGTCAGTCAAACCTAGAGTAACCACCATCGACCTTTGAACAAACGCCTATAAAACATAAAACCTTGTATAGTATGACTTGAAGAAATATAAGAACAATACAAGCACAATTCAAAATCTGTAACACCAAAAAACAACATGCGGAGAAATTAAGAGCATGCATTTCTCATAGGAAACTCTACCAAACACTATTACATATAGGTGAGAAAAAATTCCTTTTTATTGCAATTTGGAGCACAAAATCATGAATCTAGTACCTCTAAACATTGATTAACAACACATCCAATCCGTATGAATAGATTTTCAATATAGAAGAAATGCAAAGCATAACTTTCAATACCACTGCACAAAAAACTCAAGAACATCTGCAACAACTTGTCACTAATGAAGATTAGTTAAAATCAAGAGAAATAAAATTCAAAATCTAGATAAATCACCAAATATGTACTTGATTAATTATAAAAAAATAGATAAATGATTCAAATGTTTCATTTATAATTTGGAATTGTAATTATAGTTATTTATATGATTTCCAATTGGAAAAATTTTAAATATATATTTGGCATTCAAAATTTAGTTCCTAATATCATCTAAAGAATTTTTGGCTCTGAAAATCTCCCCTAAAATAAAAAGGATTAAAAATAGCAAAGGTAATTTTTAAATTTGATAGTAATATAAAGGACATAATAGTTAAGAAAGGGCTAATGACCATAAATATATTGAGTGTTAAACTTACTTGAGATTTACATATTATTCATGATGTTTTGATTTACGTATAAATTAGAAAGAGAAAAAAGCTATTACGAGATAGCCAAGAAGACTAACATAATAAATATCACCAAGAATGAGACTAAAGTAAAAGAATCACTAAAGAAAAAATAGGAGAAAACCAACAATAGATACCCAAGATGGGAGAAGATTGATGTTGTAAAACAATGTGAAGAAAGCTTTCAATATGAACTTAAATTTAATATTAATATAAATCTGAAACCAAAAAATAGCCCTGAATAAAATGATTGCAGAATCAAAACCAGAACTAGAAAGCTATTGCACATAAAACACCTAATTGACATGGAAAAACCCTTTCAAAAAAACTCCACCACAGAAAGAGAGGGAAGTATATTAATAATCCAATGAAGAATACAATATCAATACACTTCTTTGTAGACATCTATCAAAATGTCGCAATACTTTGTTACACTTGAAACTGAACAAAACTAAATGAATAACTCTAGCTTAAAGGCCCCAATTTATAGGAATTTGTGAGGATAAATATCATTGTGGTATCATAAAATAATAGGGAATAAAATCACCTAGAAAAACCTCATGCCCACCCCCAAAAATATCCTCTTACAATTTCTCTTACAGCTATCATAAGACATCTCTCATGCATGTCCACCTGTGTAAGGAATCTTTCATAAAATGTCATGTGTTGTCATAAAATCTTATGAAAATTGTCATAACTGTGATAGATGATCTTATAACCTCTAACAAGTATCCAAATACCTCAAAATAGAGGATTCTAAGAGGGGGCTCCTATCTATTTTTTCTTTTTCCTAAATGAAAAATGATAAACGTAACTTTTTTTTTACATGGTCTCTTTCACCACCATTGGTTAAACGGTTCAACCTCTTATGGGTAAATTATAACAGATATTAGGAAAATAATAAATTAAGGATTTACAAGGTTGATGCCACCTAAATCCTATAATTATCCCACTTGACATCATACATTTTAATTTACCCCATAGAGTTACACAATGCGAATCAAGTACAGTGATCAAGGCTCATGGCCTTCTTGCACCAAGAGAACTTATTTGTGGTCACTGGCTTCATGAGAGAATCTGCAACATTATCCAAAGTGTCAACTTTTTCAATCAATACCTGTCCACTTTCAACCATTTCTTGTATAGAGTGATATTGAACATCAACATGTTTAGTACGAGAATGATACATAGGATTTTTGGACAAAAATATGATACTCTTACTATCACATCCAATTCACATTGTCCTCCAATAAAAACCAATACAATTACCAAGTCTTTGTAACCAAACTACCTCCTTACAGACATGTGTAGCATCTATATACTCTTCTTTGGTGGTGGACAATGAAACTGTAGGTTGTATTTTACTCATCCAACTCACTGCACCTCCAAATAAAGTAAACACATAGCCACTTGTGGACCTCCACCTATCCAACTCACCTGCCTAATCTGCATCAACAAAACCTTGTTTGTCCAATGAATTATCCACATCATCAATACCATGATCAACCAAACAATAATCTAAAGTACCTTGCAAATATATTAAAACCCCTTTAATAAAATTTCAATGCTCTTTACCAGGATTAGACATAAAGTTGGCTATAACTCTCATTGCTTGGGTTGTACCTAGTCTAGTAAGAACCATTTCATACATTAAACGACCAATGGAACATTAGACATCTCTTCAATATCATCATCAAATTTAGGACACATATCTAAACTCAATTTAGTACCAACCGAAAATGGAATATTCACTGGCTTATAGGCCTACATTATAAATCTCTACAAAATGGTGTCAACATACTTATTCTGACTCAACCAAAGCTTTTTGTGACCTTGATCCCTACTGATTTCTATCCCAAGAGTATATCTTGTAGCCCCCAAGTCCTACATATTAAATGTTCTAGAAAGCTCAGTTTTGAGTTCTTTAATCATTTCCTTGTTGTTACCAATAAAGAAAATGTCATCGACATACAAGACAATGATTAATGACTAATCATCAATAATCTTAATGTAAACACAATGATCCTCTTCACTTCTAATATAACCCATATTTAATGGAAATGCATCAAACTTTTGGTACCACATCCTGGGTGACCGTTTCAAACCATACAATGACCTCTTTCACCTACAAACCAAGTTTTCTTTTCCTTTCTTAACAAAACCATCAATTTTTCACATATAAATATATTCTTTAATATCCCCATGCAAGAAATAATTTTTAACATCCATTTTCTCTATGCCAAAATCAAAACTAGGAACAATAGATAATAAGAATCTAATAAAAAATAACTTAGCAAAAGAGAGAATATTTCACTAAAATCATCTCCTCTCTAGGAGTAGCCCTTGGCCACCAATCTAGCCTTATACCTCTCTAATTGGCCATCTACTCTAAATTTCTTCTTAAATACCCACTTGCATCCAATGGGCTTTCTTCCTTTGGCAAAACTAACAAGATTCCAGGTGTCGCAACTATCCAAAGCTTTCATCTCCTTCTGCATGGCCTACATCTAATACTCACTTTATTTGGAAGAGAGTGCCTCCCTGTAAGATCTAGTTTCATCGTCAGTACAACGTAAAGTAAATTTACAATGAAAATATGGTGGAATATACTTGTCAAATGGATTTCGTTGTCTTGTGGACCTTCTCAAAGATGGAGTAAGAGGTTCTTCCTCATGTTATTTCTCATTATGATCAACTTCTTCTATCACAATTGAATGTTCTAAAATTTCCATTGAACTATCTTCTTCTTCTCCATCTTCTTGTCCATCCCTTTGTTCTGACACATGTGCATCTTCTTGCTTAGTTTCAAAATGACTATCTATGAATTTTCCTTTGGTTGTTCTTCACTTGAAATTTATGTCTCTAGAAAAAACCATTTTCTGGGTTAGAGGATTCCAAAGCTTATAACCTATTACATTCTCACCATATCCTGCAAAGATGCATTTCTGTGATTTTGGATCCAATTTAGATCGCTTCTCTTGAGGCACATGAACAAAAGCCTCACAACTGAAGACCCTTAAATGTAAAACTGAAGGATTTTTACCAAACCATATTTCATAAGTATTTTTATCAAAAGATCTTTAAAAGGAGATCTATTAATCAAATAACAAGTCGTACCAACAACTTCTGTCCAGAAACATTTATCTAGCTTAGTTCTGCTTAACATACTCCTAGATCTTTCCATTAATGTACACCTCATTATTTTTTCTACGCCATTTTCTTGGGGAACGTAAGGTGTAGTATTTTTCCTAAACATTATTGCATGTTTTCAAAACTCATCAAATTTCCTAGAGAAATATTTACCCTCATTGTTAGATCTCAATACTTTTATCTTATAGTTTGATTGCTTTTCAATCATTGCCTTAAATTCCTTAAACTTATTGAAAAAAATCATATTTTAAATACAAAAAATAAATCCAAGTATATCTTGAGACATCATCAATGAAGCGAACATAATACCAAGACCTATTCAAAGAGTCAACATCCAATGAACCACGTACATCTGAATGGATAATATCTAAAATTCTCTTAGCTTTATTGACTCCTTTAGGAAATGAATATGTATTTCATTTACCAAACACACAGTTCTCACATAAATCACTCTAACTAACAGAATAATCATAAATTCCCTCAACTAGTTTCTTATCTTGAATAGTCTTAAGACCTTTTTCACCAATGTGACCCAATCTATAGTGCCACAACATACATGCATTTTCAGTCCTAGTTACAAAAGTTGAATTGCAAAGAGTAGAAGCATGGAGCTTAAACAAAGTCTCTATCCAAGATCCTTTAGAAACTACCAAACTTCCCCTTGCCAACCTACAACCAGACTTATCAAATGTCACATGCATTCTATAATCATTTAACTTGGAAAATGAAAGTATACTTGTGTAAGATCTAAAATATGTAAAACATTATCAATGGAAACAATCATCCCATCACTGAAACACAACTTTACCTTTCCTTCTCCAAAAATATTTTCTAAGGTGCTATCATCAAGTTATAATTATCCTCCATCACATTCCTTATGCTCAGAAAACCACTCCTTGTGAGGATTCATATCGTAGGAAGCACCTGAATCAACAAGCCACAAATTATTACTAATAGAGTTAGCTGAAATAAGTAAAGCATTAGAATCACTGTCATCTGAGGACTTATTCGTGGAAGTATTAGTGAGCTCTTTTCCTTACTTCTACACTCCTTCACATGCCCTCTCTTACCATAGTTCAACACTTCACTCTACTCTTTCTAGGGGTTTTACATTGTCCTTTTGACTTATCCTTCTTCTTCTTATCCCCGTTAACCTCTTTATCTTTAGGAATTCCTTGCACACGCAAGGCATCTTGGGATCCAACATTCATATTATTTATCCTAATCTCTTCTGAAAGAATAAGATGAACTATATTTTCCATCTTAGGCTCTACACCGCCGCTACACATGGCAGCAACTAAATTTTCCCAAGAATTAGGCAAAGAGAAAATCAACAATTTGATACATTTATCTTCATCTGATATATTAACAGATCTTTTGAAGCAAGATGACTTAAAATCAAATTAAATGTATTCAGATGTTCAACAATAGAGTGGCCCTCTTTCATTTTCAAATAATACAAATGCCTTTTAAAATATAGCTTGTTAAACAAACTCTTAGTTTTATAGATATTACCAATTTTCTTCCATAGCTTGTAGGTTGCATCTTCTGTAGAGACATTCAAGAGGAAAGAGTCTAAGAGACACAAAAAAATGGTTCCTTCTGCCTTATTGTCTAACTTTTTCCAATCTACATTCAATAAGGTAGAATCCTCTGGTTTCTTTTCTTCCAAAACTGGCAATCGTTGATCTCTCTCTTTAAGGAGATTTTCAAATTTGAACTTCAACATCTCGTAACCAATACCATTGAAATTCTCAATATCTTGATGAGAGGTGGAGGCCATGGTATACAACCTTTATAATACCTACAAAAAACCCACAAAACAAAAGCTCCCACTGCAGCAAAAAGCCTTCAAGACTTAAAGAGAAAGGCGTCCCTCCCTCAACATAATTGTTAGCTCTTATACCAAATGTTGTAAAACAAGGAGAATAAAGCTTGAAATATGAACTTAAATTGAATATTAATGCAAATATGAAACCAAATATTAACCCTTAATCAAGTGATTGTAGAATCAAAACAAGAACTTGAAATCCATTGCACATAAAACACCATATTTATGTATAGAAACTCTTTCGGGAAAAAAAAATTACCACAAAAAGAGAGACAATTATATTACTAATCTAATGAATAATACAACAACAATATACTTCTCTGTAGACTTGTGTAGAAATCTAGCAGCACTCTGTTACCCTAGAAACTAAACATGACTGAATAAATAACTCTAGCTCGAAGGCCCCAATTTATAGGGATTTGCGAGGATGAATACTATTGTGGTATCATAAAAAATAAGCAATACAACCACAAAGAAAAACCCCACACCCATCCTCAAAAACAACCTCTTATAGATAGAAGACAACTATAGATAAACAAGTAACTTCAAGCCTTTGATGGCTAACCATTCCCAATTTAGAAACTCCCCCTTCTCTTCAAATGAAACCTCTTTAGCAACACTGGACTTTGATCAATATCATTGACTAGAGGAATAGCATTTTGACCATATATTTATCTTTTTCTACCTCCTTTTTATTGCACAATCTAGATTAGCAGTGTCTATGAAAATAGAATTCACTTGAGTAATAGACTCGTCCTCCATGTGATGTGTTTTCCTTTTCTCTAGCTCAGTCTAGAATACCTAAAAGGTAGCAGGTGTTTCACACAAAGTCTTTGCAATAATGAATAATATCCTTCATATCCCTGAGGATTTTATGTTGATTCCACATCCTTCTCTAGGCATTTCCACTTTTCAAAGTTCCCAACCATAATATTGATAAAAACTAAGATTATGACCAATCACCACTAATCAACTAAAAGAGTTCCAATGGAAGGAGGATCTTTATCATCAAAATTTCTAGGGAAAACTAAAAAATTCTATTGAACCCCAAAAATTATAATAATAAAATATTTTCCTCACTAAATATAAGATTTTAAATTTTTGAAATCATTTGACTTAATTGTTATAGTTCCTCTTCCCTATATTTTTGGCATAATTCTCAATATAAGAATTAAGTAAATTCATATATATATATATATATATATATATATATATATATATATATAAAGATGGGTGAAATTAGAGTCACCTTGATCATAAATTCAAAACATAAAAAAGGAGAGAAGAATCTCATCATCTCATTTACCTCATACATCAATAGAGCCTAAAGAATCCACACTCATCCTTATTCTTATTGAATAGAAAATAGACCAAGTTCAAATCTGAAAACAACAGAACTACAAACCAAAGAAGTGCAAAAACATAGCCATGCAGTAGGAATTACACGTATGCATTGTATATACCACATGCAATTTAAGAACAAATATACATGAAAAATCCAAAACTCAGAAAAATACAGATAGAGTAAACATGTAGGTGTGAGAGACAAAGAAACCATAAAAATGAGCAGTAAACAACTGTACAGTGTTGTGTCTCTTAAGTGGCATACAAAGGAATGTGATTTAGTTGGAATGCGTATCTCAAATTGGACTTTGGATATAAATGAGTATAATCAACTTTGGATGTAATCGTACTTATTGGAAATTCTTTGATCAACTTGACTACCACAAAACCAACCATCCTGATTATGTCTGTACTTTTAATTGCTTCTAAATACATTCTTTTTACTGCTTTATTATGGCATTTCGTCATATCACATGCTCAATCCATTTTGTTCATGATTTCCAAGATATGAATGAACCAGAGTTTGTGGGTGATTTGAGGGGCAATGTAAACTAAACAATAGAATGTTAGTCGGCCGAGTGGAAGAGATCTATATTGCTTATTGTCCATAATAATTAAAACATTCTTCAAATGTGGATGGCACAAAGATAGAGAGACGTGTGCATTTTATTACTACAAATTCTACAAGGATCAGTACGATGAATCGAAAGATTACCTAGATGTGGATCAACCTAAACTTGGAAAAAAAACAATATCAAGAACATGAATAGATGGTCAACATAGTCCTACATGATCCGTATAAAGGCTGAGGTTATGTTTTGAGTACTCACAGAAAACGAATTTCTATGACAAATTCTTTTTATAGTTATTTTTTAATGTTCAAAATATAGTTCTTTTAAATAGTTTTTTAAATAGTTTTTTAGTCTATCGGTGAAATTGAATGCTTCTAAACAAGTCTATCAAGAATAGTGTCTTGTTGAGTGCAAGAACTCAATATTATAAGAAATGAGATTAGGATCATGTCTCATGAGACTTTAGGAATAGATGTTCCTCAGTCTTCAGCTCTTCACTGAAGAGGCTTCAGCCCAAGGCTGAGACTATTGTATAAAGTAGCTAAAATGATTATATGGATTTGATATAGAAACCTTCAATAGTGTATATGTGTGTGTGTGTGTGTGTGTGTGTGTGTTATGTTTTGAGTACTCACAACAAACAAATTTCTATGTCAAATTATTTTTATAGTTATTTTTTAATGTTCAAGATATAGTTCTTTTGAATAGGTTTTTAGTCTATTGGTGAAATTGAATGGTTCTAAATAAGTCTACCAAGAATGGTGTCTTGTTTGAGTACAAGGCCTCAATATTATAAGAGATTAGATTAACATGATCATGTCCTATGAGCCTTTAGTGGAATAGATACCCCTCAGTCTTCAACTCTTAACCCAAAGGCTTTAGTGTAATGCTCGGGCTATTGTATAAAATAACTAAAATGATTATATGGATTTGTAATAGAAACCTTTAGTCGTGTATATATATTTGTATGTGTGTGTGTGTGTGTGCATATATATATTTATGTATATACACACATGCATGTACACACACACACACACACATATGTATGTATGTGTTTTTTAGTAGATAACATTATTAGGGTAAAAAAACTCTAAGAAAAGTATGTTATAAGCATCGTATCTATGCCTCAAAGGTTGACTAGATCTTTCATAGTATTTTACATAAATCCTTTGTGCTTGTTCCCAACCTTGAAACTATTAGTAAAGGAAAAGGAAATGATCTTTTATAGTCAACAATACCACCCATCTATTTTTTGGGTTTACATATGGTGACAATAATATCGGACTACCTAATAATCCTTGTGGGAGTCACCTAGCTATGCTACAAATGAGGTTTACATACCTTACTTCCTATGGGATTTGAATTTATGATCTCTCTTTCAAGAGTGTAAGTTCTCCACCATTAGGCTAACTCTTTCAATACAGACCAATTCAACTTGTACATAAGAATCCAATACCATCAAAAGATTTCTAGCTAAGTTGAACTATATATATATATATATATAAAGTAGAACTTTTCTACTCATGCACAAAGATAATGCCATTATCAAAACAAGTAGATTATAATATGGTATTATATATAAACAGAAATAATAGAAAAAAAAACAAAATACTAAAAATATTGCTCAAATGGCCTTATTAGTAAGAATGGAAAGGGTCAGAATGGTCTTATTAGGATAAATGAAAAGCATCTAAGAAGAATTTAGCGAGGTACAAACTACCCAACTTATTCAAAACCACAATGCATATATGAAAAATAAATTTTCTTTGTTTTCATTTTTCCAAGTGAAATTGGGTTCTAAGGTATGCCATGACCTAAAACTTATTAACATTCAACAAACTATTTGTTATCCTACTACTAATTCCCAATATATAGAAGTGGTGATGTAACTAGGAAGGTGTGGATAAATCAAACCATTATTAAGTCAATGCACACACAACATACATTATTTATAATGATTAAAAGGTGATAAAAAACATTTAGCGCCCTTTGTTCTATTACATTTAGACCCAAAATATTTCACATGCAATTCTCTCACATAATACATATGATGTAAACAAATACATATTGGTTTCTCTTGAGAAATACTCAAGTCTGACACAATAATTTTATATGATCCCAAGGATGCACAAATGATTCTAGTTGACTAGGACCTAATCTTCACAACTTTTTTTAGCCTATATTCTGAGATCTTGCAGGATAAATATAGGGGAGAGAATCCAATAGTTGAGCTTGTTCCAATAGTTGTGATACTACTTTTTGATTTGATACTCACACTTGTTGATTTAATGCCCAACATTGTTGACAATATTGCACTAATAGTTGTGACTTTAAAGTTGTTATTGTTGATGATGACTACCCATAATTGAATAAAATGTATCCATTAGTTCTAAAAAGCAACAAATCATGTGATGACACTTCAACGCACCAATAAAACATGACTTAGTGCACAGGTCTCGATCTCACTTTTTTTGGGTTGTTTTAGACACCTTGGTGAAAGGCATGTTAATATTAGGAAGCATTGAGAGGGGGGATGAATTGGTGCAACAGTAATTTTAATCTTAATAAACCAAAGCCACAACAAGTAACCCAAAGTAAACAAAAAAAGACAATAACATCCACATCAGAACACCATGATTTGTTATCAAGGAAAACCCGGTTAAGGGAAAAAAAAACCGGTGCAGATGGTATCCAAAAATAAATCACTTCTGCAGTAATAAGTACCCTATTAAAGGTATAAGTACATAAGAGGGGAATGCACATGCATTCAAGCTTATATCCTAGACCACACTGCTCAATTACAAAACATTGATATAGCCCTCAGTTGAGTTCACTGATCAAATACAGATTATAATATAGAAAGGACTTACAATCCCAAAACTGAACTAACTGGTAGCATCAATAATGCCAATACACTTCCAATGAGGTTCCATAGATATCATAAACAACCAATCTTACATCAATATTGCTTGCATATTATCACATCAATACTATCATATATTTGCATCAAAAACTCGATCTTATATACTCGATCATAGGCTCATAACATTAACTTAGTCATCTCCAATATGAAAATATGAAACATGTACTTCCTTGAATCAAAACATTGACCAAAACTCAATTATAACCTGTACCAATCAAGATTTACCATGTAGGAGGTCAGCCCAAACTAGATATGCCATCCAACTAATCAGCTCATCGATATAATAGGATCACTGATCGATCCAATATGTTGTTGGCTCGCATAAGATAATTCTTTGTCAATGTGATACTCAGTGAACCATATCTCCAACGGTCATTATCATAAAAACTTGTGATCATAGGATTATACATACCATGATGTCTACTATAAATCTCCAGCATCGCAACATCTAATACTTTGACCTCTGTTTGTACTATCTCGATCTATGAAACTGTATCCTTCATTGTTCTGTTGGATGATATCAGTTTTTGGTACTGATCATACTGTTGATATTCATGTTTGTCACTGATGTCAACATATGTTTCTATGGAGAGGACAGACTGGTTACTTAACTGGCAGAAGTGTACGGATACTGTATGGATGATTCAGAATGGTCAAAGTTGGATATATGAAGAAGGATGTGTTTTGACCTTATTTCTAAGGTCTCTTGGCTTTATGTTGCATAATGCAGATGTTACAGCTGATTTGGTGAAGACTAGTTTCTGGACTGTAACTATGATGTTGGACAGAGCAGGTCTCTGTGTTTTGAGTATATCTTTATGGAAAATATATTTTAGATGAAGCGAGCTTACTGGTGGATAGCCGACATATGTTGGAATAATGGGTTGAGTTCGATTGTTGTGTGATTGTGTATATTCTAGAGGAGACCTATCTGGTGGCTGACTTCAGACATGTAGCGTGTAAAATGAATTATGAGTGTGGATTGCAGATCTAGAAGTATATGTGATGGATTGTATTTGATTTTTAATTGTTATAGGTACTGTGTGTATCTTAGCAAGGGGTTATATAATTATCTGTATATTGGAAAGCCTTAATTGGCCGACCTAATCAATAGTTTGTATATTTGGAAATCTTAATTGGCCGACCTAAAGAATTATTGTAAGGGGGTATATATGTGAGATCTTTTCCTTTGGAAAGATGTGGTAGAGATTAAAAATGGAAAGAGAAGTGAAAGCTATGAGGCTTGTTTTGTTGCTAGATGTAGAGAAGAGTTATGTGACAAGAGTACTTCATTGGAAATGACCAATCAAATATAGTTTCTATCAAACAGTTCACTGGATTGTATATTTTCTGTTAGAGTAATTTAGCAATTGCTCTTTAGTGCTTAAGTTTCACTTAGGCAGTTTCAGTTGTCTTAGGAAAGTTTCTATTTCCTAGCAGTTGCCCGTTTAGGGTTTTGACATCCTTTATAAGGATTGTCATCTTTGTATTTCATAAGGAGATCAGTTTGTAATCTTTATTGGGTTAATAGAAATTAGTTCTGTCACAATGGATTTGGGTTCTCTTTCATTTTGGCCGCCATAGCTTTCTGAATACCTCTATCCTCTTTCTGTCTTCTTCTTCTGTGTAATAGTCTTTGTATGCAGGTGATCTTGGTTGCATTGCGTTTCAGCAATCTCAACATGGTATCAGAGCCATCTTGCTGCCGGCTGTTCGAGTTTTTGTGAAGCGTTCGAGGGTTTGGAGGTTTCTCTGGCTTTTCTGGCAGTCTTTCTGTGTTTCTGGAGTGTCTTCT
>MU224604.1:1177904-1192187 GCA_018584345.1 Thuja plicata
TAATAAGTTGAATAATCACTCTCTTGAGAGGATCCTAAAACCATACTGGGTCTATTTTCCATGTAAGGGGATTTGAAGAAACATCTAAATAGTCACACACTTTGAAACCAAGTTTGAGGGAAAGATCATTTTTAATAGATGAAATAAAGGTCTCGCGGTGTGCCCTAGCCGACTGTCGACACTCAAAAATTTGTATCTCACAAATAGGTTTTGCTCTTGGGCGTTAAAAACTTTGAAGGGAGGGTATTTGAGGAACATACCTGAGTCTCCAGTTATTTGGTATCCGTTAAAGCTATTATTGACTTTAGACTAGCAACCTCCCTCCGCTCTTGACTTTGTCACACCCTTGCTCTTTTACCCATTTGGTCAAAACTCAAATTCTCTACAATAATTTACCTTGAATATTGGTATTCAAAAATGCTGTCTGAACCCCCGTCTCACCCTTGAGTCGTCGAAGTAGACACAGTGGCAGAATTCATCGCAGAGCATCAATATCTTAGACCGCAGTTGTGAAATGACCAACATTTTCTTTTCTTTTTTTTCTTATATCCCATGAACGTCGCAATTGCGACGTTGTCGGGTTATAATTGAAAAAAAAAAGCAAAAAACACATGACATTTGCCCGCCGTCACAAATTGCCGTCACAATTTCACCCCAAATGTATTAGTGTGTACATTTTATTGATTATGTTTCATTGTTATTCATTATTGGTAGTATTGTGTATTTGGTTTAGATCATTGTGAAACCTTTGCTACTGACCCTTTCCTTTGGAAAGCTTGGGAATCCGTGGATCATGATCAAAGGAGGCGTACATTTTGGTGAGCCTGACATGAACAAATAGCCCAAATATCTCTTGCAGATGAAGAACTAGATTGATCAACCACAGTCGTACGGTCGTAAATTTAAAAATCTAATTTTTCTTCAACATTTGTATTATTTCACAATTGCTGGTATTTTACCGCAATCGACTGGTTTAATACCGCAATTGATTGCAGGATTTCGTAGTATTATTCTATCTATTTCTATCTTCTTTCTTTGGGTACTTTTCCGCAATTGTCTGATTCATGCCACAATTGAACAAATTTTGCTGTAGTTGCCTGATCTGTGCCACAATCGACAGCATTTCACCGCAGTTTCCAGTGCTTTACCGCAATTGACAGAAGTTTACCGTAGTTGCCAGAAGTTTACCGCAATCATAGAAATATTGCAATATTAGATCCAAATATTCTATCTATCTATTTCTAAGTTGAATTTTTTTTGGTTTCTGTGCAAGATTGGATCAAATCACTAAGGACAGAGAAGGGTAAGTTTTGGTAAGCATCATTCATAATTTCAAAGTTTCATATACTCTCATTTTTTGCAAATAATCCTTTTTGGTACTAACCTGTTTAAACAAAGCAAACTAAAAGGAATTCATTTGTCGATTTGGGTTTAAAAAGAATAGTGCTTGCAAAATGTATCACATCTCATATTTTGGATTTGGGCTTAAAATTGACGTGAGGATTAAAACTGAACAAAGGCAAAAAATCTCACAATTTGGTGCATTAAAACTGAACAAGCAATCAACACCTACTTTTGGGCTTAAAATTGAACATTGGTGCTTGTATGGTGGTGTAGCTTAGTTCACACTTTAAACTTTGGAGCTTAATCGATTTACCTTGTGTCTTGAGTTTTGGGTGCACTTGCAAAAACTGTTAGATTACAAACCTTCACTTTTTTTTAGAAAGGCCTATCCGGAGAATGCGCTTCTTCCTTGAAGAACGACTTTAAACCGGTAATCCTTCCGATCAGTATATAAACAAGGCATGAACCAAAGTTTTGTCTTATCTAGCCAAGCTCAGGTGAGGCGTGTTGATAATAGTCTGGATCGGGTGAATATCCCTAAGGAGCTAGCATGGTCAACTAGGGTCTTAAGTGAGTCACGCATGTACAAACTGATTGGAGAGATGCCACAGACCCTTACTACAACCTTGATTAATTAGAGGCCAACCTGTTTTACCTCTAAATAGATACCTTATTATAATGCAAGGGGTTGCAAAATTTCCCCCCAAGATTCCCAACATATGTGTCCCACGGTATTTGCGTAGTGAAAGAGATCTTCACTTCACGACAACAATACCTAGAAAAGGAAAAAACACGGGCACCTACGTTGTGGATCTTTGTGTCCTAGTAGCGTGACAATTTCTATGTGAGCTAATGGAAATTCAAGCATTGGGCCTATAACATTGTATTCTAAAGCTATTGACCTAGATTAATCTAATTGTTCATTGTTGAGACCTCATGATAACCTTGCAACTTGAAAAAGTTGTAGAACATACACAATTTCAGTCTTCATTTCTCAAAACACAGTGTCTATTATGCTTGTTCCTTTTGATCAGTTTCTGAAAATCCAAAACAAAAAATCAAAACTGTCAAAATGAGTCAAACATGTTAAAGTCTAGGGTTTTCAACGTCAACTGTCTTGCAAATCAGAAGCATTGTTCCAAAAAATTCAAAAATATCAATCAGTAATACTTATCCTCTAGTCTTTTTTAGACTGTTCCTCATTTACCGCAATTGCCCGCATTGTTCCACAATTGAAGGAAGTTTTCCACATTAGACTTGTTTATTGCCACAATCGTCATGTTTATTACCGTAATCAGTGACAAACTACTGCAATCGACTAGTTATTTTATCGCAATCGATGAAATTGTACCATAATTGACCAGATATACTATATTCCTATTTTGACCTAAAACCTTGAAATAATTCTTCATTTGGTGTCCAAAACTAGTGTCTATCCCAGGAAAATGCGAAGAAAATTGTGTGAATCTCTAAACATTAAAGATTACCCTTTCTCTGTAAAGCACGATTATTGTCAAAAACATTGTTAGTTTGAAAGCTCAGACTTGAAATACCTTGATCTCATCATATCAAACATCATCATCTTTATCAAAGTGACTTTGTCCAAGGCAAAGGTCGGCAAATATTATCTTTTATCATCACCACTTTGAGATCAAGTTATATCAAAATCTGTCCTTAGAATTACCCTTGTCCAAAACATAACTCGGACTTCCTCGGAAAGGATCTTCTTCCTTGTTTTCTTTATATCACTTGTTTTAGTTACAAAACCTGGACCACACTATGTCTCAAACACCTCATGGAGGACCTTACACAATGTCTAAGGCTAGAACTCAACATAATGAGTCATATATCAACTGTTTCCCCACTTGGGAAATAGAGCAAGAGAATGATCCCTTCATGAACACCAGTTATGCTCTATTTATTGAACAACACCATGTGGCAGCCTTTTTCCAAGATATCATGGAAGAAGAACTTGAAGATGTGGAACAAGATTCTTACTCCAAGAAAGTAGTTGACGTTGTTGTAGAGAGGAACCCTTAACGTTACTTGGCCATGCTAATAAAGAAAGGAGTCAAACTCCCCGCTGAATTCAGTGTATCAACTATATGGCCCGAAAACCCTCTCGTAGGTCAAAACATTACTCAAACTCCTAAGATGCTACCTGTTGTGTCTCCAATCTTTCCACAATTGGTTTTGCCCACATTGACATAGACTATATCCAATCAAACCAATGACCTGACCCAGGCCACCACATTAGCTACTCAAGGCATAACATGCTCACAACTAAGTGCACCCATGGTCACTAGTATGCCCCCACCTTTGGTCTCATGGCCAGGACAATCAAGCTCTCATGCTATGCCTTCCATCCCACCAAACACCAAAATCTTCTAAAACTATGTCGTT
Source organism: Thuja plicata (assembly GCA_018584345.1). Lineage (NCBI taxonomy): Eukaryota > Viridiplantae > Streptophyta > Pinopsida > Cupressales > Cupressaceae > Thuja > Thuja plicata. Next base: position 1,181,652 of record MU224604.1, read on the forward strand.
GCTGCAGTCAATTCACACTAGTCTTAGGATCAACACCTCACGCCCACAGGGATCCATCTTTGTAGGAATGACTTATATTCAAGGCCCGCCCAAGGCTACACCTTTGCCCATTCTAACACCAATCCAACCTCTACAATAGCAACCCTAGCTTCAGTTGCCTCAATTTCAACCCCCACAACAGCAACCCCAGGTTCAGTTGCCTCAGTTCCAACTCCTACAACAGAAACCCCAGCTTCAGTTGCCTCAGTTTCAACCCCCACAATAGAAACCCTAGCTTTAGTTGCCTCAAATCCAACCTCAGTGACATCAACCCCAGTTTCAAACCCAACCTCAACAGCAGCAATACCAACCCTAGGAGTATCAACCCCAGTTTCAATCACAACAGCAAACACATCAAAACCGGCCATGGGTTAATCATGTCCCTCCAGTTACAAATCACTCAGTGGGGAATCAATATCAAGTCCCTAGGATGAAATCTTATGTTTCTACTCAAGGGACACAGAGGCATAGCCTCATACCCACCACAGCACAAAGGAATGTCCACACACACCAGCCTCAATATCAAATGGACATGTTAATGCAACAAATGCAAACCCTTCAAACCCAAATGATGGATATGGAAAGTCAGGGGAAAACTAAATCCTATACTATAGAGGATTTATACTCATACCCCTTTGACCATTCTCTTCACATGTCTCCATTCCCAAATCACTTCTCAGTACCAAAATTTGATAAATATATGGGTAGTACCAACCCTATTGAACATATCCAAGAGTTTTTTTCTAGTTGTGTCAAAGTTTCTCATGATGAGACATATCTAATGCAACTGTTCCCACAAAGCTTGGCCGAACCAACAATGGAATGGTTCTTGCATTTACCTCACGACACTCAGTCTTGGGGTGAATTGGCTGAAAAGTTCATAGCTCACTTCCATCATAACATCGAGCACAAGGTCAACATCAAGGACCTTTGCAACATCAAGTAGAAGGATGGAGAGTCTTTTGTGAAATTCCTACAGAGATGGAGGAATATGGAAAACCACATAACATATGATGTGCCCGAACAAGACTTAATATTCATGTTTGTTGACAATCTAATTCCAGACATGTCATTCACAACAGAGTTACAGTTAGCTTTGAACTTCACACAACTCATTGAAAGAGGAGTTCATTGTGAGCAGAACTTAGTCAAACAAGGAATCCTTGTAGATCCCACACAAACAAATATGAACAAAAATGCAACGAACAAAGCTAAGTGGTGGAACAAAAACAAAAATCTCACCAGCGATGGTGTCATTGATGTGAAGATAGTCAACTACCCACAACCCAAGGTGTCACTGCAAGGCGCACCTATGGAAAACCAAAAACCCATAGGGCCCACTCAACAAGCATACACCCAAAACCAACCTCCCCTATACAAGCAGCCGCTGTGTCAAACAATCAACAATAGAATCAACGCAAACCATGGTTTCAATTCCAACAACGAGATTTCACACCATTAGGAGAGCCGATAGAGTCAACTTTATGCAAGTTGATACAATCAAACACTATCACTCTCCTAGAAATCAGGGACTTTGAACAAGATGAAAACAAACCAAGGTGGTATAGTGATAAAGATTTCTGCGAGTTTCATCAGGTGAAAGGGCACAAAATGGCCAACTGCTACTGATTGAAACATGCTATCCAAGATCTGATTGACATAGGGATCATTGATGTGGCGAATACTCAAACCAAAGGCACAACTGATCACACCATTTTCAATGATATCTTTCATGATCACAACAAGGGAAAAGCCTCAGGGTCTGGTGAACAAACAAAACAAGTTAACTATACATGTGCCAACAGTGATAATGTTATCAATTTCCTCAATCCTTCAGATAGCCACGTGGCTACAATCACTATCAAAGACCAAGGTAACAATTGTGTTGTAACAACGCATCATGCCAGAGGTGTCTTGAAAGGAGTACCATCCTCAACTACTACATTGGCCAATCCTATAGAAAACTCAGATCCACAAATAAGCATAGTGGACCAACTAAAGCACACACCTGCCTAGATCTCCATTTTTGACCTACTGCGCATATCTCCATAGCATAAACTGGCACTAGACCAAGCCCTTCAGAATGTAGCTGTCCCAAGGGACATAACACCTAAGAGCTTCCAAATGATGGTCAACCATATAGAAGCTAAAAAACATGCCACATTCATAGACCGTGATGTACCACCACATAAACCCCTGCATAATGATCCTCTATACTTACTTGTCTAGGTCCACAAAAGTGCTATCCGTAGGGTCCTTGTTGATGTTGGAGCTGGGTTAAACATCTATACTCTAAATTTAATCAAGCAACTAGGCTATTCAGAATCAAGCATTAATGTCACAAGGAGGATAAATATCAGAGCTTATGATGAAGAGGAAAGGTCCTCTAAGGGTATTATCATTCTACCTATTTGTATTGGTCCTGTGGTCAAAAACACTCCCTTCCAAATCTTAGACCTTGAGTTGGGATACAACATGCTACTAGGGAGACCTTGGATACATGAAATGCAAGCTGTATCTTTGACATACCATCAATGCATCAAGTTCCCACACCAGGGAGGGGAGATCATCATAGAGGGAGATCTCAATCCCTTCCAATATTGTAATGTGGTCCAAATTAGCACTGATAACTAGGTACCATCAAACCAAGATACAAGCATCCCATCCTCTTCAGATTTGAATCCCAAAGATGTCACATGAGCAGCAGGAAAGATAGTCATTAAACAAGATGCAAGTATTCCCTCCTCTTCAGATTCAAATCTTACAGATATCACACACAAAGCAGGCAAGATATCCATCATGAACAAGGGCTGTGGTGAATACAGATATGAAGAACCCTTTACCATCATGCACATGCCTAAAGCCCAAGAAATAATGACATGCCACAACCTATTATTGCAACAGAAACTCTGTAGCCTGTTCTATTCAGATGTCCACCCACAACCTTTGTCCAATGGGGAGACATAGTAGAAGAAAATCCTTTTGAACAAGACATCAATACCTGGTTATACCAAGATACCCCTAAGACAATCTGACAACCACTATCCTTGTCAAACTATGGTAATGGTTACACGATGATACAAAGATTTGGATATGATGGTACAACTAGGCTGGAGGCAAGACAACAAGGCATATATGAATTGCCTCTCCCACCAACCCAGAGAAACACAAGAGGGTTGGGCTATGGACAACAAAACACCAGTCTTTTAATCCAAGATATTCAAGTTCATCATGAGCAAATAGCTGAGATGCACCGGGGGCACAACTCAGAGCATGTCTTAATAAGAAACATATTAGCACAGTTGTTTCCCACCAAAGAGGGAACCACACAATCCCTAATAAACCTACACATAGCAATCAATGATAACCAAGGAAGTGAGACATCGGACAAGCATTCTATTGATACTGACTCCCACGAGTATGAGTGGAGATACCTTCATGACTCTGAACTGTCAATCCCATATTATTCCCCTCGGTCAGACCTTATCATAAATCTAGTAGACCTATTTGACCAAATGACCATTACTTAACAACCTTGTATAGACAAAAATGTCATCTATTAGACCTCAAGTGGTGCGCCCACATCATAGTCCAATTTTGTAGGCACCATATCAGCAGTCCCTTTCAGTCAACTAGAGCCAAAAAATCATGAAAGTGTCTCTCTTGTACACCCTGAGCTTATAGAGTGGGATCAACAAGGACCACCTGATCAAGATGTCTTCGAGAATGATGAGGCAATAGCTCATTTCATGGGATCGAGGGAGGGCATTCTGTTAGGAGATCACAAGGCAAGATTCTCCATTAACCTAGATAGAGCAGCATACTTCGGGGAGGAAGCTCCTCTTTCTAGTCCACAAAAGAAAAAAGAACAAAAGAATGATAAAAATCTAAAAGAAGATGTATCTTCTAGCAAAAACCTCACTGAGGCGCTAGAAGATGGAAAGAAGGAACTCCTCCCCTTGACAAAGGAGAAATAAACATTATTAGCAGAAGAAATAGAGGAAATCAACTTGGGGGATGACAAGAACCCAAAGAACATATACTTGGTGAAATCACTCACCCCAGAGGAGAGAGAATAGTTCATCAGTTTCTTCAAAGCAAGGATGATCAACTTCACATGGTCCTACTCAGATATGCTAGGTTAGATCTAGAGCTAGTGCTACACCATCTCCCATTGCTACCCAATGCCAAACCTATCAAACAGAAGCTGAGAAAGATGCATCCCCACGTTGCATTGCTAGTCAAGGCAGAACTAAAAAAGCTCCTGGATGGTAAATTCACCAGACCTATACCATATGTGGACTAGATATCTAATTTAGTACCAGTTACAAAGCACAGTGGTCAGATACGAATTTGCACAGACTTCAAGAATCTCAACATAGCATGTCCCAAGGATGACTTTCCTTTACCAAACATTGATATGATAGTAGACCTAACTGCCGTACATCAAATGCTATCACTCATGGATGGCTTTTCAAGTTACAATCAAATAAGGATCGCGCTAGAGGACCAACACAAAACATCTTTCACATGTCCTTGGGGAACATATTGTTGGAATGTCATGCCGTTTGGTCTAAAGAATGCCGGAGCGACATATCAAAGGGCTATGATGACTATATTTCATGATCTCATCCACAAGAAAATAGAAGACTATGTGGATGACATACTAGCCAAATCAATACTTCGAAAGGATCATCTACAAGTTTTGGGACCCATCTTTGATAGAATGCAAGAATTCAAAGTCTGTCTAAACCCAAAAAAGTGTGCATTCAGTGTCACAGTGGGAAAATTACTAGGGTTCATAGTATCACATAGAAGAATTGAAGTGGATCCAGCAAAGGTCAAAGCAATATTGGACATGCCTCCACCATCGAACTTGAGACAACTAAGAGGGTTACAAGGAAGGCTCCAATCGATCAGACGCTTCATTGCTCAACTAGCAGACAAGTGCCACCCATTCCAACATCTATTGCATAAAGACATCAAGTTCATATGGACAGAGCAATGCGAACAGGCATTTCAGATATTCAAAAACTACCTTCTTAATTCTCCTATATTGGTACCACCAATACAAGGTAGACCATTGCTTCTATATATCTCAGCGATACAATCAATGTTAGGTGTACTCTTGGCACAACATGATGATGCAGGAAAGGAGAGGGTCATCTACTATCTAAGTAGGACTTTGGTTGGATATGAGTAAACTATACGCCAATTGAGAAGTCATGTCTGGCAGTTGTTTTTGCTTCCCAGAAGCTAAGACATTATATGTTGAGTCACCAGACAAAATTGATCGCACATATTGATCCTCTAAAGTACCTCCTAAGCAAAGAAGTGCTCACTGGATGACTGGCAAAATGGGTAATGATCTTGAGTGAGTTCAACATTGAGTACGTAGATAGAAAGGCCAGCAAAGGACAAGTGATCATAGATAAAATAGTAGAGGCACCAATTCAAGACCACCAACCTATTACTTCTGATTTTCTTGACGAATCTATCATGACAGTACAACCGGCGATCGAGATATGGAAACTTTATTTTTATGGATCGTGTATGAACCATGGTCCAGGGGCAAGGATAGTGCTTATCACTCTAGATCATGATACAATTCCAAAGTCTTTTAGACTTAACTTCCCATGCACCAACAACATAGCATAATATGAAGCACTGGTCATCAGTCTAAAGATAGCAATTCAATGGAGAATCAAGAACCTTAAAGTCTTTGGCAATTCAAAGTTGGTCATTAGTCAAGTTAACAATGATTATATGACCAAAGATGAAAAGCTCCTACCATACAGAGCACAGATGGAAAGAATGGGCACCAAGTTCCACTACATTCTCTTTGAGCAAGTCCCAAGATCATAGAACAAAGCTGCTGATGCGATGACTACCATAGCATCACTAATTGATATTCCAGGTAACGAAAACAAATTCTAGTTTCTAGTGGAGCAACTCTTGGTGCCATCACATTAGGAATCTATCATAGAATTAGCGTGTGTCCTTGTTGGTTTGGAATCCCCATGGTACCAAGATGTCTATAACTATCTCCAAAAGAATGTCTTACCTCCAAACTTGTCTAGGAACTAGAGAAAATCCCTCATCCACCAAGCCTCTAGGTATACCATCCTCTCAAATACTCTATATAGATGAAGTCTAGATGGAACGTTACTACGATGTCTCACTTCCATGGAATCCCAAAAAGCTTTGTATGAGGTACATGAAGGAGTTTGTGGAACCCATGGAGGTGGCAACAGCTTAGCTAAGAAGATCATCCACATGGGATACTATTAGCCCACAATAGAGACAGATGCACACAAACACGTTCAAAGGTGTAGACAATGTCAAATTCATGGAGACCTCATCCATGCACCGGCCCAGGAACTAAATCCTATCACATCATTATTGCCATTTTCAATGTGGGAATTTGACCTATTAGGCAAAATTACACCTTCATCAAACAAACACAAGTACATCATAGCAGCAATGGAGTACTTCACCAAGTGGGTGGAAGCAATTCCCCTCACTTACATCACCGGAAAGCAAATAGCAATGTTCATACTTAACCACATTATCTGTCGATATGGGATCCCCCAAACAATCTTGACAGATCATGGTATACCTTTCCAGAACAAAGATGTCGAAGACCTATGTGAACAGTTCCACATCAAACAAGGGTTCTCCTCATTTTACTACCCTCAAGGGAATGGCCAAGCCAAAGCTACCAACAAAACAATCTTGAAAATCCTGAAGAAAAGAGTGAACGAATCAGGGTGAGACTGGAATTTACAGCTTAGTCCCGCATTATGGGCATATAGAACTAGTGTGAGAACACCTACAGGAGCAACTCCTTTCTACCTAGTCTATGGATCAGAGGTGGTATTACCCCTCAGAGTGGAAATCCCATCCCTAAGGATATCATTAAAGAACCTAGTTTCAGATGAAGACTATAGAGTAGCAAGGCTCAACGAACTAGAGTTACTAGATGAAAGAAGGCAGCATGCCTTCGACCACTTACAAGGCTATCAAAATTGCCTTAGAAGGAACTATCACAAGAATGTGGAGCCATGAACATTTGAGGTAGGAGACCTTGTCCTCATTAAAAATTAGAAGAATCAAGCAGAGTGAGTCAAACCCAGAAATTTTGAGCCTAACTGGCTAGGACCATTTGTAATTGTCAACTCTACTCAGAGTGGGGCATTCATACTAGCAACACCAGAAGGAGCTCAGCTCCCTAGATACATCAACAGCATGCACCTAAAGAAGTACTACCCTTAAAGGTCTCTATGGTTAAGGCACCCATCTACATATCCAGAAAATACCAAAAAAATTAGAAAATACAAAAGTTACCTTGGTGAAAACCTGGCAATCAGGCGCCTTGGTGACAAGCAAAAAAAAAAGAGAGAAGCAAAAAAGTAAAGAAAAAAAAAATTGCTCTCTTAGTGAAAACCTGGAAATTAGGCACTATTGAGTAGGTACCTTGGTGAAAACCTGGCAAACAAGCGTCGAGTGTTCAAAATCTAGTTTCACCATCAATGAGCTCCAAAAGTTTAAGCACATATCAAAATGCAAGACTGATTATCCCAAGCTATATCCAGAAGCACAAAACCCCTATGAGCACCAAGCACTTACCTATGGTTACATACTGGTCCACCAGACTAGGGGGAAATTCTAAAGGTCCTGGAAAATTCAAAAAATCAAAAAACTCATCAAAAATCCTAAAGAGATCAAAATCAAGAGAAAATCAATCTTCATCAAAAACATTCAAAAAATTGCAAAATCCCAAGCAATAAAACCACTCAGTTATCAAGAGAGCAAGGGTAAATCATGCACAGTCAATCAATGTCACAATCACGAGCTTTGCAAACTAGCATCAGGCTCATCTGACATAGCTTTTTTGATCTATCAATTCAATCAACAAGCAGCTGGCGACCAAGCCAGACTATCAATTTTCACAATCATGAGCTTTGTGAACCAGTATTGGGCCCATCTGACACAGCTTGATAAGCTGCCAACATGATCAAAGAAATCAAATCTATCAATCAATAACTGTCACAATCATGAGCTTTTTGAACAAGAATGGGGCCCATCTGACACAACTTAATCAGCTGCCAACATGATCAAAGCAATCAAACCAATCAAGCCTATCCAAAGAGTCAAGCCAATCAAGAGAATCCAATTGCATCGAGGAACCATCCAAAAATGTTGACTAGGTCAGTCAAGTCAGTTAGATGTCAGTCTATATTTTGCAGGTTATGTTCTTACGCTACTCCAGGATCCACCATGTGAGGAGAGTCGCTATGATAGATCATGACTTATTTTCTTTGATTGTTGTCTGTTGAATGTTCACTTCTATTTTAGGGCCATGATGATTTAGGATAAATGTGGTAGGCACTGTCACTTATCTGGCAGCCACGCAGTTCCACGATCTGAGCTTAACCCTGGGAAAGAATTGGACATTCCTTCTCTTTTATTTTTACTTGTTTGGTTTATAGAATCAAGAGCTCGCAGCACTATTCAAATGGACTTTGAGTACTTTGGAGTTCTATCTTGGTTTCTATGATCTTTCCCTTTATGTTGCAAACAAGAGCTCATGATGCTATCTAGATGGACTCTAGGGGCGTAGGAGTTCTATCTTGTTTGCTTGGCTTTCCCTTTCAAAAATCAAGAGCTCACAATGTTATCCAGATGGACTCTAGGTGCATAGGAGTTCTATCTTGGTTTCTTTGTTTTAGATTAATAACAGAGGACAAGTGGTATCCAGATGGTCAATATTTGGGTTCTTTTGGCTCTCTTTCTTTTCAAATAGGGAACATAGTTGAACCTAGATGGTCAATATTTGGGTGCACTATGGGTCTCTTTCTATTAATCTCTCTACTCCTTCCTCTATCAAGAGGTCATGGTGGTATCCATGTGGTATGTGATCTGGATCATTCGACGCTCTTTTAGAATATCAGAAAATACAAAAAAAGATTCAATGATGACAAATATTGGAAACAGGGGCAGCAACTTGGGACATTCATCCTTTCTATCAGATTATATCTATCCAAAAATGCAAAAATAATGTCCTTTCTATCATTCCATTCTATTAGATCAATCTCAGAGCACATCAATCAAAACTAACTTCTTTCTAACTAACACATGCATTACTCAGTAATTTTGTGCATAGTAGATTACATTCATTCCATTAAGTACATTAGAAAATGAAAAAAACATGGTAGTCGCATACATGATAAATCATAAAATCACATGCATCCATAAAGCATCTCATATAAACATGCTTTTTATATCTACCATCCTGCATGAAATGTCAGTAACATAGGAAAAATAAATCATCCATATACGAGTCTGCATAATAGAATCATATTGCATATAATCTCATCATATAAACAACCAAAATCATGTAGAATCATACATATAGCAAGTAAACCATTGCACATCGTATTAAAAACAATAGCTGCATCTCATATAAATCAAAATATCTAAGTAGAATGAAGGGTTGCAAGTCTGATCAAAGAAGGTAATCAACATGTATATCAATAAATATCAGAGTGTCAGGATACAAAAATGGTACTAAGAGTATACAATGGAATCACTACAAAAATGCTACATGGTACATAGTCAACAGGAGCTACCCCCACCCTCGCCAGGAGGTGGATGAGGGGGTGGCATATCAGAATCTGTCCTATGAGAGGACCCAGGAGCTCTAACACCACTACTCTGAGAATGTTGGGCCCTACTGGATCTTTGCAAAGCTGTGTAGCTAGGCACCCTCTATGCTGCAGGAACTGCACCCTCATAATGGTGTCTCCAATAATCAATCTCCCTCTGAGCATCTCACCCAGATCTATAATACCTATCCAGAATATCTCTGTTTGCAACATCCTGTACACTATTAATGAAAGAACAAACCTCAGAACGAGCCTGTCGCTCTCAAGACTCAGATGCTGTAACCCAGGCCTCTAAATCAGTAGCACATGCATCAGATAAGGTAGCAGGTGCATCACATAAGGCGAGTCAGGCCTGAAGGTCCTGAACTTGCTGAGTGAGGTGCTCCACCTCTGACAAATCATCATCCATACCACCCATAGCAACATCCATGTCTCCCTCCTCTGTCCTGTCTCCCAGTCCCTCATCTCCTCTCTGCCTAAGAATCATAGAATCATCAACACTCTCTGAACTCTCCCCTATGCTGCTTCTAGTATTGCCACTATCCCCAGAGGGACATGTCTCCACACTTTTCTCATCTAGAGCCTCCACGTCTATATCATCAATTTCCACATCAATGTCCTCAATAATCACTCTATCCTCCAGTCTAGGAGCCAAAACTGCAGCTGTCTGCCTGCACACTCTCTGAACCAATTGAGGTGCCTCCTCCTCTATAGCCTCCTTATCCTCCAGAATAGCACCCAACCCAACTCTAAGAGTACTAGTCTCACCCTCACTCTGGCCACCTCTAGTCCTAATCCCTCCGCCAGCACCCCTGGGACCAGGATCATC
>MU224604.1:1200530-1224806 GCA_018584345.1 Thuja plicata
CAGTTCCTTTTGATCTCAACCGTTCATCTCCCTATCTCTGGGATTGATCTCAACCGTTCATATCATCACCAAATCCTATATAATAAACCCTTCATAACCATTTGAAGGATCCAGGATTTCAAGCTCTTGTACGCCATTACTCCGTCAGTTTGGTTCTAGCATTCAAGCCATCTTGCGATCACACACCCATTACAATTAGCAAAATTCTCGACACTTCTCAAGTCATAGACGTTGCCCCACCAATACTGAGCATCAAGAACAACATTTCAAAAGGAGTAGAGAGAAACAATAGAAGCTTCAAGCATCGTGGGGTTTGCATTTATTTGTTTTCCTTTCTCTTGCTTGTACATTTTATTGATTACGTTTCATTGTTATTCGTTATTGGTAGTATTGTGTATTTGGTTTAGATCATTGTGAAACCTTTGCTACTAACCCTTGCCTTTGTAAAGCTTGGGAATCCGTGGATCATGATCAAAGGAGGCATACAGTTACAATATGAGTGTCTCCGATGACATTCTATTTATTAGTGTTGTCTTTCTTTACTTTATCCCCCGCATCCTCAGGAATGCTTAAATCTTTGTCAAGTGATTTTTCTTTTTCTTGAAGTATATTGATGGCTTACATCAATATTGGCATGTTTCTTGATATGTTCACCTGTGAAGTGTCAAATGTTGCGTCTTGTTCATCGATCTTGTCCTTAATAATAGTGACATCTTCATCTTTCTGTATTTATTCTATTGGATCATCGGTTATGTCAATGACTGTGTTGTCCACAATGTTGTCCACAGTGGTATCCAACCATATCTCATCTGCAACATCCATATCCTTTTTGCCTTTGATGTCCAGTTCCTCCTTGTCCAATTCAACATCTCTGATGATGATTGGTTATGTGCTCTTAGTAGCTTGATCATTCTTTATTTCCTAATTCTTGGTTAGAGCTCTTTATGACTCGGGTTTGTTTCCTTTCATGGAATGTTCAGTATATTTATCCATTTGGCTTCACTATGTCAGTCTAACTCTAGTAGATTTCCTTTTAGTACTTGGTAGGCTCTAATCTTTGGTGGGAACCTTTTAGAATGAGCCTTCATAATTTATTTGATTTCCTCCATTTTGGATTTGGGAGGCATGATTGATACTAGGGCTCTTTCCCTGATTTCTTTCTCGGAGTGCAAGGAAAAAGTCCATCTTGCCAATAGCCTTTCTTGAATTTCTTTGGGAATTTTGTCTACCAGTTATGTAGGGAGGTATTTGTATATGCACATCATCTTGATGATTGCCTCCTCAATCTTATTTTAATCCAAGGGATCCAATTTTAACAATCTTCTAACTTTGGAGTCAGTAATTGATCCTGACTTGATCATGTGTGCACATACCTCATCAATGATTTTGGGAATCTTGTTCTTTTCCTCGTGAACACCTTCATCTTATTCTATGTCCTCAATATCTTCCTTGGTTATAATGAACTTTCTTCTCTTTGTTGGCCCTCTTTTTTGTGTAGTTATTTTCCTCCTATAGGTTCTTACTTATCTTTTCTTCAAGGGTGAAGGACTTGAGTCCTTAGCTATTTGGCTTCTTGTCCTTGAAGAAGTTGTGGTTCTTGGCTTCTTAGATGGTGTTGGTAATGGAGTATCTAACTCTGTAGACCTAGAGTCACTTACCTACTCAGCCTCACTGACGATTGACTATCCTTTGGTTTCTTCCTTTTGTTCAATTTCCTCCTCAGTAACCGACAATATTTTCTTTAAATTCTTAACCATTTTATCTTTCTTCCTATCAATTTTCTTTACAACCAAGCCGGTTTTGATTCTTGATTTGGCCTCCTCATAAGTTCTAAACTTTGGTTGTGTCATGTCTAATGGTTCATTTATCAATGCATTGATTACATTGGATGCTTGAGAAATATTTACCTCATATTCCAAAGGTTGTAACCATGATGTCCTTGGTACAATAGGTTTTATGTATGTGTGGTTGGTGTCAACCATAAAACATATATCATTCTTGAACTTCTCAATAAGTTGCTCGAGGATCCTTACTCTTTTATGCATTCTCTCCTTGAATCCAGTAAAGTAATCATCCATGAATATTTCAAAGTTGTCTCCCAGTGATGTTATGTATTCATTGATCTGAATGGTGACTGGTCTAGTGGTATCGCATTTTACATCTCCTACTGATGGAAATGATTCTTGGAAGTAAAATAAAATGACCATGATAAGTGAGCAAAACTTACATGTATTTGTCTTTGCATTTCTGATTGTTCTCAGGTTTTCTTCTAACTGGTTAAGTAGAAGTTCTGACAGATCCAACTGAGTTCCTTTCTTTACAATTTTATAAGTTGTATCCACTACTCCGAATGCTATGATGTTCATCCTACTAGCTTGAAAGAATTTGTAGCCTAGGAAACATGCTCCAAATTTCAGTTCAATATCAGTGATAGTGGATACCTTCAGTCCTCTGCCATCACACTTGGCTCCTGTGTTCTTTTCAATCTCATCCTTGGGTGGGTGTTTTAATGCCTTTACCTTATCAGTTATAGGGTAAATGGTGACTATATGAATAACATCTCAAGTTATCATTTTAGGCTCATCCAACCATAACTTGTGATTGTGAATTCGACTCAGTACTAACCGAATCCACTTGGTTTTTAATACCTTTAGGAACAATAGGAAATTAGTAGCCCTTTCACTTCTATGTGTTTGTGTTCATCTTTTATGGATCCATCCTCATTACATAGCTTCTTGAAATCTTGTTCCACCTCTAAGTCACCAATTTCATAAATCTTGTAGTGGATGTATGCTCCCACGTCTTTGATGACCAAAACCCTAGCTGGTATTCATGAGAATGCTCCAACATTGTCAGTTTGTGATGCAACCTCAGGGAAAATCTTATAGCGGGGTTCCTCATAGGTAGATTTCTTGATAAGTTTAACCTTATCCTCCTTGATGTTCTTTAGTTTTGTGGTTCTTGAGGTCGTGGCCATTGTTTCAAATATTTTAGCGCTTTCTGAAAATGCGTAAAATAGAGTTCTCAGTTATCATAGGAACTTTATGTTTACTCTTGTAGTGTTCACTGATCATTTTGGAGTGCTCTAGGTCAATTTTGAAGTTTCTCTATGATGTTATTATTGTTTGCTCAAATTTTTCTTTCATCACTCTGCTCTGCTCACTGGTGAATAATGAAACCCTTTCGTCACCCTTTTATAGATGTTTTCCCTAAAATTGAGTCATTAATGATCAACTACTCCTTAGTGTGTGAAGACGGAGTCATCGGTTTAAAAATTAACTTCTCTCTTTGGTGACAACGTGATGCTTCGGGGCAGTTGTCTAGCTTCTCACTTTTACTGACAGGTTTCGGTGTTTTGTGAAAATAACTTTTTCAACTTGCTAGGTTACCGACAAGTGTCGGTTTACACTAGCAACTTTTATTTTACATGTTAACCGACAATTCTCGGTAAGTGTAGGTAGTGTTAGCTTTGAGCGTATACCGATGGATTTCAGTATGTATTGCCCGATGGAATAGTTATCACATATTTTAACAAGTAATATCATCATGCATCTTTACTTATGCTAATTTGGCACTTCATCAACATATTATGGAACTGATCTAAAATACTACTTAGTGTAATGTAGTTCCATACTTACTTGTTCTGCTTAGGTGGGGATGGTGATGTCACCAAATCCATTGGATGGGGTGTCACCATTTGTATTGCTCGGTCTAGCTTCATCATTGTTTGAATATTTTCTCCACATTTTGTCTCTCATTCTCTAGATGTCTTCAATGGTATTTCCATTGGGAAATGTGTCATTCTCTGTCATTCGGTCTCTATAGTCCTTCTAGAGATGACCAACTTTATGACAGTGTAAGCATGTCATTCCGGGGTTAGTCCAACCTCTAGAATTTCTTGTCCATTGTCTCATACAGTTTGCAGCAATGTAACCAAATCTTTCACATGGTGTACAATTTTCCATGTGTTGTAATCCCATGCATACTCTTTACCGACTCTTTTCGATTGATAGGTAGTTTCTTGACCTTTAGGCTTCCATGGTTGCTTTTTATTTTTCTAGCATTCAAGAGTTGTGTGCCCATTCATTTTGCAAGTAGGACAGTAGTTTTCCATGTAGGTTTCCTTCTTTGGTTGTTTCATCTCAGACTTACATTCATATGATTTATGTCCTTTCTTGTTATATTTATAACAGAATCCTATGAATGAAGATGTGGATCTAGGAATACCTTTCATTTTGCCTCTGAATACATTTGATGTGTGGCCTTTCTTTTCACAGTGATTACATGTCAGCTTTCTTGGTCTTGGATTTTCATAAACATTCTTTGGATCAGCTTGATTGCGTGATTCTCTATTCTCGGTATAGCCTAGACTGGTGTTGTTGTTGATTCTTCGTTGTCCATCAAGAAAATCATCCATTCTTTTATTTCTCTCTTCAGCTTTCTTAATAATTTTATTATGTTGCTGCTAAATTCTAAGTTCTTGTTTCAGCTTTTCATTTTCTTCCCTTAGCTCACCGATAGCTTCTATTCTTTCAATGAGTTCAACATTCATTCTATTTTCCTCTTGACTCATAAGAATAATCTGATTTGTAATCTCATGATAATGTTCTGTTAATCTTTGTATTTCAGATTGTTTCTCTTGTAGCTTTTCAGTAATCTTCCTTCTATCATCAATAGCTAGTGTTATTTCTTGCTCAGCTTGTCTAGCCCTGTTCATGACAACAATAATTCTTACCATCTATGTCTCTTGACCAATTTGCAAAGATTTCACTTGTCCAGCCAGATGTTGATTGATTTCATTTAGGCTTGTGATGCTTTCTTTTGATCTGTCTGCTACTTTTCTTGTATTTGATCCTAAAGAATCAAAGAAATCTGGTATCTCTTCCTCATGGTAATCTGTTTCATTATAGAAAGAGGCCATAATATTTCTTTCATCTAACATCTATCTCATCTCAATTATAGCTTCTTTATACTGCTCATAGAAGATCTAAATTGTAGCTTCTGATTCTCTATACTCTTGTCAAGTCTGTACTTCTCCATTTTATTATCTTTTCTCTTAAGCCTTTAAGATTTTCTAGATAAGAGACTTATCTCTTATACCAATTGTTGGAATTAATGGGAAGTGTGTACTGAGAGGGGAGGGGTGAATCAATACCTCTAAAAATTTTGTTTTTTTTAACCTTTATCCTTTAGGTAATTAATTGTTTATCCAACCATCTGTTCTATGCTATCTTGATGTAAATCTTAATCAAACATGTGAACATTCATAGAAATATTCATGAAAGTAACTGGCACATAACACAAGATATGATAACGCAGAAAACTCCTGTTAGGAAGTAAAAACTGTGGTGGGGATGGCACCCACTAATTCTTCACTATCTGTAGATTGGAAGGGGTTAGTTAAGGATTACAATTTGATCACTTCTGATGATCTACCCTATTAAGAGTATTTGTGGAGACATTTTAAATTCTACTTTGTTAAGAGCTTTAGCAACACTGTTTAGTGTGCACTCGGTTAAGAGATTTTTAATTGGATGGTTAAATCCACCTTCCTTGAAAGGATTTTTACACTTTGCTTCACTTGTTAGAATGTAAGAAAATTAAAATTTGACCTGGTGTATGCAATCTCCTATTTCTAATTATAGATCCATTTAAGATTACATGTATAAGCATATCACCTAATGTGATTTAATAATACCTTTGTTTCTTGGTAGCCTCTATTCTTGCTTCTTGATAACCAAATTCACCTTTTATTGTTTTGGTTCTTGAAACTTTTAGTCTAATCTATAGATGTGCTCATATGATTCATTTATCCTCTCATCTATTCTCACATCATCTCATAATGAATGATTACAACATCTATTTATAAGATAGATTGACCTAATCAAGTTTCACGTAAAACAATATTAACTCTAAGATCACAGGTTTACAACTTGACCTTGATCTCCTAGTCTATATGTTTTAAATCAGTTAGACTAATTAAAACACTTACAATAATGTTTCATGTCCCTAAAGAAACGGTTTTAAAAAAAAATCAAGACTCTATAAATAGAAAATGACTATTTTATCTGGCGTGGAAGTAAAATCCACTTTTTGTGGGCTGCAACTGACTTTTGGTTTCTGTCAGTCAGTTATGCTCTGTAGTCAGTTAGACTATATGTCGCTGTTCCTTTCTTGAACTATCTCTCAGGTTCCTCTTTGGGTGTTCTATCGGTTTGAACTATGACCTTCTTGTTGGGTTCTACTACTGGTTTCCTCTTTATCCTTTCCACTTTGCATTTTCGGTTTACACACAAAATTGTGTCATCGATTTTCTTTGTACTTAGTAATTTTTGGTGATCTCTAATATCTGTAGTTTTGGTTTGCTCTTAGTCATGTCTTTCGGTGTATGTTTACCAAGAGTGTTCTTTGCATACTAATGGAAAAATAATTTCATCATAATGGTGATGTCATCTATGGCATATATTCTGGAGGAGACCTATCTGGTGGCCGACTTCAGACATGTAGCATGTAAAATGAATTGTGAGCATGGATTGCCGATCTAGAAGTATATGTTATGGATTGTATTTTATGTTTACTTATTATAGGTACCATGTATATCTTAACAAGGGGTTATATACTTATCTGTATATTGGAAAGCCTTAATTGGCCAACCTAATCAATTTTTTGTATATTGGGAAAGCTTAAGTGGCCGATCTAAATAATTATTGTAAGGGGGTATATATGTGAGATCTTTTATTTTGGAAATATGTGGTAGAGATTAAAAAGGGAAAGAGAAGTGAAAGTTGTAAGGCTTGTTTTTCTACTGGATGTAGAGCAAATTTTTGTGATAAGAGTACTTCATTGGAACTAACCAAGCAAAGATAGTTGCTATCAGACAGTTCACTGGATTGTATATTTTCTATATACACTTGTTTAGATTGTGAATCCTTGAGGGTGGTTTTAACCTTCTTTGGGTAGTGAGCCTACTACTTCTCTTGACTCCTAACAGGGTATGTCTCTTAATAGGGACTGTGTATTGTAATGTTGTAATAAGCTCCTAACAGGGATACTATACTCTCAATACATTATTTGTGGGTGTTAATTCCCACCAGTTTTTACCTTTAATAGGGTTTCCTTGACAAAAAGTATTGTGTTATGGTGTTGTCATTTACTGCATTGCAGTTTTGGCTTATAAAGTTTAAAGTTTAATAATCTATATTACAACTGATTCACCCCCCCCCCTCTCAGTTGTCTTGTGGACTGTTATTCCTAAAATTTTCTTCATACTTAGCTATTTTCATCACCAGAATGTTTGGTAGGAAAAGTATATTACAGGTGACCACGAGTAAAGTATATAGTTTCCATCAATGACAACATACCATGCATTACCAGTTGAATCTTACCAATAATCTCCCCCTTTGGCACTGATGACAACACTTAGTGCAAAATGACCAAGTGTCCATCCCAAAATGCCAAGTCCAAAAATGTCTTTAAAAAAAAACTCCCCCTAAGATAGGTATTCATTTTTCACACAACTCTTCTCCCCCTTTGACATCAATGGAAAAGGTGGTCAAAAAGATGAAATTCTCTACTAAAATCCTATATTGTTTGCATAATCACATAAGCTTGAAAACATCTGAAAAACCATCCTTTAAAGTGACAAGATTTTCATTCCAAGTCTTCCTCAAGTTTTCCAAGATTTGAATCTGCCCACACAACACATAATTTTTTTCCTTAGCGTGAATAAGATCAGGTGGGGTGGAGATCTGCTCAGAGTTTCTATTTCACCAAGACTCCTTTGTAAGATATCCAACTTGGGAAAAATGAGGTTCCTAAGTTCAGTGAATCGACCAAGTACTCTTCTTCTCTCAACCTCCAAGACATGAATCTTATCATTTAATTTGACAACTTCAATCATGTAATCAAAAGAAAATCTCTTTGATGAATTGAATGCATTTTCTCTAATAGCTAGTATAATTTTTTCTATCCATAATATTTTTGTCAACATCTTCAACTTTTGAAAAAGGATCAATACATAGTTTAATAATTATGCTTCCTTCCTCAATACTCCTTTATATTTGAACAAGTCTAACATATAAAGAGGATCTATCCTTAGAAATTAGAGAACACAAATGATGAGATCTCTTCATAGACAAATCCTTCTATACTTTATCTTCTCCAATCTTCTCCAAGGATTCAAATTGACCATCAAATTTATTCAAAATATCTTCAATCTGGTCAGGTATAGAATTACCTTGATTTTCTTGTACATTAAGAATTATTTTACCAAGAACTTCAATTTCCCTAGATAGAAGTTTTCTTCCTTTTTTTTTTTTTCTCATAGATTTGGCTTGCACCAAGACTGCAACTTTCATCAATTCATTTTCTTCCATAGTATCCAAATCTATCAGTCCATGTAAGTCAATTCAAGGGATTCAAATGAATCTCTTGCCAACAATGTTTTTGATTTATCAAAAGATAGATCAATTCCAGTCTAAATTTGCTTTGTCTCTTTCAGTTTCTCCCTTTTATATTCATCAATAGAGACTTCATCTTGCCTCTCGTGCTCTTCTATTTTTTCCTAAGACCTTACTACCTTAAAAAATATGTCATCTGCTCTTGCTTCACCTTCTTCAGTAGCCTCTATATCCATAACAACAACATCAATATGCTCATTTATATCCTTTTATGGTTCAATTTTAATCTCAATAGGATGATCAATTGAGTATCCTTTACCCAAAACAATATATTCCAATTCATCCCCAGTCATTATGTTGGAGAGATCAGTAAAAGGATCATGAACTTTGTGTCCTTCATGTTTTTTTTATCTCTAATAGCATTTGTGACATCAAGAGTAAATGGTAAACCATCAATATAAATATATGGTTCCTTAGCTACAATAGTGGATGCACCATCAAATCCACATCTATCTTAACTTCTCTTTGTCCTTGGCTCTTTTTTCTTAGGTACTTCAGCCTTCATCTCCATCAACAATTTACTCATTACATCATCTATTTCAACACTAATTTATTAACATGTTTATTCTTCTCTTTGTAAAAAGTCTTTACTTTGCTTCTTCAAGTATTCTTTTCATTTCATCATTCTGAATTAAAGGGAACATTTTGGATATGGCTGCCTCTCTAATCAATTTGTCTTCATCTAATGCATCTAGTCTTCTTTCTTCAAGTTTATCATATAGATGATCTAGTATCTGATCCTTTATCTCTACTAAGGTTTAGCTAAACTTATTCAAATGTACAAATACTCCATCCTCTATCCTTTTCCTTTGTTCCTCATTAAGTACATTATATCATCTCTTTACTTGCACCAAGATACCAAGCTTAATCACATAATTCAGAATTTTATCTATAGGGTTTTCATTCTTACCTACACCCAAAGGTTGGTTAGTAATCATCTTAGTTGTTGTGGCTCCTTCAGTCCTTATCTTCTTCTTGGACTTGTCAGAATTTGTAGAAGAATAATCATCATCTTCCTTTCATCTTTTCTTCTCATGACCTATACTCTTTTTCTTTCTCCTCCTCACAGGTTCTAATTGGACTCTTTCAATCTTCGCTCTAGAGGCCTTCGATGAAGAAGTAGTTTCTTCACAGGAGGTGTAGACAATGTTTTTATACTACTCCTAATAGTCCTCAGCAAGAAAATAGATGGACGAGGTGATGATATCTCAACATAAATTGGTTCAGTCTAGACTGAATTGATCTTATTTTTCTCCTCTTCTTTCCTCCTCAACTCTGTCATTTGCTTCTTACTGATTCCTTCCTTTTCTACAATGTTAGCAATAATTTTCCTTACTTTTCTGACTCTATCTTTCTCTGTTAATTCATTTTGAACTTTTAGATACTTATAAGGTATGTTCTGAACCTTTCTGCCTTTGAATCTAATGGGCTCTTCAACATTTAATCAACATATCATTCAACAAGTTTATGAATTACCTCATAACCCATCGATTGTATCCACATTGTTTTAGGTTCCACTGCTTCCATGCAACATTGATCTATTTCCACCATAAATCATACTGAATCAACATAATTTTCAACAAGATCATTCAGCATCCTTTCTCTTTTCTACATTTTCTACTAAAACATCTTGAAGTGACCACAAATTAATTCATCTACTTCATCCTTTTTTTTGCATCCCATAGAAATTAGAAATTTGAAGTGTTACAGGGATGTTCTTTTTCCATGTAATGTTTGAAACTCTAGGAAATTAGTTCATCAGATAATAGAACATGTAAAATATCAAAGAACCATACTTGAATGTATGTGATTTATCCTTCTTGATCTTTTCCAAATTCTCTAGTAGTTGCTTCCTTAAAATCTCACAAATATAAAACTTCATGTCGTCCTTCAACACTAAATAAGCAATGTGAATGATTTTAGTTGAAATAGAAATCAATCTTCTTCTATTATATATTTTGTAGCCAAGAATTATCGATGTGAATCTCACATCTAGTTGAATAATTTCATTTACATTCATCGCCCTTCTATCTCATTTTGATTGATTTAACTTTTCCACAATATATTTCTTCAAAGATTTTAGATTAGGTGCTTCATTGATATTGTTGAATCCTATAACCTCATGAATAAGTTCCTTCATAATCTTTATAGGATTTTCACCAAGCCAAAAGAAATGATCATGAATTATATTGAGCAACATCTTGATCCATTCTGGTTCATCAAATATGATGAATTATTTGAACTGCGCTAGGTTAATGTTATTTACCTTATGAAATTCATGTTAGAATAACTGAGACATGGGGTGAATCAGTGGCCTTAAAAATATTCCAATAAATCAACCCAAAAACTTAGTACCACAATATTAAGCCGCTAGTTATCTTCATTCCTACAAGATGAATTCCTTCAAACAATATTAACAAATAACTACTGCTTGGAGTTCACTATTAAACCTTATTCTTACTGTTTACCAATTAGCAATCTTTCATTTATCAAAAAATAGTAAATTGCTTAGTGTATACCGATCAATCTAGATTAGTTATGTGTAATGCAAAACACTAAAGTAATGACTTATAAACACATTGACACATGGATTTTTAATGTGGAAACCCTGTTAAGGGAAATACCACTTGGGACCGGTAACCCAAAATTTTCACTCTTCTGAAGTGAGCTCAGTGAAGAGCCAACCCTGTTAAAGGTTACAAACACACTATTAGGTGTGACCTTGTTAGAGGATTTAAATAGAATAGTTTGTCACTTAATATCGGGCATCTCTATGCTAGCTTCTATGAGAAAACCCTAGTTTTTCAAATGGTATATGGCATCTCATGCTATATTCATGATCAAAAATTTTGATACTCCTTGGGATGTATCTCAATATAGAAAGGATTGTTAAGTCCTGCTTGGTTAAGATACTTTCTGAATCAATGGTTGAATTGTAACAGTAAATGAACTGTTCACACATACAACTTAGACTTTCATATTTTAAGATTTATTTTAAGCTCATTATACCTTTCTGATCAATGTATATTTTCTATACCTTTTCTCCACTTCTTTCTACTCGGTGATGTTGTACTTCTCTGTTGCTCGGTGTCCACAGAAATCCTTAGCTTGATTGATCACGACTGTATGAAGTTGTTCTTCATCAGTTTCTCTCCAACATCATATTTTTCTATTCACTCCCCTAATTCATAATGAATTATATTGTCTCTTTATAGACATGATATCACCGTTTCTCACTTCTTGATTTTCTTGTTCTTGGTGTGATCCTCAATCTTAGCCAATCTTTCTTTAAAGCTTTACTTAAGTTTTATCCCGTAGATTTCTCCTTGACAACTGGATAAACAAATTTAAATCATTACTTATCTCTGGCTTTAACTTGTTGATGAAAACAATATTAACAACTAGTTAACTCTATCTTTAGCTCTTGCCAGCTAAGTATTCTATCATTTCTGAACTTTAGCTCTTTTCAGTATTTAACTCTTTGATAGCTTCAGTCAACACTTCAGTTCTCCTCGGGCATCTCTATCAGGGTTTTCTATCTGTTGGGTTTGTCTGTCTGTCGGGCATCATTGTGAAGTTCTTCTTGTTGGTAATGCTTGTGATTCTGCTCGTCGGTAATGCTTGTTGGGTTTCTTTCTCAAACAACATTGTGACTTTTACTTTCAGGTTTCTCTGTCCGTCGGGGTGCACTACTCATCGATGTTTGTCATCACTTAGTGAATGTTGATCTTTTATGCATTACTGAAAGCATAACCTTTATCATTATGATTCTCTAAATTCTTTGTATATAACCGATCATATTATATCAAGTTGACATCAATGAAAATACAATCTATTGACTGATTTAATGTCTTCCATTATCGTTTTGCATTTCGGTAATCAACTTAACATCTTCAAACATTCAATCAATTATATGTCATCAATCTCTCCCTTTGGCATTGATGGCAACACACTACATTATCACACTATATTATTACTAATACAGTATGAAATTGTAGACACGTAAAATTGACCAGGTGTTCTCTAATCAAACAAATCTGCATTTTTCATCAAATTGCTCCTAATCTCATCAGATTGCATTAAAATGGATAAAAATCAAATTAAATGAATATTTATCAATCAAATTGGAAAAAATTATTTAAATGAAATGATTAATTAATCATGACATCAAATAATCAAATATAAGCCTAAAAGGATCAATCAAAATTATATAATTGATTTTAATCAATTAATTGTATAATTTAAATCAAAAAGAAAATTGAACCTATTCATCCATACATGGATAATTTAATTAATTGATTGAATTAAATAATCCTAATATATTTCAACATGAATTTGAGCAACCAATGGGAATTGAGAACACAAAGCACATGGATCACTCCTAATTTGCAATCTCAATCACTCATTTTGAACTTTCAATCTTAATCACTCAAATTTGTCTCTTTGTCCCAACCTTAGAGACAATCATTTAAATTGTCCCCCCATTTGAAACCATTTGAAAGCCTCTCACTCAACCATGGATTAACTATGATCAATTAACTCCACCCCCTACACTTGGGAAAATCCTATAAATAGAAGTCATTTTGAGAGCATTAAGGATCCTACAAATTCGAATGCAAAGTATCAAACCTCTTGTCATTTTCATAGTAATTTGAGCATTTTGAGAGATTATCATAGCAATTTACATCATGGAAGTCATTTTGAGTGCATTTGAGTATAATTTTATCATCATTTGAGAGAATTGAGCTACATTTAGGCATTTATCTTCATTAAATTCTCATTCTAGGACTGTCATTGAAAGAGATTAAGGTTGAGAGATTTTTCAACATGCTTAGATAGAGAGCCATGAGATGCTTATTGATTTAATTGCAATTCTTAGATTAAAGTTCCATTATTTTTCTATAGAATTATAGTTAAATAAACTAATTT
The DNA here is from genome assembly GCA_018584345.1 of Thuja plicata. Classification (NCBI taxonomy): domain Eukaryota; kingdom Viridiplantae; phylum Streptophyta; class Pinopsida; order Cupressales; family Cupressaceae; genus Thuja; species Thuja plicata. The sequence goes on from MU224604.1 coordinate 1,213,919, forward strand.
CATGAAGGTGTATTTTATTCACACACAAATGGCGCCCATCATGGGGCTTTGAGCCTCAATTCCTCATTTATTTGAAATTTTGTGTGTTTTTCCTTCACTTTTGTGGTTATTTTGCAGTTTGCAAGAGAAATGGCGCCTACAAGCAATCTAATGACGCCTGCCAACAAAGAAGTGACGCCTGCAGAATACTTTCTATTCCTGTCTTAATTTCTTCTGTCGCCTGTGAGATAAAGTGTGACACCTAGGAGCGTAAACTATCACCTTGGACCTGAGAAACACCTCCTACTACATGTCTGTTGACCCTTGTGATCAACCTTTCAACGCAATTTAAACATTCTGTAGTGCCTGTGAATTTTATTTTAACGCTTTCATTTTTAAATGTTGCATGTTAAGAATTAAATTCCGCATTTAAAGTTTTAAATTCTACCTAGTAACAGTTAAATAACGCATATTACATGTTTTATGACGCCTAAAAATTGTTGCATGATATTGAGTTTAAAATGATATTTTCTTTGTTTTGACTCTCTATTTTTTTTGTTTCCTACAGATGAAACAATGCCTGAAAGTGCAGAAGCCAGAATTAAGGGTTACAAGGCCAAATAAAGAGTTAAGGATTCTAACAAAATACTCTAAACAACTTCATAATGCAAATCTCTTGGAAAGTTTAGAGGTAGAAGAACATTTGTATGATCATTACATAAAAGTTAGTAGCGCATACAAAAATAAGTTTCCTACTTTAAGTTGATTTTATGCTTTAGGTTCTTAAGCTTGATTTTGATAAATTTGATCAAAAGAACTTACGTGCATTGTCAATTTGATTTCAAGTTTTTCTTCACTTTGTTCCTTTGTGTTGAATAACTTATTGGTGGAGCCAGAGTAAGAACTATCGCCACTAGGTGAGTAAGAAAAAGAAGCATCAAAAACCTCAAAAAAGCGCCTAGCCTTTGCTAGCTACAAAAGAGGTATTTTTTGAAACAAGATTGCTTTCCCTGAACTTGTGGCAATTCATTTATACCTAGTTTAAATAGGAAAAACCCTATTATTGTTTATCTTGAACAAAACATTAGGCATATGCTCTCAACTTTTCTAAGTTGATCAAAAAGACAAACATGTTGAGTTTGAGGTGGTAGAAAGAAAGGGAGGCAAATTAACCACACATTTCAATTTTTAAGAACCTCGTTGTCAAGGGGTTGAAAAATAACAAGTATTTTTGAAGTGTTTAGAACGAAGAACAACAATAAGGATATTCTCTTCACTTTTTAAGTGAATAAAATTCCCAAATAGGTTGAGCTAAGTTTACTTTTTTCTTTCCTATATACTCTAGTTAAATTAGAGCTTTTGAGGCCCTACCTCCGGAGTACATCCTTACGAGGACGGTGAGAAGGAACGACCCAAAGTGGGAGACAATCGCTTAAGCCGCGATACTATCTGACCCACTATAAATATACGCACTCTTCCTTAATGGGAAAGTGACTAAATTGTGTGCAAGTTATCTTCACTTCTTCGAGTAGTCCTTTAGGATTGCACAAAATCATACTTTTGTGTGTGTGGGAAGCCCACAAGGGGGTAAAAGAACTTGACATAGTTTAGAATGGAGGTGTTAAATAAATCCCAAATAAGTAGCAAGCTACCTTTTAGAGCCAAAATGTTAAAAGCCAAATCTGACTCTAGGTAGATTGCTTGGAAGCTATTCTTGTGCTATACTTGTTAAAAATGACCGAGAACATACACGTTGTGTTGTTTTAGGGACATGGTACAAACTTGGTATGTGTGTTTCATTTGTATTTACTTTTCAAGAAAGAATATTATCTGGCAGACCTGATCATAACCTTAAAACTCCAAAAAATTTGAGAAAAACAACTTTGATCTGCCAAATGCCGAGTATGAACATTTAAGTGACACCTGTAACTTTGAAACAATGCCTGACATCATTCAAACACCGCTTAAGTCACTAGAAAGTGATGCCTAGAAAATTTAAACCAATTCCTATCAACAGGTAAACGCCACCTGCTAACTGCAGAGTGTCGTGTAGACAAATTCTAGTTAACGCCTATTAACAGTTACGCCACACCTACACAAGGAAGTGACGCCCAAAAACAAAGAAGGGAAAACAGTGGACATCTCCCAAGGGCTTGGAGAAAATTGGATTTCATTTTTGAGTACCCTTTTGGATTTTCCAGCTGTCCATAAGTTCAACCTAGTCAGAATCCCCATTTTTGGACATTTTGCAAAAAATCATAAGGGATTTAAGTGAGAAAGCCAAAATTTTATGCAATTAATGTCCATGCTGGCTTTTACTCGATCTCACTATATTAAAAACACCCTACAATCATATGGTTCATATCTAAGACAAGAGCTTCATTTTTCGAGCGATGCATTCACTTCTTCAAGACCAATGTGAGAACCTCCAAGGGAAGTGGAACCAACTATGTCTTTCCCATTTGGAAACATGGACCCTAATCAAAAAAACCATGTTAATAAGGATATCAATAGAAATGGATGTGGTGGGTTTAATAACAATAACAATGGAGAAGGATTTGACCCTAATAACTAAGAGTTAAACAATAACAACAATGGAGGAGGAATTAAACCTAACAACCAAGGGTTAAATAACAACAACTATGGGGGAAATGTTGACCCTAATGACAAAGAATCAACTGATGAGAAGGTTAACGAAGCCATGCAAAGCCTATTCTTCATGAGACTCATGGATAAATTGTTGGATAGAGATAAGGAGAAGTACTTTTTAGACCTAGCACAAGCAGGTCTCAAACTCCCTCATTATTATGATGTCAATCAACTCAAAAAAAAAGAAACCTAAGAAAATGCTATTAATGTCATGAATAAACAATTTAAATTAGTCCAAATGCAATTGGACACAATGAAACAAATCGGAGCTCACAAACCCTTTTCCATTGAATCTCTGTGTCCTTTTCCATTCAACAAAACCTTAATTATGGTCCCATTCCCAAATAATGTTGTTTTTCCTAAATATGACAAGTATGAAGGAGCATCCGATCCCCAATATCATTTAAGGGAATTTTGTGCATTGATCCTATATTTTATGCATGATACAACATATTTAATGAGGTTGTTTCCTAGAAGTTTAGGAGGCATGGCAATGGAGTGGTTTTCCAAGTCACCCTCCGGCATCCAAACTTTTGAAGAATTGGCCTCCAAATTTGTAACTCATTATTCCTACAATATCAAACATGAGGTTACAATGATAAATTTATGTAATACCACAAAATGAGAGGGAGAAGAATTCCTACTGTTCTTGCAATGATGGAGAGCAGTATTCTCTAGATACCCTTGAAGTGTACCTGAAAAGGAAAAGATGGGCATCTTTATTAATAGCTTGAGTAATGAGATGAACTATCAGTTAAGGTTGCAATGTCCTAGGTCTTTCCAAGACCTAATTGAGAATGGGGTTACCACAGAAGAGGTATTGGTTAAAAGTGGAGAACTTAAGCTTTATAAGAACAACAATAATCATACCTCCAATAACAATCAAAATAGGAATCCTCCCAACAATAACCGATTTTGGATGAGGAACAACAATAAAGGTGTGGTAAATGATGGAGTTGTAGAGGAAAATAATTTTAAGGCCACCCCTTTTAATCTTACAAGAGGATCCTCTCAAGATAAAAATGTGACTCAAGCACCCAAAGTGCCTTTTAACAACAATACCAACAATAATAACTTTGGGAATTATCAAGGGGCTAACAAGCCTAAGCCTTTCTTTGCATCAACACCTAAGAGGAATTTCACTTTCTTGGGTGAACCACTCGAGAATTCATTAAGGACAATTATTGCAAATAATATTATTGATTTACCAAGGGCTCAACCTTATGAACCACAAATCAAGACTACATGGTGGAGTGAGTCTAACCATTGTGAATACCATAGGAATTGAGGACATAAGACAAATGATTGCATGTGCCTAAAACATGTCGTGCAAGATCTAATTGACAATGGTGTGATTAAGGTAGAGGGACCTCAAAATAACAAAGATGACACGGCTTTTAAAACTCCTTTCTACAAGCATGAGAAAGGTGAATCTTCCAATGCTAACAATGGAGGGAACAATGGAAACAATTTGAGAGGCAACAATAATCTAAACTTTTCCCATAGATATGACAATACTATTAATGCCCTATCCAGACATGATAGTACTATCAATGTGGTGGTAATCAAAGAACAACCTAACAAAGAGAATTCTAATGTTGTAACTAGGGGGCAAGCAGCAGGATTTACCCTACAAGGAAGTGCCCCTAAAAATTTTGGTCTTACTCCAACAACTACTTTGGCTAAACCAAAATCTTCTTTAATAAAGCCTTATAGTTTGGTTGATCAATTGCACAAAACTCCAGCACAAATTTCTATATTGGAGTTGTTTAAACTTTCTCCTAACCACAAAGAGATCTTGGAAAAATCCCTAGTGGAGACTAATGTTCCTACAACTTTGCAGGAAGATAAATTTCAAAATATGTTGGGACATCTCATAGTCCCTCATCGCCTTTCATTCTCCGAACAAGATGATATGTCTATTACCCACCCTTAAAATTTTCCCTTGCATATAGAAGTGTTAATCCAAATTCATAGGGTCAAGAGGGTTCTCATTGATGGGGGAGTCGGTCTTAATATTTACACATTGAACCTTGTCAAGTCTTTAGGGTTAGCTAAATCATCCATTGATCCTAAAAATAAAATTATCATTAAGGCTTATGATGAGGAAGAAAGATCTTCAAAAGGCATGATTTTTTACCTATTCAAGTGGGGCCTATCAAAAAATACACCATACATCAAGTCCTTGACATGAAACTAACTTATAATATCTTATTGGGAATACCATGGATTCATGAGATGCAAGCGGTACCTTTCACCTATCATCAATGCATAAAGTTTCCACACATGGGTGAAGATATCACAATTGGACGAGATTCTAATCCATTTAAATATTTCAACACATTGAAACCAAGTCATGAATTATTTATTCCTCACAATAGGGAAGGATTCATCCCTAATGTCACCATTGAAGAAGATAAAGAGGAAAATTCAAAGTTAACATCAAATGCTACATCTACCTCAAACCCTAATCAAACTAACTCAACTACATCAACTAAGGGAAAGGAGAAAATGAGTTATGAGGGTCAAATTTCACATAACAATTCAGTTAGGACTTATACATTGAAGATGGAAATTTCAAAACCTTCCAAAGATGAGAGAGATCAAGCCCAGAAGGATCAATACCAAAAGATGAATGAAATGATGCACAACTTTGAAAACCAATGTAGAATCAATTCCAAAGCAGTGGGGGAATATTCTATTTCCCTATTAGATTTTCCAACTTCTCCTAAAACACATGGAAAACCATCAAGTTCTCATCCACCTCATAAATATAAATCTCATTTTGTAAGAGAGTGACAAATCAGCCCTAGAAAAGGAGGACAATGAAGTGTTACAATGGCTCTACAAAGAGGAAGATACTTCAAACAATCCCGTGGAAAGAGTACAACACATCAACATTCAAACCAAGAAATATGGAAAGGGTATCAAATTATGCAAAAAATGGTATACAAGGGACAAGGACCCTTAGGAGTCAGGAATAGAGGATTTTTAGAACCCATTGAACCAGCTTGAAGATCAAAAGAAGAGAAATATGGAATAGGTTATCAAAACAAAGGAGAAAGTTCAAGTCCAATGCATGATTTTCATGAAGATGTACACATGGTAGGATCCAAGAGTGAGGATGATTCTAGGGATTATGAGTGGGATTACCTATCCAAAGAGTCTTGTCATGATAAAGAGGTTGATGTTATTCATACATATGCTACCATTCCTAATGTCACAAGTCAAGACAATGAGCATCAAGATTCTAATTCTACATAAGTGTCAAGTGAATCTCAAGAATCCAATGTAGGTCAAGAATCTAGGAATAATCAATGGATAGGTGAACCATGGGTACCTTTGTGGGGGAGAGATTCAAACATTGTATTTAATCCACATGCATTCTTTCCCATGGAAATCAATGAGGACTCTAGTGAAGGGGATTTTGATCCTACTTCCATGGAACACTTGATGAAGCGTATGTCATAGACCTAAGTGATACAATGTACGAACCTTAAAATGAGGTCATGTCCCTAAACCCTTCAAATGAAAATTTTCCAAATGAATCCTTAGCCCTAATGCACCCCAAACTCATTGATTGGGATTTATCTTAACCAAATGACTTATTATACTTTCCCAACGACCTTGCAATGGCCCAAAACCTAAATGTGGTTGAGCCATCTTATTCCACCAGTGAATACAATATAGACATAATGATAGAGGTAGGGGTTCAACCTCTCAATCCACAAAATAAAAGAAAGAAATAAAAAAAAATGAAAAGGTCTAGTGGTGAAAACCACCATGTGGCAGTGCTAGAACCTAAAAAAGTAAAAATATTGGATGTTTCCAAAGGTGAAAATATAAATATGGCACCTAAGCAAGAGAGTTTGGACACCCTATCAGAATATGAAGAGGAAAGGTCACCCGTCCTTATTGAACTAACGGAGAAAGTTAACTTTGGTACCTAAGTGGATCCCAAGTCCATTCATTTAGCAGCATCCTTGAGTCCATCAGAAAGCAAGGAGTTCATCAAATTCTTTCAAGAAAAGAAAATTAACTTTGCATGGTCTTATGTCAACATGCCAAGGTTATATCCAAGCTTTATAATGCATCATTTAAATGTGAAACCCGGTGTAAAACCTGTAAAGAAAAAATTGAGAAAGATGCACCCTCATGTGGCACTTTTAGTAAAAGAAGAATTAGAAAAACTACTCAAGGTTGGATTCATAAGAGTGATTGCATATTCTGAATGGATATAAAACATTGTACAAGTCACAAAACATGACAAATCCATTAGAGCTTTCATGGATTTTAGAGACATTAATCTTGCTTGCCCAAAAGATGATTTTCCGCTACCTAGAATTGATGCTATAGTGGACTTAACAACGCGTCATTCTATGTTTTCCTTAATGGATGGATTTAGTGGATACAATCAAATTCAAATAGCACCTAAAGACCAAGAAAAGACATCTTTTTCATGCCCATGGGGAACCTTTTGTTGGAATGTGATGCCCTTCGGTCTCAAAAATGCCGGAGCAACTTACCAAAGAGAAATGACCACTATCTTCCACGATATGATGCATACCTTCCTAGAAGACTATATGGATGATATTATAGAAATAACATAAAATAAAGGATCATTTACCAATATTAGAAAAGATATTAACAAGGTTATACCATTTCAAAGTGATACTAAATCCAAAGAAATGTGCTTTTGGAGTGCAATCTGACAAACTCTTAGGTTACATTGTTTGTGCAAAAGGAATTGAGGTAGATTCTGAAAAAGTAAAAGCCATAATGGACATGGAAATTCCCAAGAATATTATTCAAATGAGGTCTCTTCAAATAATACTTCAATCTATAAGGAGATTCATTTCCCAATTGGCGAAAAAATGTCATTCATTTACAAGATTGCTACATAAAGATGTCATTTTTACATGGGATGATGAGTGTGACAAAGCTTTTACATTGTTGAAAACATACTTGGTGAATCCACCCATCTTGATGCCACCTATCAAAGGAAAACCCTTATTACTTTACATATCATCAACAGAGAAATCTTTAGGGGTTCTATTGGCACAAGAAGACAATGAAGGAAAAGAAAGAGCCATTTACTACTTGAGTGGAACATTGATAAAATATGAATGGAATTATAGCTTCATGGAAATATTTTTCCTAGCAGTGGTGTTTGCCTCTCAAAATCTTAGACATTACATGTTGATGCATAAAGTGAAGTTAATTGCCAAAATTGATCCAATGAAGTATCTACTTAGTAAAACAGCTCTAATGGGAAGGATATCAATATGGGTGATGATGATTAGTGAATTTGACATTGAGTACATGGATAGGAAAGAAATAAAGGGACAAGTGATTGCTGATCAGTTGGTCAAACATCCTTTAGAGTCTACACATCCAATTCAAGTAGAGTTTCCTGATTCATAAATTGTTAATGTGGAAGAAAAGATATGGACCTTATATTTTTATGGATCCTATACTCAAATTGGTTCAGGGGCAGGAGTTCTTTTGATAACACCTCAAGGATAAACAATTCCCAAATCTTACAAACTATTGTTTCCTTGCACAAATAATATTTTTGAATATGAAGCTTTGGTCATAGGTCTCAAAATGGCATTAGAATGGAATGTCATGGAATTGCAATTTTATGGAGATTCTCAATTAGTCATCAATCAAATCAATGATGAATACAACACCAAAGATGAAAAATTGATGCCATATAAAAGGATGGTGGATGATTGGAAAAAGTATTTTTCCTTGATAACTTTTGAGAAAATTCCACAAGACAAAAATAGAGCAGCTGACGCAATGGCTACTTTGGCTTCATTACTCCAAATGCTTGATCAAAATTCCAGGTACGAATTCTTGGTGGAAGAGTTGGAAAAACCAAAATTTGACTTACCCGATACCCAAATAATTGCCCTTATTAATGGACATGACTCACCCTGGTATGGACTAATATATTGTTAGAATTTAATCTTTACTTGTACTATTGCAAGTAGGAGATTCTTATGGAATCCCTACACCTTTTTTGTCTTCTTGTACAAGTGTGAGGATAATTCCTTTTATGGCAATTTCTTATTTAGTTATTCCTCCTTATGAGGAATCCTACACTTGTCTCACACACTATTGAAATGTGGCATACATAGATATGGGAGTTACCATGCAACTCCTTTCTCACATCTCTATTAAAGAGATGTCTCTCCTTCTCTCCTTAGACTAGTTATTAGGTTAATCCTTCTTCTTGAACTATTGTATGAGCTTGGCTCTCACTCTCTCTCTCTCTCTCATTCTTAGGCATTTTTTCCCATTCTCTATATCACGAGGGTTTTTTCATGCTTTCCCCCCTTCAAAATATTGTCTCCTTGTTGTTTGGATCTTTGGTGCATGCTCCTAGTATTCGAATTAATTCATGGTAAATCTTCATTCTCCTTGCTCATTGAATTAAACAACTTCTTGTCTCACCTTTATTTTGTTATTATTTTAACATGGTATCAGAGCAGGTTGGTTTAATCTTCGATTGAGTTTACAGGTGAAGGAGCTACCATATCTTGGAGCACTCCAATATCGGAGACTCTTGAGAGAGGGTTGAGAAAAAATTGAAATTTTTTTTGGGTTTGGCTGGTTTACCGCCAAACCTGATTTATTTTTTGCATACATTATTGGTTTATCTATTGGATACAGTACTGACTTGTTTTGTGCAGGATTGGAGACTTTTGTTCTTGGCTCTGTTCTTCATCTTTCTTTCAAAATCTGAGCTTTAATCTATTTACTATTTTCATTAAATATCTTTAATCTAATCTTCCTGTTTGTAGGGTTATATTGCTCTTTGAAATCAGAAATTTGTTTTATATCTATGTATTCTTATTATATTTATATCTCTGCATGTTTATTGACACTTACCTGTTATTCTTGGCTCATTTTCCATTGGCCTTTTGTTGGGCTTTCTTTTTTGGCTGATTGTTGGAAAGACTATTGGTGATTCAAAAGTAGTAATACTGAGAATATTTGTTTTGTGGAAATACATGTGGATTTGGGCGGTTATTTGGCTCTCTATATGCTCTTACTATTTATTGGTAGACTATTATTCACTTGCTAGTTATTGTTATTTACTTTTTTCAGCTCTTTATCCTCTAAATCTGGATAGCATTTTTTTTTGGCTCGCAGCCCTTATCTCTGAAGACTTATACTTTGCACTGATTTATATTCAGCTTTACTCTAAACTTTGCTTTCAGCCCATTTCCTTGAAAAGACAGATGGATTGCCCTCGCTGTCCCGAGTATTGAAGAAGTAGTATTAATATATGTTGTGCAAAATATCTTTTGCAACTCCACCAATATACTGCAAGTAGGATTAGTATATGTTGCGTGGTAGATTCTCTGCAACTTTACCAATATGCTGCCAAAATACATCTACTTTAATTGAATAAATTCTTAACCTGACCGGGCAGGATTCTGGAAAAGAAATTTGGAGGTGGTCAACTGTTCTAGAGGTGGTCAACTGTTCCTTGTTCTAAAATATCATCTTCATATCTCACGCAGCATTTTATTCTCTTTGTCTTTTCTCCCTTGTTAGCAGCAGAGCAAGGTGGAGCTTAGCCTTTGTGCAGTTAAAATTTAAAACTTTAAAACTTTAAATCTTCATAGCATTGTGCAGCTCTCTTTTTTATATCTATATCTTTTCTTTGCTTAGCACTTCCTATTCTTCTAGAGCATTTAGCGCAGCATTCTAACTTTGTTCATACATAGTAACAGAGTTGCATTGGCAGCCCATACATTGTATTATGCAGCCTTTGTTGCTGTTACCTTCCTCCTCTAGTTCTTTGCGCAAACTTTGCATTTCTCAGTCACTTCCTTAGATTATCTTTTGATTCCTTATTCTTCTTTTTTGTAGTTTGTCTTCCATTTCATCATTATTTCATAATGTTTTTTTCATATCATTGCCTATTCTAACCTTTTTGGCAGGAGGAATCTGAATTTAATTTAGTTTATGCAGGGATTAAATATCAACGTTTTAGATTTCAATATATAAATATATTTTACTCCATCTAACGTTTCTCTCCAGGGACAATAGACTGTCATTGCAGCATTGCAGAACTACTTTTAGCTAATTCCTGTTCAGCAGATTCCTTGCATATTATGATTATTTTCCTAATAGCTGCAGGATAATCATTTGTCAAAAGAGCTGCAATTTGTTTTTGTTCTCTGCAAGTTATCATTATTTTTTTAGTTCATTATTTCTTTATCTTTAATATATATATATA
>MU224604.1:1239407-1252477 GCA_018584345.1 Thuja plicata
AAGTGTATCTACTTGGAAGTTCGCGGGTAATTTAACTCCTTGATTTGCTAAGTCTAGGAAGTATTTTTCTTTGTCTTCCGCAAGGAGTATCTCCATCATTTTGATAAGAGCTTTATTAGACTTTGCTTCATCTATGTCTTTTTGAGTGATAGGGTCATCATCATTGCCAAGAATTTCATAAATACTTTGAGTTTGGTCTTGACCCTGGTGTTGCTCTTGACCTTGCTCATGTTGAGATTGGTCTTGGCCTTGTGTGTAATCTAAAGGAGATTTCATATTGTTAACGTGAGATTGGTCCGTATGTACTCCTATAGTATGGGAGTGAGAACTTGTAGTCAACATGCTCTTTGGTGAATCAAAAGGATTGAACTATGAAAAAGGGTCACTAAGGTGACAAGATTCGTTGATAGGATCAACCCAAACAGGTGGTTTCTTCGAGATAAAAGGATGATGTTGGTCTTGAAACAATAGATTAGAACAAAACTAGAACACTGGTTTTGGATTCAGAATTAGTTTCGCACTGAACGGGGAAGAGGAATGTGATGATCCCTCTTGATTACCCGCTTGAATAACAGGTTCAGAATGAGCTTTGCCTTGATTGCTAGGTTTACTTTTAACTATTTTAGAACCTCGTATAGGGAAGATAGTACCACTCCTAGTCGTAACAGGCATAGATGAAGCTGGTACAAGAGGAAACTTAAGATTTGACTTAGAATTCTGTCTCTAAAGGTATCAAAAAGACAAGGAAATAGGCTAGAACAACCGAGGTATGAGATGCACCTGGCACGAGTCGTCGAAAGTATGGCTAGAACATCTGAATAATGACTATCGTATCACAAGGTACAAAACATAAGAAATGGAATGGAGACAAAGAGACAAGACAAGTTCGAGTACGAATCAGTCAGTTTACAACTCGGAACAACTAGTTTCAGTCCGCAGATAACGAAGGAACAATCATTCAAATCCAGACAAGAGGTAGATAAAATAGATATACAACTCAATTTCAAGGTAAAGACTAGGTTTTGAGACACAGTGAGAAATGTTCTCTAACAAGATATCTAGGCTTAAGACAGTTTTAAGATGATGTAATTCAGCAATCTCTGTTTCAAGGTGACAAGCATTCGTTTAAAGACACAAAGTTTCAATCAGGTAGTGACGCAAATAGTAGTCAAAAATAATTCCACCAAGGACAAAGCAACTTGGTAGAAACATGGGAGTCTTTGTTTGAATGATAGAATGGACAGTTTAAGACTCAAGAACAAACACTCAATTATCCCTACAAAGAAAATTGGTTGAGAAGACAAAATCTATGCCCCGCTGTCTTATGCGTATGTGTTCACCTCACACAGCAGTTTCGCCCTCGAAAGAGCGCCCGTGTTTTTGGTGTTTCCAAGCACTAAGTATATATGTTTGAAGGTAACCCTTAAACAGGGGCTAGCGTCATATACCACTTCAAACATCCAGGTGCATACCTATGTCGAGAATCTAGGGGAGAGATTCTTCCCTCTCCCTACGCATAGATTATGCCTCCTTTCAGAGGTGAACCGGGTAGGCATCTAACTAAAAGAGTGTTTAATAGGCTTCCATTCACAATAACCTCCGGTGCCTCTGATACAGAGCTGGGGCCTCGCGACCACACCAACACTTGTAAGTCACACACCCTTGCGAGCAAGGCTGCGAGCAGCGCTGCTTAGTATGACAAACAAGGCTTTCTCATGATGATAGTCAAAATCAATGAGAAAGAAGTTACTATGGCTTTGGATTCTTTAGACTACAACAAAGAAGACTTTATTAGAGTGAGGTGGAATCACCGGCGAAAGGTGTGTACTCACTTGGGTCRTTCCYRGAGGYTCAACTTCYGGCAGGCCCTCTAAAGGTGACTCAACTTGGTTCGGATTCAAGGGTTTGATTTTCCGATTCTCTCAATGAGAGAAGAGCATACTTCTCTACCTTTGCACCTCACCCAAACACATCAAGCATGTTCATCACTGAGATAGTTTCACTCCACTAAATCCACAAGTCTTTGGGTTTCTGATTCTCTCAAAGAGAGAAGAGCATAATCCCCTAACAAGTAGAAGTGCTAAAGATTCACTTATCTTGCTTCGCTTCCCCAAGTATCCTTCATGCTAGCAACATCTAGGTTTCAAATTCATTCATGGGCATCACTTCCATGTAATGAAGAGCCTATTTCCCTACTTTGCTATCGGGATCCTTACGAAATTTTAACGAAGCCCTATTTAGACTATGTGAATGAAAAACAGTAAACAAACATGACGTTTGAATATTGTCTTTGACTATCATCATCCAAGTAAACCGTTAGAATGTTTTAATCTTTGACAAGCGAACCTGCAAACCACTATTATGCTACAACAGAAAACCAGAAACAGAAAAATCAGAGTAGAAACAGAAGTTAGAACAGATAAATAACAGATTAAAAAATTTTCATTTTAAATGTCTGTCAGTGAAAGTTCGTGTGAGAAAGTACTTCAACGCGCGCAAGAAAGTGCTTCAACGTGTGCGAGAAAACTGTTCTTCACGCGAGAAAGTGCTAAAAAATAAAATCTCTGCGTGGCTCGACGCAAAACTTTGCACGGCTCGGTGCAAAACTTTGCGCAATAATCCATACCAGTGCAGTACGAATGTACGGCAGAGTAAAAAAAAACACAGTCAACAGATTTAAAAATGAGGCCAGAAATTGATTTTTCTGCCCCATGGTTGGCGCCAAAATGTTGTATGTTGAATGTGGACCTCTTAATTCAACACAAACACAACATATTCCTTACACAATCGATGAATTCACAAAGACAAACATAAATTGTTTGCTCTGCAAATGCGATTGAAGCGACCTGTTGCCTCCTAATTAGATGTGGATGTTGAAGTTTACCCTCATAACGAGAGCCAACAACCTGACCATTGCTAACATGGAGGATTTAATAGTGCAAGAAAATGAAGAAATCCATTATCTATGAGAATTTATGCAACTAGTTCATGAGAAAATGTCGTTAATCTATGAATTGAGACATGATTTAAGCTATGAAGATGAATTGCAATTAGTCTAAGAATGAAAATGCAATTAATCTAAGAAAATTAAATGCTTCTAGTCTAGAAATGAAAGTGCTTGTAATCTAGGAAATAAATGCTTTTATGCTAGAATGGAACTTGCAAATGAATCTAGAAAGCTTTGAAAGTACAAAATAGAATTGTTAGCCTCTACAAATAGATCATAAATGAAAGCTAAACAATGTTCAATTCCAATTGAAATTATACTAATTATGCAACAAATTAAGCTTTAAAGCATGAAAATCAAAGAGAATTTACCTATAGTAATGATGCTAAAAAAAAAAAGTCCTTTCTAATGAAGAAAAGAGGTCCAATTTATAGAAAACCAAGGAAAGAGGATGAAGAGTTTCTTGAAAAGAAACAGTTGTCTCTTCATTCTCCATTTGAGACAAATATGCAAAGATTATTTAAATAAAAGGGTGAATTATTGCCACATAAGTGTCCTTTCACATGGAATTATGGAATTCCTTTTTGACAATAATTCACTCAATAATTAAATAACCTTTCAATTCCTTTTATGTATATTAGCCAAAGGGGGTGGAATTGATTTAATTAAAAGCACTTAGGACTTTAGGATTAAATCAATTAATCATAGGGATTTTAGCTAATAATCATTTGAGAAATTAGGAATTGAGTGTAATGTCAGATTTATGCAAATTTGAGTTTTCTGCATTTGAAACTCAGTCAATTAAAGTCAATTAGGAGAAGAATTTTCCTAATACAATAGGACTTTGAAGATAAGAAAATGCACCAAAATTGATTGATTATTAGGTGCCAATTTTGGGGTGTTACAACATGATGCATGCACCTACACAAGAATTGCATCCATTTATCACACCATTGTCATTTTATCAATGGGGTTTTGATCTAATTAGCATGATTTACCCACCATCTTCTAATGGACATAAATACATCCTTACAGCGATAGAATATTTCAATAAATGGGTAGAGGTTGTTCCTTTGACAACAACAACGGGAAAATAGATTTCCATTTTTATCCTTAATCACATCATTTCTAGATATCGTATTCCTCATGCCATCATCACGGATAATGGAAAAAAATTCAAGAACAAAGATGTGGATGAACTTTGTGAAACATTTCATATCACTCACCATTCTTCCTCCATTTACTATCCTCAAGGTAATGGAAAAGCCAAGGCTATGAAAAAGAAAATCCTCAAAATATTGAAAAGATCGGTTGATAAATTAGGAAGAGATTGGCATATTTAGATAAACCCGGCATTGTGGGCCTACAGAAGTAGCATCTAAACACCAACAAGAGCTACACCATTCTCCTTAGTTTATGGGGCCGAAGCTGTTTTACCCTAAGAAGTTGAGATTTTATCCCTAAGAGTTTCACTACATGGATTAATCATTGATGAGGATTATAGGGTTGCTCGACTTCAACAATTGGAATTGTTGGAGGAACATCAGACACAAGCATATGATCATTTGAAGGTATATCAGAATAGAATTTCAAGAAACTACAACAAGCATATCAAACCAAGAACCTTTCAAGTGGGAGACTTAGTGTTAAGAGAAAATCCTAAAAATCAAGCTGATAGAGAAAAGAAGGGAAAATGGGAAGCAAATTGGCTTGGACCATTTGTTATTACTTCTTCCTTTGGAATGAGAACCTACAAACTAGTTGATTATGAAGGGGATGAGTTACAAGAACCCATCAATAGCATTCATTTAAAGAGGTTTCATACCTAATCAGATGAAAGAGAATCATAAGAAAGAGTATCAAACGAGTGTATTAGATGAGTTAGTATCTTCTTTGTACATGAGAAAATTCAAAAATCTAAAAAAATGAGAAAAAGATCAAAATCCAAAAAAATTAGAAAGATCAAAAAATCAAAAACAATGGAAAAGTAGAAAATCAGAAAATTGAGAAAATTGAGCATGAAGAAAGCAAAAACATTCAAAAGTCAAAAAATTGTTGTCTTGGTGAAAACCTAGCAAATAGGAGCCTTGATGATATCAAAAAAATTTGAAAAAAATTGAAAAATTTTGAAAAAAGAGAAAAGTGCCTTGGTGAAAACCTAGCAATAGGCACCTTGGTAGAAAAAAAAAAAAACAAAAGAGAAAAAGAGCAATACACCCAAAAGGTGAAAACCTAGAAACAGATGCTTTTTGTTCCTTAGGTCTTTCCTAGTTGCATTTGTACATATTGCCTTTTCACCATCTCATTTGTACACATCCTCATTGCATCCATCATTTGTGCATATTCATAATAAAGTCTCCCAGCTACATTTTCACATCATAGGTTTTAGTTACCCAAGCTTTACACACGGCTTCACTTATCAATTGGGGGAAAATCATTGGTTTTGATACAAATGGATTCAAAAGTGCTACATCTTGGTCACATGACAGAAGCAGATTTTCTGAATTTCAAAGGAGAGATATTTTGGAACCTTTGATGGATATCATTGTTAAACCTAAACAGTTTGATTGCATCACTTGATCCTTAACCTTCATTGACCTATTTTGTCAAGATTAAAAATTGACAATACCCTAAATGATCAGAATTTTTGGAATTCTTATTGAAAATCTTGATACATTGCAAAACACTTGAAATTTTTGATGATTTTCATTTCCCTTTTTCAATTCATGATCTTTTTAGCTAATCAATGATGTTTTGACTGGATTGGCAATGATGAAGACATGATGCTTTTCTTGACTTTTGTGTAACTATTTTGAGGAAGATCCCCTAACTTGTGTGAATTTGTCTAATGACATGGTCATCAAAGAACCATCGAGGACATTCATATAGGAAGGAGGGTTAACCTTTGTTTGTTTACGCAAAAGGATACCTTGGCTATTTTGATCTTCCATATCTTAATACCAAAATCCACTTATAACATTGAATCCAATGAAACCGGTATTCATACTCCCATAGTTGGTCATTCAACTAGTGAGGGTTGTACTAGTTCCTAAAGAGGTTACCAATTGAGATGAAATTTATATTCATATTCTTATGGTCACAGTGGCACCAGTGAGGGTTTTATTGACTCCTAGTTCCACAACACTCAATGATGAAAATATATCTCTTTTGCATTTCTTTCGCAAAAATCAATGATAGTTAGTTGCAATGCATAACATTTTCATGTTAGATTAATTGCATTATTTAGAGGATTTTTTTCCAAGTTACAAAGGGGTTGATCATTTTTGGAGTTCAATAAATTCAATGGTTTCAAATCAACGATGTAAGATTATCTTTTTCATCCATTCATTCATTAATCATTAATCATTATCTTTATACATCACAAAGAAAAGAAAAAAAATCACTATTCATTTTTCATCCTTAAGATTGCATTTTATCCATAAAGTTGCATACATCAAAATATAAAAAGATAGTTTCATTCATTTTACCATTGCATTGCATAAACCATAACATCATGATAAGATCAAAAACATATAATATAAGTAGTTGCATGAATCATTTGCATCCATTTATCTATGTCATAATATAAGGCATTGCATCCATAGCATAAAAAGAAAGTAAATACATCATAGAAATCATGTAGATCTACATATAAAGAAATCTCACATCAACATCATAAATGGGGAATCAAAGAGTCATCATAAATAAGTGTCCATCATCAAAGAGTATAACAAATCGTATATCAAGATACATTCATAAAATGACCCATAATTAAAGTCTTGATCAATAAATATAAATGATACATCAATGCAATATCACAAGGTCAAAATCTCATATTTGTATCAAGACCTAGCAGGGGAACCAGATCCATCACCAGTCGTAGCACCTGATCCATCACCTATATCTGTACCCCCTATGCCATCTAGATCCATGTCACCCAATCTATCCTGAGTAGTCGGTGGTGCCTAACTAGTACTAGAAACATTCTATAACTATGCCATCATAGTCATAAACTGTTGTAGCATGGTAGCAACCTTATCCATCTGGCCAGTCATAGCAGTCATCCCTACCTACAAATTCCTCACTTCATGTACTAGAACATCCACAACCAGAGGAATTTGAGGATCTTGTGGTGCCTAAGGAGCAAGAGGTACCTGTGAGGCAACATGCACTTGTGATGTAACAACCTGTGGATCTACTTGAGGAGGCCCCTATCTCTATAGAGGTGTTGGTCTTTGAGGAGGACCCTGACCCTATAGAGGAACCTATAAGGGAACCTATCTACCCACCTATATCAATCTATGTCTCTGCCTACCCCAATCTATAGTTGGTTTATGTTGTGCCTGCCTCCATAGAGGTACTTGTGCATGTCTCTGCCTAGGCTTCCCAAAACCACCACCTCAATCTCTAATATGACCACCCCGCATCTGAGGTCCCACAGATCTTTGTACCTTGAGGAGCTCTCTGTCTTTGTACTCTCCTCTTGCCACCACCACCTCCATCACCACCATCTCCACCATCATCATCAGAGGTCTCATCTGCATCCAAGATAGGCTCTGTCAAATCTGTAAATCTCATAAATCTATGACGAGCAAACCACTCTCAATACTCAGCAAACACCCTTGCATCAGCAATGTGGTCTAACATGTTCCATTTGATATATATCAATCTATCGATCTCTATACAAGCAAACTGGTAATCTAGCTATGCCTCCCACATCGATCTCTCTGCCTAGACTCAGGTGTATAAATCCATACCCTGAGGCATGTCTTGTACTATGTCGTATAGTCATGAAAATCTCCCGAAGCATAACCTCTCAATCACAAGTGGTGATTGTCCAATCATCCACCACAGTGAAAACATGTAGGGGAGCTCATCATCATCCTCCCACCATCCCTCGCAACCCAGGTAAGGTCTCCATATGACCTATTCAATATCATCAATGGTACAGAGCCAATACTCAAGCTTTCCTAGACGATGTTGGACAACCATCCCATCATACAAGAATGCAAGGCCATCCTCAGCCTTGAACTCAAGTAGAAATAGGTCTCATAATCAGGATATGCTCTCAGGTACATAACTGAAATAGAACTGCACCTGCTAAAATAGCTACACAAGCCCTGTACATGACATCATGCAAATCATGATATAATTGTGCCAATACATAGGATCCCCAATCCAATCTCTGAGGATGAGCAATCAATTCCTCCAAAATGCAACCCCATTAGACTGAAAATCCATGACCTTGTCGATCTGGTAGAATTAACCCACCGATGACTGCACCCAAGATCACTGGTAAAGTGGGAAAGGAAGAAAACTGAGCCCATGTGATGGTATCATCTCCAATAGTATCATCTCTAAATACTCATCTACATGCGCTCCCATTGTATACCTGATCATAATAAACTCTCTCTCCATAGGTCAGAATCCTCAGTAATCTATATGCATCCTCAGGAATGATCATCATCTTGCCAAGGGGTAGATGGAAGGTATTATGGTCACAGGCCATCACTTTTCCATAGTTTTAATAAGACCTCGGTTCAGCTAAACCCAAGGGATATTAAGAAGGAACCCTAACCCACACTGCTCTATAATCCGTCTCTCTAGATCTATAAGCTCATTGACTAAATCAAATATCCAATGCACGACATTTCGTACATACAAATTACAAAAATGTGCCTACATTTTTCAAACAAAGAGAATTATATTAGCATCTTTATATCAGTGGATTATTTCACGTCAATCAAACAAATCAAATCTATCCTTTCTCTATTTTGATTGCATCAACCTATTGTTCATAACCTCTAGATCTTGAGAATGGAGCAATACATCAATTTTTTTCTACCCAATCTAATTAACACATCAAACATCCATTTATATGATTATCCTAACATCCTAAACACTTATTAGCATCATGGAAATACTTCTATCTATATTGGAAACCAAACCGGTAATCCAGAGAATTACTCGAAAGTAGTTTGTTCATCCTAAAATTAGGTTTTTCATCAAATTTCTAGTAGGTGTCACTTGGCTAAGTGTACACATCATTTCAAGAACCACACATTATTTCAGACATCATATGCGTGATTTAAAGCATTGGAGGCATTACTTCACAGTATATGTGGCATTTCACAAACCTAGGCATCATTTACAACTTCCTATGTGGCATTAAAAACATACTTTTGCTGAAGGGTTTGTTACGCAGTATTTTACACATTGTATGTCATTTTTGACCTAATTACTAGGTGTTTTCTACTACTCCTACGCATCATTTCATATTGCAAAGGTGGCATTTAAGTACCCTAGGCGGCAATTAATTTAACCTAGGTGGAATTTTACAGAAACTAATCTAGAAAGCATCAAAAATTGTCATAAATGCTATCCAATAAATGCACTAGGAAGGTTAAAACCACTTACCGGAGGTCCATAATCCAATGGTCTATGATACCGTTTCCCTCTCTTGAATTGATGCTCATGAATGAGGACCATGATACCTGTTAATCTCACTAGGACCAAAGCAAAATCTCTATAGTAAAAAGTGAAAATGAATAGTAAATTTGGGTTTTTCAACCTATTTAAGCTATTTGACCTAATTTTGGAGAGATTTTTGACCCAGTGAGACCTAAATCTATAGTTTCTACAAACTGGGGCATGTTGTGACATCATCATCATCATCATCATCAATGTTTTCATAAATTAAATCATCTTGGATCTTATTTTACATCAGTCTCATCATGTTTTGCATGTGGACATCAAAATGTTTTTATTTTTGAGGGGGCATCACCATATCATCAAATCAGGGTTCTGCATCATATCTTACATCAAATATAGGGCAGTAAAAATTAAAATTTTTATCAGTGGGGCATTTTACATCAGTTTCATATCAGGTTTCGCATCAAAGTTTCATATCAGGTCATCAATTTCACATCAGGTTTTTGCATCAATCAATAAGTATCGAATCAATTATGAGGACATCAACTTTTAATTGAATCAATGCGCTTTGCACATCAATTCAAAAAGGGGCATTTGTAGACACCTAAAATTGACCAGGTGTTCTCTAATCAACAAATCTTCATTTTTCATCAAATTGCTCCTAATCTCATCAAATTGCATCAAAATGGATCAAAACCAAATTAAATGGACATTTATCAATCAAATTAGACAAAATCATTTAAATCAAAGGATTAATTAATCATGAGATCAAATAATTAAATATAAGCCTAAAAGAATCAATCACAATTATATAATTGATTTTAATCAATTAATTGTATAGTTTAAATCAAAAATCAAATTGAACCTATTCATCCATACATGGATAATTTAATTAATTGATTGAATTAATTAATCCTAATATCTTTCAACGTGAATTTGAGAAACCAGTGGTAATTGAGAACACAAAGCACATGGATCACTCCTATTTTGCAATCTCAATCACTCATTTTGAACTTTCAATCTCAATCACTTAAAATTGTCTCTTTGTCCCAACCTTTGAGACAATCATTTAAATTGTCCCCCCATTTGAAACCATTTGAAATCCTCTCACTCAACCATGGCTTAACTTTGATCAATGAACTTCACCCCCTACACTAGGGAAAATCCTATAAATAGAAGCCATTTTGAGAGCATTAAGGATCCTAGAAATTTGAATGCAAAGCATCAAACCTCTTGTCATTTTAATAGAAATTTGAGCATTTTGAGATATTATCATAGCAATTTTGCATCATGGAAGTCATTTTGAGTGCATTTGAGTATAATTTTATCATCATTTGAGAGAATTGAGCTAGATTTAGGCATTTATCTTCATCAAATTCTCGTTATAGGACTGTCATTGAAAGAGATTAAGGCTGAGAGATTTTTCAACATGCTTAGATAGAGAGCCATGAGATGCTTATTGATTTAATTGCAATTCTTATATTAAATTTCCATTATTTTTCCATAAAATTGTAGTTCAATAAACTAATTTCATGAAGGTATATTTTATTCATACACAGAAATATATCAAGTGTATTTCATCAATCTCTCTCATATCTTTTGTTCCATAAATAATATAAATTTCTGGTTCTCGGTAAGCTCATATAGCTTAGATTTTTTTCTTGCAGAATGTCTTCTTCAATATTTTAATCCCTTTACTGGATAGATATATCAGCTTTTGATTCTATTTCTGATATGTGCTCTGCCTTGACTATTTTTTTCCTTGATCATCTCTTTTTCATTTTACAAAAATATCTCCCTTAGTATGTATTCTCTCCCTCGTGTTACTTCTCTCCCTTTGATGGATATTTAATATGTAATCTCTCCCTTTGGATAATGATTAACTCTCCCTTTGAATTCTTAGGAACTTCTCTCCATGGATAATGATTGGATAATGATATAATCTCTCCCTTTGACAATAATGCCAAAATATACTATTGATTATGTTAAAGTTATATCCTCTCACCCTTTTATAATATACTCCTTGAATTTCCCTATCCATCAGAAATACAACTTTGTATTAGCCAAAATTATCTCTAATGTTCAGTGTAGATTTATACCTTGATTTGTACAGATGTATCTTTGCAGTCCATTTTTCTTGCTTGCATCAACATGAATGATCTTCTAATTTGTGTTTAGGCTGATGCACTTCCCTAGTCATCTTGCTGACCAATAGACAAGGGTTGGACCCCTAGTCTCTATATTATGTACTCAAATATATATTTCGGTAATGGCTTGGTAAAGATGTCAGCTAATTGTTCCTCGGATTGAACATATTCTAGTATCACTTCTTTTTCTTGCACTTGTTCTCTTAAGTAGTGATACTTGATAGCAATATGCTTAGTCTTAGCATGCATGACTGGATTTTTTGATATGTTAATTGCACTGGTATTATCATAATAGATAATCATTGGTTCAAGAATCTTCATATTCATACCTTCCAGTAATTGTTTTATCGATGCAATATTAGATTAGTTTGCAAGAGAAGCCATATATTCTGGTTCTAAAGTAGACTATGAGATACATCATTGCTTCTTACTGATCCATGTGACAAGTTTGTCACCCATGAAGAATGCTCCTCTAGTTGTGCTCTTTTGGTCATCTATGTTTCCATCCTATTCAGCATCTGTATAGACCTGAAGCTCAAATTTTCCTTCTCTTTTATAGCATAAGCCATAGTCCTCGGTGTTCTTTAGATATCTCAGAATTCTCTTGACAACAGTCATGTGTGATTCTTTGGGATTAGCAGAGAATCTTGCAACTATTCTAACTGCATGTGCTTTATCTAGTATGGTATGAACAACGTACATGAGTTTTCCAATCATTGATCTATATAAGGTCTGATTTACCTCATTTGATTTGTCTTGTTTTTTCAGCTTACATCTGGTTTCCATAGGTGTTCCAACTAAATTGGATTCTTCCATCTTGAATATCTTCAGCACTTCCTTGATATATTTGGACTGAGTGATATATATGCTTTCATATTATTGAATAATCTGTAGACCAAGAAAGAATTTGATATCCCCAAACATAGAAATTTCAAACTCTTTTCTCATTTCATTAGAAAAGGATTTACATAACATTTCATTACCCCCAAATATAATATCATCAACAAATATTTCAATAATCATAATATTACCATCGGTATCTTCTTTTAAGTATAGATTGCTATTTTCACTTGTTCTTACAAATTCAATGCTTATGAGATAGGAGTGAAGTATTTCATACCAGGCTCTAGGTGCTTGTTTCAATCCATACAAGGCTTTATGTAGTCTACATACCATGTTTCTCTTGTCTGGATCAACAAACCCTTCTGGTTGTTCAATGTATACATATTCTTCCAGTATTCCTTTTAGCAATGCAAATTTGACATCCATCTAGTATACCTCGAATCCTTTGAATGAAGCATAAGAAAGGAAGATTCTTACTCCTTCTAGTCTAGCAATGGGTACAAAGGTTTTTGAATATCTATTTGGCAATGATGAAATTCTTGTCATCAGGTCTTGGTACTAGTGTCTATGTATAGTTCTTCTCAATCTGTTCTATTTCTTCATTCATAGCACTGACCCATTCTTCATTCTCAAGTGCAGTATTAACATATTTAGGCTCAAAATCACAAAGTAAACATCTAGTGTTTAGTGACTTACTTCTT
>MU224604.1:1252527-1268112 GCA_018584345.1 Thuja plicata
ATCTGTTCTATTTCTTCATTCATAGCACTGACCCATTCTTCATTCTCAAGTGCAGTATTAACATATTTAGGCTCAAAATCACAAAGTAAACATCTAGTGTTTAGTGACTTACTTCTTGTTCTCATTCTATCCTTCTTGTCTCTTATGATCATATTTTGTGGATGATGTCTTCTGACATACTTGGCAAGTTTTGGTTCAAATCTTTGTCCATCATTCTAATCATCATCATGTCCTTCATTTTGATCTCCATCACCCAAAACATCATCTTGAGGATTTTCCTAATTTTTTATAATTGCAGCTTGATGCTTGGGTGCAATGTTTTGTTTCTTGGGAGAGATACACTGTTGGTCGGGTAGAGTGTCAAGTTCTTTAGTGTAAACATACTTGTTGTAGTCTTCTGGTTCTTTTTTTCTTTCCTTATCATTCTTCTCTGCAAATTCATCTATTCTTACATTTGCACTTTAAATGATTTTTTTAGAGGACTTGTTAAGACATTTATAAGCCTTTCTTTTGGTGGAATACCCTAGAAAGATACCTTCTTCACTTTTGGAGTCAAGCTTTCCATTTCTATCATCTTTCAAAATATAACATTGACTTCCAAAGATTCTGAAGTAACTTACATTGGGTGTGTAACCATACCAAAGATCATAGGGTGTCTTCTTTGTGTCCTTCTTTAATTGTACTCTATTCAATGTGTAGACATCAGTACTGACAACTTCCCTCTAGAAAGTTTGAGTGATGCTTTTCTCAATCATCAATTTTCTTGCACAATCAACAATTGATATATTTCTCCTTTCAGCAATCACATTTTTCTATGGTGTTCTTGGTGCAGAAACTTGTGTTTTGATTCTATGATCATTGCAATAGTTAGTGAATTCATTTGAAACAAATTCCCCTCCTCTATCTAGTCTTAAGTATTTCAATTCCTTACCACCTTGTTTTTATACCATAGCCTTATACCATTTAAACATCTTGAATGCTTCTGATTTATCTTTTAAGAACATAACTGTCATCATTCTAGAATAGTCATCTACAAAGAGAATAAAATACCTACCACCATAGTAACTCTTTGTCCTCATAGATCCAAATAAAGCAGTATGGACTAATTCTAGAATTGCATTAGATGTATGGGCTTTACTCTTGAAACTAGACTTTGTCATCTTACCATTTTGACAAATTTTTCACATGATATGCTCGGGCTTTGACATGCTTGGTAAGCCTCTTACTTTTCTTTTGTTTCTTATCTTTATCATGTTGTCAAAATTCACATGGCATAGTCTTTTATGCAACAACCATATGTGTTCATTTCTAGCCTTTAAACAAGTGGTGTTAATGTCATCAAGATAGAAAAGGTTACATTTTCTCTGTTCACCAGTTCCAATCAATCTTCCTAATTCATTGAAGATCTTTGCCTTCTTATTTTCAAATGCTACTCAGTGACCTTCATTATTCAGCTGCGAAACACTCAATAGATTATAATTAAGTCCTTTTACCTAGTAAGCATTTTCACATTTTATCAGGTTATTTAACATTATAGTTCCTTTACCTTCAACTAGAAAAGGTGTGTCATTACCCATTCTTACTGATCCACCATTATAGTATTCAAAATTTTCAAACTTTTGTTATTCACTGGTCATGTGGTGAGTGCAGACACTATATATGATCTAGACATCATTCTTACTAACCTTAGATAAGAGTGGAGTCTCTACATACCTTTCTTCTTCTTTGTCTGAATCATCCTTCATGGCTACAAATACCATCTCAATGTCATCATCAGATTCGGTGTCAATGTCTCCATTTGTGTTCTCAGCCAATCTTATTTTCAAAGAATATTTGAATGCAAACTCTATAGATGGTAAGAAACTATTATCAAATTTATTCATCTCAAATGAAATCAGTCTACCAATCAAACAATCTAGAGTAATAGTATTGTTTGCAACTGCTCTCATTTCTTGTATAGCAGATACTCTAATAGCATATACAGGCAGTAAGGTTCTTAGGATTTTACTTACCACTATATCTTCTTCAAATACACCTCCAACTCTTTGGATAGCATTGACTACCTCTTTATTCTGCAACTATATTGAGTGATATTTTCTCCTTCTTTCATACTTAGGTCATCAAACCTCCCTCTTAGGCTTTCTTCCTTGGCTCTTAGTACATTAGCATCTCCTCCATGTACCAGCTTCAATTTATCCCACATTTGCTTTGCAGAGGTGCAGGTTTTGACATCTTCAAACTCAGCATCGCAGAGTGAGGAAGCAAGTTCTACCATCATGCAATTATGTTCATGTTTTTCTCTCAATTTCTCAAGTGTGTGAGGTCCTTTAGGCAACACATATTCAGTATCTAGGTGTTGAGTAACATCATTACCAATACCTGATAGGTGGAGTCTTATTCTACCTTTCCATGATGCAAAGTTGTGTTTATTCAACTTGGGTACATCTTGTTTGTTCATCTTGTGATCTTTTGCTTGAGTTGTTAAACTCCCTTTCTAAGAACACAAGCTCTGATACCAATTGTTAGAATAACTGAGAGGGGGGGTGAATCAATGGCCTCAAAAATATTCCAATAAATCAACCCAAAAACTTAGTACCACAATATTAAGCCTCTAGTTATCTTCAATCCTACAAGATGAATGCCTTCAAACAATATTAACAAAAAACTATTGCTCGAAGTTCATTGTTAAACCTTATTATTACTGTTTAATGATTAGTAGTCTTTCATTTACCAAAAAATAGTAAATTTCTTAGCGTATACTGATTAATCCAAATTAGTTGTGTAATGCAAAACACTAAAGTAATGACTCATAAACACATTGACACATGGATTTTTAACATGGAAACCCTGTTAAGGGAAAAACCACTTGGGACCAGTAACCCAAAATTTTCACTCTTCTGAAGTGAGCTCGGTGAAGAGACAACCCTATTAAAGGTTACAAACACACTATTAGGTGTGACCTTGTTAGAGGATTAAAATAGAATTATTTGTCACTTAATATTGAGCATCTCTATGCTACCCTCTATGACCAAAAATTGGTTTATCAAATGGTATCTGGCATCTTATGCTATCTTCATGATCAAAATTTTTGATACTCCTTGGGATGTATCTTAATATAGAAAAGATTATTAAGTCTTGCTTGGTTAAGAGACTTTCTGAATCAATGGTTAAATTGAAACAGTAAATGATCTATTCACACATACAACTTAGACTTACAGATCTTTAGATCTATTGTAATCTCATCATACCTTTCTGATCATGTATCTTTTCAATACCTTTGCTCCACTTCTTTCTGCTCAGTGTTGTTGTGCTTATCTATTTCTCAGTGTCTGCAGAAAGCTTTATATCTTTCCTCAGCTTGATTGATCAGGACTGTATGCAGTTTTTCTTCATCAGTTTCTCTCTAGCATCCTCTTTTTCTATTCACTCCCCTAATTCATAATGAATTAGATTGTCTCTTTATAGACATGATATCACCGTTTCTCACTTCTTTATTTTCTTGTTCTTGGTGTGATTTGCAATCTTATCCAATCTTTCTTTAAAGCTTTACTTAAGTTTTATCTCGTAGATTTCTCCTTAACAACTGGATAAAACAACTTTAAACCTTTTACTTATCTATAGCTTTAACTTGTTGATGAAAACAATATTAACAACCAGTTAACTCTATCTATAGCTCTTTCCAGCTAAGTATTTTGTCGTTTCTAAACTTTAGTTCTTTTCGGTGTTTAACTCCTTGATAGCTTTGGTCAACACTTCAGTTCTCCCTGAGCATCTCTGTCGGGGTTGTCTGTCTGTCAGGCATCACTGTGAAGTTCTTCTCATCAATAATGCTTGTGATTTTTCTCATCGGTAATGCTTGTCAGGTTTCTTGCTCGGGCAATACTGTGACTTTTACTTCCGGGTTTCTCTGTCCATCGAATTGCACTACCCGTCGTTGTTTATAGTCACTTAGTGAATGTTGATCTTTTATGCATTACTGAAAGAATAACCTTTATCATTCTGATTCTCTAAAGTCTTTGACACTTTGTATATAACTGATCAGATTATATCAAGTTGACATCAATGAAAATACAATCCATTGACTGATTTAATGTCTTGCATTATCCTTCTTCATTTCGGTGATCAACTTAACATCTTCAAACATTCAATTAGTTATATATCATCAATTCATCTTTAAATATGTCATCAACACATAGGGAATCATACTGCTCATAAATTTCGTAATCTCCCAATTCTTCCAATTTATAATGAATGTAAGCATGAATATCTTCTATATGCAAAAATCCATGTGGCACATGGGAAAATTGTTAGAGTAATAATTTAATTCACTTATTAATTAAATCATTTTGATTTAATTATTAAGTCACTTATTATCTCTAGTTTACTTAAGCTAAACTTTAGGCATGTAATAATTAATTTTTTTATTAATCATTATCATGCAACCTAGGTTTCTCCCTTTTATGGTTTTGATCACCTTTATAAGGTTTGATCTCTTTGTAATTATTCCAACTCGGTGAATTATCTGAGGATGCTATTGTATTGAGGATTTTCTCTCCATTGTTTGCACAATATGTTTCATCTTTCATCGATCTGTTATTTCTGGTCTCCATAGCTTTTGCTTCTCTCTTTATGTGATAGGTTTACATGCAGGTGATTCTTGGGAGGTGTAGGGTTGAGTTTTCATCAACTCCAATATGGTATCAAAGCTCCAAATCTTCATGCGCCTATTCTCTTCATGAGATATTTGGCCTTATTCTTCAGATCTATGTTTTCACTAGGTTTTCTATTTCAAATTTTTGTTGATATGGGGGGAGTTTTTTCTTCACTTTGGGCTCAAACAAACCTCACGGTTGCACTCAAAAAGCCCAAAAACCCCTATTTTCATATAAGGCATGTCCAATTTAGACACAATTACATTCTGAGGCAAAAATAATTTTGTTGTACAACCCTTTTCTTGGGCACATTTTTCGAGGTAGCGAAGGAAAAAAAATAGTTTTTTTTTTCTTGGTACCTCTGCCAATTTTGGCCAAAATTTTGGCAGTTGCATCATATTAAGAAGCATCGCCAAATTTAGTTGAGCTTCACCAAATTTAGCCGAGATTTCTTGGGACTCTTCTTGTTTTGGAGCAGTCTTTTGTTTTTTGCTCATAGCTTGAGCAAACAAAGGCATTTTTGGGCAAACAAGATATCATCGAAAAGATGGTTTTGAGCCTAATCTAATTTTCTAGGTTTGGTATAATGATTTTTCCATCTTGTAGTTTTTTTCAGTCAAATTCAGGGTTCATATTTGTACTCTGAGAGACATATCTTGCTCATCTAGACTCTATTTTATGACTTCCGCACATCATTGGAAAGATGATTTTGTGCTCTTTACTGTGGTATGGGTCTCATTTCTAGAATCTTCTCTAGGTACATTTTATTTAGGTTTTTTATTTTTTGCAATCTAGTGAATATCTTGGATGTTTCAGGTCTTGGGATCATTGTCCTTGCATGGGATGACTCACTTTTAGCTGATACTTATGATCTTACAGCTTTTTTGTCATTCCTTAGCATTGTAGACATCGATTTCTATAGCATTTATTTTTTGCAAATGCACTGAGATAAAGTGTCATCTATTGCATATTGGGATCTTGCACATTTTGTATCTATTTGTACTTGCACTACATTATAAAGTGGCATGAGGGGGTTTGATGTTTTCTTTGTTTTCCATCTTCCTTTCTCAAGTGAGTGTTCCTTCCATGACAATAGCCTCATGAGGTATTTCAAGAGAGTGATCATCCTTTACATCATCCTTTATATGTGTTTGTACTTTCTTCTGCACTTTCCATGTTCTTATTTCTTTGACATGCAGTTGTTCTTGGCAGTCTGGTTCAGTGTACATATCATGTCTCTCCCTACTCATCATTATGGGGGGTATATCCTATTGGTTATAATGCTTCCTTGGTTCAATGGAGTGAGCTATGTATTCATTAATTGTTCCTATGTACTAGGTAGATGCAGTGGTTGGGTACCTATGCATTTCGATGAGATGGATCATTTACCATATAGACACCCTTTCACTCTTATTTTGGATGAATCCTTCCATCTTTTGATCAGCTCTTCAGACTTTGGTGTTTTTTCCCATCTGTATCTTTGAGTTCTGATGTTTGCCTTTTTTTTCCATCCTGATTCAAGTAGTGTCATTTGATGGCACTCATGCAAATTACAGTCTTCTCTACCTGATCATGTTCTATTATAGTGGAGGTTCTTATAGTTATTCTTTGATAATATTTGCATCTTCATGATTTAGTAGTGTTCTTCATGTTCATCCTTTGTTCCTATCTTCCGGGACATTATCTAGTTTGGAGACTTCTTCAGTACTTCACTAGTCTTTATCTCTTTTCAGAGGGGTTTTTCCCACTGGGTTTTCTCTTTTTCTCCTCTTTACATATATTTCTTGTACTTGGGTACCTAATCAAGCCATGTTTCCAGGACTCATTTCCTGCTTTTAGTATTTGTTTCTAGGTTTTTAGCTTCTCCCTAAGTTTATCTTAAAGGGGGGTGTTAGAGTAATAAGTTAATTCACTTATTAATTAAATCATTTTGATTTAATTATTAAGTCACTTATTATCTCTAGTTTACTTAAGCTAAACTTTAGGCATTTAATAATTAATTCTTTTATTAATTATTATCATGTAACCTAGGTTTCCCCTTTTAGGGTTTTGATCACCTTTATAAGGTTTGATCTTTTTGTAATTATTCCAAATCAGTGAATTATCTTAGGATGATATTGTATTCAGGGCTTTCTCTCCATTTTTTGCACAATATGTTTCCTCTTTCATCGATATGTTATTTCTAGCCTCCATAGCTATTGCTTCTCTCTTTCTATGACAGGTTTACATGCACGTGATTCTTGGGAGTTTTAGGGTTGAGTTTTCATCAACTCCAATAAAAATGTGCCTTAGAGATCATCCCCCATAGATTTATACAAGTGCAATTTGAATTCATATCATGGTTTCTCAACACATTAACTATCTTCAGAGTATCTGTGACTTAACCAATGAAATTGACAAGATTTCTCTTAGATAAATACCTTTTTACTTTGCACTAGGGTTTGCACTCAAATTTAGTTGATATCCCAAATTTGTGTTGAATATCCTTTGTATAGGTCCTCACTTGATTTCTATAATGAAAAGGTGTTAAATGCAGCCTTGAAATACCTTTTTTCCTTCAATTTTGATCAAAATTCTTCATTAATTTTTGTTCATGCCCTAACCTTCCATAAATCTGACAAAAATAGTGATTGATAAATCTTCTTGTCATCATCTATATGATTATGAAAACTCTTGTGATCTCAAATATAGATTCTCTGAGTGGTTCTACAACTAAATCTTTCATCGCGGTTAATACTACGTCAATTCATAGGGTGCCATAGGATTTTATGATGAAAACAACCCCTTAGGTCTTATAACCTAATTCACTGAAGATGAAGTATCCACACCAGAAGGTAGTTTGATCTGAACTGATGAATCAACATGTTCTTTTCTTACCCATGTATTCTCCATTTTATTTCAGGTTTCATCAATTCACATAGGATTCTTTCCTTTGTCACCAAACTCATTATTCTCTTTTCCTGCACTGTTATATCAACAATATCGAGCAATATGTCTTTCTTTCTTGAAGTTAAATCATGTTTTACTTAATCTTTCATTACTATTACTTCTTACATTGCTTGTTCCAACAGATACATTTATTATAAAATTTCTATCTATATGACCAAAATTATTGCATTTGTAACATACAACATTTGAATTAGCATACCTCTAATTTACTGAGTTATTCATCAATCTGTAATTCCTTGCAATATGTCTAAATTTGTTTCATTTATAGCATGTAGGGTTGCATCCACTTGTATTAGGTTTGGATTTGGATCTGCATTCTTTAGATCTGTGTCTATATTTCCAACATGTGAAACAATATCCAGAAAAAAGGTGTTGAACTGCTTTGGCATTCCTTTGCCCTATGTCCAAGCTTATTGCATGTATAACATCTCCTAATGAATCTGTGTCCATTTTTTTGCTTCAAAGGTGTCTCCTTAGGTTTCTCAGTCTGATCTACCTTTTCTTCAGCAATATTAGAACATTCTCCTTATTCATATCCTAAGCCATGTTTATCACCCTGTGGTTTTTGACTTGCAATTTTTTTATCAGGCTTCTTAGAGTTAGATCTAAGCTTTTATTGAATTTCTCTGGCATCAATTAGATCTCTTCTCAATATATCATTAACTCTATCTAGTTATTTCTCATTCTGTTTGGATTCTTCAAGAAAAACTTGCAACTATCCAAATTCACTATTCATCTTGTAGCATTCTTTAGTTTTGTCCTTCAATGATTGATCAAGTGTCTTCTTCGCTTCTATTTCTTCAATCATTTTGATTTTCATGAATTCCATCTCATTCTTTATATTATCTCTTCCTTTAAAATCATATCATACTCTTTAAAAAAAAATTCTTCAGTAGATGTAGAGTCACTTCCTTTCAAAGATAATTGATATACAAGGTCCTTTCTTTTGCCTCTGGACTGCTTCAATTGTTCCTTCAAATTGACAATGAATTTATTAGCCTCTTTCAAATTTCCTTATAGATCATGAATGTGAATATTGGATTTATCCAAATCTTCAATAGAATTCAAGAGCTTCTTTTGAGTACTACTAGATGCTTCCATTAGTATCTTCCTCAAGTTATTAAACTTCTTCCTAGGAACTAAACTCTTATACCAATTGTTAATATTAGGAAGCATCGAGAGGGGGTGAATCAGTGCAACACTAATTTTAATATTAATAAACCAAATCCATAACTTAACCAAAAGTAAACAGAACAAGATAAATAATATCCACATCAAAACACCATGATTTTTTATCGAGGAAAACCCAATTAAGGGAAAAACTCCAGTGGGGATGATGATACCCACAAATATCTCACTACTACAGTAATAAGTACCCTGCTAAAGGTATAAGTGTTGGAAAGTTGACACTCAATGTTTATATGACCAATTTTGTGTTGTCATTATGGTAATAAAGTCATATGAAGTTTTGACAAGTAAGCTCACAAACTTTGAAGATCAAAATTTGACTAAGTATAGAAGACAAAACATAACAAAGATATACAGTTGATCAGTGCACCCACGCACGTGTGTAAGATCAAGTCAGAATATGTTCCCTTATACTTAAGCTTTATGATATTTTACTAAGATTATTCTATACATGCATGGTAAGATATGACAATATGGAGAAGCTACAACAAGTTCAAGTGCCACTAGCAGTTCAGAAAATAGAGTATGAAGCCAACTTCAGTTTTTGATTAGCGTATAATATTTTGTTTTTTAATGGCCATGTGCCTATTGTAATATGTTTTAAATTAT
Organism: Thuja plicata; assembly: GCA_018584345.1. Classification (NCBI taxonomy): domain Eukaryota; kingdom Viridiplantae; phylum Streptophyta; class Pinopsida; order Cupressales; family Cupressaceae; genus Thuja; species Thuja plicata. Next base: position 1,261,926 of record MU224604.1, read on the forward strand.
GTCTTTAACACTCATGTAAACACACTTAAGACAATTCATTTGGAATCGTTGTGTATGTTGTTTTTGGGCCAACTAAGGTCTTGTTTTTGGTCGCATCTATTCAGGCATGTATATATACTTAACATGCAATTTTGTATTAAGTTGTAGAGTGGAAAATATGCAGAAAAGATATCCAAAAGAATAGTACACCAAATTAGTATGAGATAAATCTCTTTGACGGATTAGAGCATCAGCGCATAAACATAACTTATCAGACAACAGTGTCAGAACAATAGTTCATCTTTTGATATAGTATATATCTATTATCTGAAGGTTGTAGCCTTCATCCTATTGGGAAGTGAGATCTGGCAGTGAGCCATTTACCTTTAACAGGTTTTTTGTAAATAATCCTAACAGGGTCATTGTACTTGCATTGTAAAGACTACTCCTAACAGGGCAAAGGAACCTTAACAAGTTCATAAGACTAGTACAATCATTTGTGGATACTAATTCCCACCAGGGTTTTCCTCTGATAAAGTTTTCCCCATAAACATATCTTATGTTATGTGTTATGCTATTATGTTTCATGTGTTATCTATTTGATTTAAGTTTCAAGTTGCTGAAATAAAGATAAGTAACAAACACTGATTCAACCCCCCCCCCCCCCCCCCCCCCCTCTCACTGTTTCTAACAATTGGTATTAGAGCTCTAGTCCTCTGAAAGAAATTTTAACCACTTGAGGAGATCATGGATTCAGCAGAAGTGAAACATCTAAAAAAGAATCTTGAAGAAGCCCTTGATGATCTCGACAGATCTAAAAAATAAAATGAATAACTTAAACTAAAAGTTGATGGCTCCCAAATGCTTATCAAAAAATTAAGAAAAGATCTGAAAGATTTCTCTACAAATGATTTAGGAAAAATGGTCAAAAAGATGAATGAAGAAAACATGTCTCTGAAGGACAAGATTGAACATTTGAATGAACAACTTACAGATAGCCTAACAACTATTGAAGAAAAGACCAAAGAAAGTAAAAAATTAGATGAAGAAATTATGCAAGCAAATATGAAGATCTTGGAGTTAGAAGACATCAAGAAAAAGATAGAATCTGAATTGACAGAAGAAAATAATCATATTGAAAAACTACACACAAGTTCTGATCTAATACAATCACAACTCTATGCACAAAAGTTAAGAGGAGATACTACTGGTGTTGGTTACAGTGTAGCACAAAGTGAAACCAATACAATACAAGAAAGTAAGAAAGTACAAGAAAAATCTACAGAAGTAAAGGTTACTGAGAATCTTGTAGAAGCTAGAGCAGAATCATCATCTAAAGATGAACACAAGATAGCCAACATGACTTGTTATTCCTGTAACAAGCATGGACATTTGGAAAGAGATTATAAAGAGGTAAGATCATTCAATGGTTATTGTTACTCTTGTAATAAATTTGGTCATAGGGCTATACATTGCAGAACTAGTCAGAGAAATCAATCACAGTAGAACCAAAGGAATGTGACTCAATACAATCAGAGAAATCAACCTCAAAGAAACTATCAGAACATTACATGTCAGATATGTAACTATAATGTACACACAACTAAGCAGTTTTGCATGGTAAACAATATCAATAAACCTCCAATCATATGTCACTCATGTAACAAAGCTGGACATATCTCAAGGTTTTATAGATCCAGAACACAAAGACAAGAAAAGCCTAAAGGGTCATTATTTGAAGAATCTGGAGAAGTCAAGTTTGTAAAAGCTACAGAAGATTCAGGTAAAATATGGGTTGAAGTAAAGAAAGATGATGATGTTCATAAGGTAGTAGATGCATCCATAGTGGATGCAACTTCTACTTATGGTTAGATAACCCTCATGGTCTTAGGGGGAGCTATTCAATCTCTAAACCCCTGCATGGCTGGTATACTCACCTCTGAGTATGCACCTATGAATTCATGTATTTGGTCACAAGCCAAGATAGTATGCATGGATGTACAGCTTGTACTTTGACAAAAGAAAAGATTGAAATTATCAATGAAAACTATGTTACGACAATAAGCATTAAATGCAATAACTTATATATAAATCAGTAAAAGATCTTATATCTTCACTTTGCATTCGAGATTGAGCATGCAGAGAGAAAAGGAGGAGTTAGCATTGAAGTGTTGAAGGATAACCATTGGTTGGTTAGAAAAACAAGTTGAAGTTGAAACAGAACCCTAGCACGGACGCGTCATTTCAGAACACCAACAAAACCCTACTTAAGCAATCAACAAGTAAGTATGGAAACCCTTGTAGTCTTTGACATCACTGAAAGGAAAATATTCATGTTTAAAAATAATCCATTCAAGTCAGTGCTAGATGATGTAGAAGGGGCATTCTCCAAGACTCTATTAGGATTCATGCATGTAGAGGACATACGCACTTAAATCTATTGTAAGAAGGAGTTTGTGGGTGACAACAACATAACCACACTCATGGCATCAATGATGAAACTGAATTACTCATTCAAGGATGAATACTCACATCTCACTGATAACCCTATTTTTGAGTATACAAATGCACACGAGTTCTATGAACTAGAATGGGTTAAAATTCTACTCGGTAGGATTCATGATGATCTGTTTTGGATTGGTGAAGTTCCTGTCTGCATTACTATTGACCTCATTCATGAGATGACCAGACTCCCTAAGGTTGGACCTATTCTTCCTACTGGAAAGGATGTAAAGAAACAGGTTGAGCAGACATGCTTATCTAGAAGCGATAGGCATGGGATGGTTGTTGATCCAATTGTGGAAGAAGACATTAAACTTATCACCATGATACTTGGTTACAAGTTTCAACACGCAAGCAGACTTAATAGTGTATCTGCAGCTACAATTCTGGCAGCAATAAGGATGGAAAGAGATAACACATGATATAATTTTTGTGAGATATTGCACCCACAACTAATTGAGAACATTAAAGCTATCAAGCATGATAGGAGAAAAATATTCAGATTTGACTCATTGATTATCTACTTATAATTCCACATTGTTGGTAAGATCTATAATCTGTACCTAGACACGAGAAAACCTACTATGTCTCAAATTTCATTAAAAGCTACATCAGAAAGTAGTGTAAAGGTATTAGAATTAATCTTTTCTTGGTTACAAATATGCAATTAAAAGGATAAACCAAGGTATCCTTATTTGTATTTGTCCTCTAGTCCATGTAGGAGGACATGTCACTATTTTGTATTTCTTTTAATAAGGAAAATAGATATTCCTCCTTAAGAGGAATCTCACATTTGTCACACACACAATATGAATGTGGCATTCATAGGAGAAGGGAGTTACATGCAAACTCCTCCACTCATCTCTACTTAAGAGATGCCTCTCACACACTTGCTCTAATAATCTTCTCCTCTCTCTCATTTGTTCTCTCAATCTCTCCTTGCTCTCATTATTGTATTGAGCTTATTTCTCTCATCCTTTAGGATTTCTGCCATATTCTTATTATTCACAAAGGGGTTTTTCTTTGCTTTTCCCCTCACAAAAATCTCTTGGCTCTTTGTTGGGATTCTTGGAGTATTCTCATGTTCTTGGTGATTGATCTTGAAAACTTTATCTCACATTTGGTTTATGGTAATTTCCTTCTTGCACTTCATTTTCTTGGATTATTTCATGATCTTATTTTCATTCTTTTAATACTTCTAACATGGTATCAGAGCTATTTAATCCTTGTTTAAGTGTTTTGTAGGAAGGTGTCATTCAAAGGAGCAAGCTCTTCTTGTTGATCTAATATTTGTCGCAGGTTTTACCTCATTGTTTCTTTTTGCAAATCTTACTTTTTTGCAACCAACCTCTTAGTTTTGGATGGCTTTCCATCAGATCTAAGCTATATTCACCTTATTTCACATTTTATTTAAAACTAAAATACCCTCTATTGGGAAAACCACAAGGGATTTCAAGTTAGCTTATTCTATTTCAGCTTTAAATCTATATTAAAATCTGTTACTAACATTCTTGTTGTAGGTTTTACACTCATCTTTTATATCATACCTTTACATATCTCTATTTTTTTATTTATCCCTACAGGTTTAAACATATATTTTTTCTCTAATCTATGTGGCTTTGTGCAGCTCAGCCTTTTACATGTCTCTATTATTTAGCAGAGTTCATCTAATTTCAATATCATTATCAAGATTCAATTTATCTAACTTGTGCGTTGCAGATTTAGACTCTCTCTCTTCTCCTTGCAGCATCTAATTTATTTCTTTGTCTCTTTTAATTTACTGATTTTATCATACATATCTCAAGTTCTATTTTTCTCTATTGATAGTGCAAAAATCTCTGTTCATTTGGAACTTCTAAAAACTCCATTTCTTCAAGAGTTTTATGGCGTTGTAATATAATGATTTTCTATTTTCAGTAATAATTAGTCTTGCTATTGCTATTTGAAAGTATATTATTTATATCTAGGCTTCTATCTTCCTTGGCGCAGCCCTTGGTTCCTTACGTAGCCTTTACCTTTATCCCTTTGTTCAAAAGACCTTATATTTTGCGCAGATTAATTTCATTGCAGATTACTTAACTTGCGCAACATAACTTCATTACTTGCGTAGCCTATAGAATTTCAATTTATAACTTCTTTGCCTGAATATTAACCTGCGCAGCATTTACTCTTGTTTATAGCTTCTTTTCTTCTGGCTCCCTCCTTGCTTCACAACCCCTTTCCATTCCTTTTATTTGCTTTGTATAGTTTTAAACAGCTGCTTTCTATCTTCATGCAGCTCTTACCTCCTTTATTGCACAGCATATACATCTGTATATTGCTGTCCAATCTAACGCAGCCTTCTTGCAATTCTTCTGAACATTCTGAACATTCTTCATTTTCTTTTGCGCAACAGTCTTACATTGGTTATCCCTGTGCAATATACCTTCATATTCCCTCTTTTTATTACGCAGCCTTATAACCATTTAATTGCGTAGCTCTTTCAGATTAAATCTTTTAATCTTTCTTTGGTCTATTTATAATATGTAATTTACATTTAAAAGCATCTCTCTGTTAATTCATTGGTGCTTAGTATATTTACATTGCATTACTCAGCCTTGTTTAGTGGTAAATCATTCAGATATTCTTTTGCAGATTGGCTTAAAATTAGTAACTGTAAATCTGTATATTACAAATTTATTCTTTGTTGCAGGTTATCATTCATTTCTATCTTCAGACTCATTATTATTCCATATTTGACTCATTCATGATTTGACTCGCTTTTTTTTTAAAATCTGGTCAAATATTTAATTTCATAATAAGTTTAATTGCTCAATCTTTTTTTCATCTCTAATTACTTTAGTTTATTAATTTTGTTGATCAACATTAACAATCAGTTTAAATTAATTCATTCCTTATAATTTTTTTAAAGCATTTGATTTCAATATATATTTGTTTACATCAATTTGATTATTCAAATGGTTGTTATTGATTTCTTATTAATAATTTAAATTTAATCTCTTCTATCTTGTATTCTCCAATTTTGTTTAAATATCAAAAAAAAGTTTTAACATTCATACTTTTTTTCTATTCCATATTAACTCAAATTATTTCATTTATAATCTTTTTATATCATTTTTAACCTATATCTATTGCTGGTTTTGTAATTCATTGCAATTAAAATTTGTTTCACCATTTTCATTAAAAATTTAAATTTTTTTTAAATATCTTTATTTACCTATTCTATTGTAAGTTAACATTAAGATAAATTTATTTTTCTTAATCTTGATCTTTATATATTCACTGTTATTCACTTTTTTAAGTTAATTTGATCATTTTATTATGTCTACTCTAATTTTGAAAATTAAACTAAATAGTTTCAATTATCACCAATGGAAAACTCATGTTTCATTTCTATTTCGGTTTAAACATTTACTTGAAGTTGCTACAGATGCAGCTATTGAACCAGCTACCTCTGCTTCACAAGCAGAAAAAGATGCATGGAAAACCCAAAATGAAGAAGCCCTTGGTTTGATTGGACTCTCCATCATCCCTAATCTTTATGTCCTAATTGGACATTGCACCAAAGCTCATGAAGCGTGGGCCATTTTGCAATAGACGTATGACAGCTCATCGAAATCTCGTAAGATTCAACTCCAAGACAACTTGGAGGACTTAAGGTATAATGATTTTAAAAATATGGATGAATTTTTACTCAAGTTTGATG
>MU224604.1:1270788-1302246 GCA_018584345.1 Thuja plicata
AAAATGATCCTAACTTGTATATCAAGCATAGTGAAAATGACATTATTATTATCATTCTTTATGTTGATGATTTGATTCTTACTTCAAGTTCTAACCATTTAATTTCTGATATTAAGTCTAAACTTAATCAAAAATTTCAAATGACTAATTTAGGACTTCTTCATTACTTCTTAGGAATGCAAATTTTGCAAACCCCTAAGGGTATTTTTCTTTCTCAAAGTAAATATGCTAAAGATCTTCTTGATACATTTCATATGATTGATGCTAATCATGTTTCAATTCCATGTGAATTAGGAACTAAGTTAATGATAGATATGGAAACTCCATTTATAGATGTGACTCCTTAGAGACAACTTGTTGGAAGTTTAATTATCTAATTCTCACTAGACCTGATATATCTTTTAGTGTTGGTTTAGTTTCAAGATTTATGTCGAAACCTCAACAAACTCACTTCAAAATTGCTAAAAGAATATTAAGGTATATTAAAGGTACTCTTGATGTTGGTTTATTTTATGATGCAAATGCTGATTTTACATTAAAAGGATTTACTGATTCAGATTTAGGTGGAGATCCCAATGATGGGAAATCTACTTTTGGGTATTGTTTTTCTCTTGGTTCCGGTGCAATCTCTTGGAAAAGTAAAAAAGATCAATCTATTTCACTATGTTGTATTGAAGCTGAATACAAAATTTGTACTAATTCCTCCAAAGAATCCTTATGGCTTAGAAGAATTCTTGAAGATTTGAGTCTACCTCAACATGAACCTACACCTTTATATTGTGACAATCAAAGTGCAATAGCCTTGTCAAAGAATCCGGTCTACCATGCAAAGTCAAAGTACATTTCTCTCCACCACCACTTCATTAGAGAGCAAATTGAAGAAAAGAAAGTATCACTCATCTATTGCAAAGGTGAAGATCAAGTTGCAGATATTTTGACAAAGCCTCTTTCTAGAGAGAAATTTGAATTTCATTGTAAAAATTTGGGTTTAATACCCCTTGATGTAAATCACCCAAGTAAAGATATGGAGATCAAGACATTCAGGATCAATATGCATAAGAGGTTTAGAATATCAGAGAAGGTAGTTGAAAAATACAAGGACACCATATGCTTCATGGTGGAAACTAACTGTACTTGCATGGAATAAGTTGACCCAAGAACCAAATGGATTCATCCACTTGGTTATGAAGTAGAAGAACATATTTTGGAAGGATATGCAAAAGTTCTTTTCTCTGTGCCTAAAGATCCAAAAGAGCCTAGATGGGGCACATACAGAGAGAAGACTAATCAAGTTGATTATGTCTTATACAGTGTAGATAATAAGAGGAAGGCATCAAGGATTACATCCAACATCCTGAAAGTTCATGGTGTTGCACAAGAAGACCTAGATAAAGCTAGGGAAGCTAAAATTTCAAGAGAACTTAAGAAAACACCTGCAGAGGTCAAAATAGAGAAATCAGATGACATCCACAAGAAGAAAAAGAATAAATTTGATGAAGGTACATTTGCACCCTCTACTACTATTGACTTGGAATCCTCTCCACCTTCGGTACCAAGAAAATTAACAAGAAGAAGGAAGCAAGTTCCCACAGGTTACCCATCTTCAAGGACAACACGAAGAAAAGTAAAGAATACTCAAGCCCCTCCTGAGGTAGGATTCAAACCTAGTCTTGAATTCTTAAGGAACATAATCATTAATGAAGGAAGACTAGATTCAATTACAAATGTCTATGACAAGTACCAAGAGATAGATAAATCATAGATACATTCTATGATTATCTCTCATATGATCAAGTTTAAAAGGTCAGTTTTGGAACTCAAGACAGTCATTCCTGACAAAGTATGGAACATACAAGACTTATTGAAAAGACAAGAAATAGAGGAAGATATGAGGATTAGAGAAGAAACATTAGACAGTCTTCTTCCTATTTTCTCACATGATGAGAAGGCAATACTGTTAGATTTGGTAAAACTTCATCTAAGAACCAAAACAAGAACTCTTCACATTATGAACAAAGAGTATGAGTTAGTTGGGAAAGAGACTGAAAGAGAATTCAAGCAAGTTTTTTTGGATAGACACATGTATCCATCAATGGCACATACAACTAAAGTGACTCCAGTTCCTTCTAAACAAGAAAAAGAACCAAAAACCCTTAATGTGCCTATGGCAGGTCCACAGGATTTTGCGCCCAAAGTTCCATCACCCTCTGACACTGTCAAAGATACAGATGAAACCATTGTGATCAATGATGTTAAGATAACAATGATAGCTTTAGATAATGACTTGAACAAATTTGAAAAAGCATTTTTCAAAACTGAAGAAACAGAGAAGGTATGCATTGATAATACTCCCTTGCAGCAAGATGAAGTTATTTCCAAAGATTAATAGATTTGAATAATGAGGAAGATAATCAATCTAGTGAACCACCCTGTATGGAGATCCTAGTCAAAAGTGACTGTATGCATGTTAGTCAAAATACTATATTAACTCCATCTATTAAACCATCAGTATCATTATTGTCAAGTTTGACCCCTGACTCAGCAAACCTAGATGCATGGGGAGAAGAAGACCTAATCAAAATCAATGTATTAGCCATGGAGAAAGCCAAAGAGAAAAAATTTATTAGAAATCCTCTCTTTCTTGAGTCAGTAAACATTTTGATTAACCTAGTGCCAACAGAAAAGAGATTGGAAAATATTCAGTCAGTTGATGATGTCGATAGCATATTGACAAGCATCAAAGAAAACTTTACAAGTCTAGTAGATTCAGCTACTAAAACAACACAGGATGAGTAAAAAAAGGGAAGATTGGATGAACTGATCAAGAAATTCTCACTAGATCTCAACTCATTGAAGATTGGTCAAACAATTCTGAAAGAGTTAGCAGCAAAAGGCAGGAAGGTGATAGCTACTTGTATGGACAGAGGCAAATTCACTTCTAAGCACAACAAGAAGATTGAGGAAGCAGAAATATTGGTTAAAAACATCAGGAAATTAGTTGAAACATCCTCCCAAGACATACACATCTGCAACAACATCTATCAAGGGCAGATAGACAAGATTGAAAAAGCCAAGATAGAGATCAGCAAGATAAGGACTGCAAAACCCAACTAAGAAATGCACTTGTGCCCTCTTTAGTTGTATTAAATGAGAACATCAAATAGATGGATGCAAATATTGTCACATATGATCAAGGCCCCTGCATGGATCTGAAAAAAATGGAGAAGCTCACATATGCATTATGCGCCCATCTTCAGACTATTGATGCACTCAAGGCATTCTGGCAGCAAGATATCAAGAATCTCTAGATTGCATACCCAGATGTATACTTGGAGTAAGTACTTAGGGACTTTACTTTCTGGCACCTTTTTCATTAATGTCAAAGGGGGAGTGGTTTATATAAAGGAGTATGAAAAATATAGCTGAAGGTATGATGTACAGTAAACTTACAATTTTTGTTGATAAGTCAAAATATATGTAACTTGGCCACATTCCTTTGTTGCCATTAATGACAAAGGGAGAGATTGTTGGAAAGTTGACACTCAGGGTTTATATGACCAATTTTGTGTTTTCATTATGGCAACAAAGTCATAATAAGTTTTGACAAGTAAGCTCACAAACTTTGAAGATCAAAATTTGACTAAGTATAGAAGACAAAACAAAACAGAGATATACAATTGATCAGTGCAACAGTGCACGTGTGTACGATTGAGTCAGACTATGTGCCCTTATACTTAGGATTTATGATATGTTACTAAGCTTATTCTATACATGCATGGTAAGATATGACAGTACGGAGAAGCTATAGCAAGTTCAAGTGCCACTACCAGTTCAAAAAATAGAGTATGAAGCTGACTTCAGATTTTGATTAGAGTATAATATTTTGTTTTGTAATGGCCATGCACCTATTGTAATATGTTTGTAATTATTTATTTAACACTCATGTAAACATGCTTAATCTAATTCATTTTGAAGTGTTGTGTATGTTATTTTTTGGCCGACTAAGGTCTTATTTTTGGTCGCGTCTATTCAGGCATGTATATATACTTAACATGCAATTTTGTATTAAGTTGTAGAGTAGAAAATATGCAAAAAAGATATCCAGAAGAATAGTACACCAAATCAGTATGAGATAAATATCTTTGAGGGATTAGAGAATCAACGCATAAATGGAACTGATCAGACAACAACAACAGTTCATCTTTTGATATAGTGTATATCTATTATCTGAAGGTTATAGCCTTCATCCTATTGGACAGTGAGCTCTGGCAGTGATCCCTTCACCTTTAACAGGGTTTTCATAAAGACTCCTAATAGGGTCATTGTACTTGCATTGTAAATATTTCTCCTAACAAGGAAAAGGAACCTTAACAAGTTCATAATACTAGTACAATCATTGCGGGTACTAATTCCCACCGGGGTTTTCCTCTAATCAAGGTTTCCCCATAAACATATCTTGTGTTATGTGTTATGTTTCATTTGTTATCTATTTGATTTAAGTTTCAAGTTGCTGAAATAAAGATAAGTAACAAACACTGATTCACCCCCCCCCCCCTTTCAGTGTTTCTAACAANTAAGTTTCAAGTTGCTGAAATAAAGATAAGTAACAAACACTGATTCCCCCCCCCCCCCCTTTCAGTGTTTCTAACAATAAGTACATAAGAGGGGAATACACATGCATTTAGGCTTACATCCTAGAGCACATTGCTCAATTATAAAACATTGCTCTGGCCCTCAGTCAGGTTCACCGATCAAATACATATTACAATATAGAAAGGACTTATAATCCCAAAACTAAATTGACTGGTATAATCAATAATTCAATAGAGTTGCAATGAGGTTCCAAAGATATCATAAACTTCTAATCTTACATCAATATTGCTTGCATATTATCATATCTTCACATCAAAAGATTGATCTTATATATGATAGGGCATATTAATGTCATGCTTTAGAAGCACTAGAACATGATCTTGCTAGGATATTTTCCATGTTTTCATCATTCTTATTACGCTTTTCCAGATACTTTTACTTATCTTTTTTGTTATGTGGCATGCTGCCACCGAACCTATTTTTTGGTTGGAAATACTTAAACATGCTATGCTTGGATGAAGATACTAGATTACTTATTTTGGAATTATAGTTATGTCTTTTTGAAATGAATTTTTTCTTAAACATGAATGATGAATGTGTATCTTGATGTCTGTTATCATAAATGTCTCTAACATCTAGAGTGCAGCGCACAAAATTAGCAACTGTTACCTTGACCAGGTAAACTGTGCCCATGTCCTGGACGCTCAACCCGGTCTTGCAGCAGGTGCATACGGGGAAACCTCAGGCGCAATGTAGATGGATTCAGGATGATCAAGGTAGAAGAAAATAAGAAAAGACCAAGGCATCATAATAAATTCTCTGAGGAAACCTAGGGAAGAGTGGGAAGTTGGATTTGTTGTCAAAAGCATTTCCTTCCTCTTTCATGGATCGATTCAATCTCTAGTTTTATAATTTCCTTTCATGTTTAGTAGAGTTGTAATAAAAGCTCCACCTATATTTATAGTGTGACTAGATAGTAGTTATATTTTTTTTCTTTAAATAAAGCCCCGCTCCTGTGTGAGAAGGAGGGCATTATCATTTATAGTTTACATTTTGTTTCTTTACAGTTGAATTTGTAATACATTTTTTATCAATAGCGAATGAAGTTTTAAATCTACAGATCAACATTACTGAGTTTGGATACTCACTCAAGGGGGCCCACTTGGTGAGGAATCTATGTTATCTAGATAGGATCATTTGCATATAGTTTAAGTTTCCTGCATCTTGGTTTTATAATTTTGGTGTTAACACACTTCCTGTAGCCAAAAGTCAGAGGGTAGTCCAGCACTTCCTGCAGCCAAAGAGGCAGAGCTGTTGAAGCACTATGATTATGTTTTCCAATATTTTAAGGTTATAGTGTTCCCTCAATCACTTTCACTTCTGTATTCCCTTTCCAGCATTCTCTACAGCTTTAAAATAGTTTCCTTTCAAATAAATTTACTTCCTGCAGCTATAGAATAGCTTCCCTTCAAAAGAAATTTGTTTCCTGCAACCATAGCATGGTCTGAGTAAAAATCCTTGGTGGATATACTTTTCTAACCCATTTCAAGTAATACGTCCCTAGATTGATAAATTAAATGAGTTTCTATAAAGGAGGATAGTTTCTCAGTCGGATGTACAATCCCTGAGTTATGGTACTTGCCTAGTATTTGATACCTTAAATAGAACCGATCATTTTTTGCATTGTTATCGGGGACGGTGTCAAGCCAATTATTTTCCCTCAGCCATTGGTAGATTTAAATTCTAGCATGTATGTCCTTTTTAAATAGGGTTTTCTATCAAAAATTCTTTCACTCCATCACTGAAATCTTTCACTTACCTATATGCATAGAAGAAGAAGAAACGCTCTAGGAAGGTACTTACCCAACTACCCCAACAGCCATTTAGGAGATATATTTATACTAGACAAATATGAAGAGGAGGGTCAGTTCATGGATGCAATTATCAACCTTCCTTTATCAGAATCATCATCATCATCTTCAGAAGGTGATCCACTTAACTTTCCTTCTAGAAGGTGAAATGGAGTTTAATCTATTTGGAGAATCCTTAGCCAATCTCAGAATCCAAAACCCAAACAATCAAGAATAAAATCAACTACCTCTATTCATTTACCAATCGCAAGGTCTCCCTCAACGTCCACCCAGGATGGAGAACCCCCCTACCTTTCCATTTCCCATTACTGATCACCGTGATAACAAAAATGTCAAGGATATTCCCTCACCAACACTTCCCAAATTTTACGGCCTAGTGACCGAAGATCCAGATACCTTTCTCTTTGATTTTGATATCCACTACCATAGTTACGACTACACCATGGATTCTCATAGGCTCAAATTGTTTCTTGCAACTCTTAAAGAGTCTGCATTAAGATGGTTTATGGGCTTAGGTTAGGATGTTGTTCATAATTGGGATGAAATGAAGGTAACGTTCCTGGAGAAATACAAAGGATACTACAGGGGAAATGATATGATAGGGGATGAAATCTTCAACATGACCTAGAAGGAGGATGAAATCCTAGATGATTATGTATCAAGATTCTTGTTCAGCCTGTAGAAAGATACTCATTATCAGCTTAATGAGGAGTCCCAAAAACTTCTCTTTCTATGGGGTATAAATGAAGGATGCACTAAGGCCTTGGATCTTATTGCCAGAGGAGATATCACCCATTCCACATGGGGTGATATCAATAAATTCTGCCTCAATTACTCAAGAGCTGCGATGAAGAAGGGCAGAGGATACATAGCCACAGTTGGAAAAAATATTGGTGTTGGAGCCTCAAGGGAAGAAATCACACATTTGTTGTCTGAATTAAAGAACGGAATTATCAATAACATGGCCACATAGTTGGACACAATGCAGGAAAAAAATAAACATGAGGAGGTCAGATTTATGCTAGCAGAGTTCTGTCCACATTGTAGACAAAACAAGAGAGATTGTCATTGCAAATTGGTTGCCAACAAGGAGACTACATAGCTACCCACTGATTACAAGCCAATTGAAGGGGATGATGAGAAATTATTCTTTGTTTCACAATGAAGACCATGGGCTCAAAGACAAGGTATTCCTTAGGACCCACTTACTTTTACTAGTCCATTTTATAGTAACCAATGACAACAACCTATGAGTAATCAATACCCTCCTTGGACTAATCCTCAACCTCAGTGGAAACCTTACCCAAGTCCTCAATGGAAACAACCCCAAGGGAATCAGAAACAACCCCAAGGAAATTGGAAAAAAACCTGAGGTGAATTGGCAACAAAACCCTCAGTGGCATGGGGGTCAGCAATGACCAAACCAGCAGAAGGGACTCCTGCAGCCACCACAACAGCCACAACAACAGGCCCTTCTACCACCTCTTGCACTCACAACAACACCTCCAAATCCTACTTAACTCCCTACACAACCTCAGTTGAATCCTAATAATAGGCCACGAGAACCTCATCAAAATTTCTATTCAGTTGATCCAAACCAGTATCCTGCATACGCAATAAATGACATTTATTTACGGTCTAGCACCACTCTTCCCACACCTCCTATTATAACTTATGTAACTCTAGATGAGCTCCTACCTCAATCTATGCTAGAGTCCACTCCAGTAGGTTTGATGGTATTACCAGCACCAGTAAAGCTAGCTCAACCTCCCCTTCCACAAAGGTTGCAGGTTGATAACTCTGAACATAAGGAAGATGCAACCTTTGACATCCTAGATCAATTAAAGAACATTAATGTTTAAATTTCATTTTTCCAGGCAATAAAGGATGTTCCCACATATGGGAAGTCTATCAAGGAAGCCTACTTTAAAAAGCCTAGTCATAAGCCAGAAGGACCCGTAGACACTTAATGTCCTAGGTAAACTTGGTTATATTATGCTCAACACGATAGTGGTCCCCAAGTATTTTGATCTAGGTATCCCAGTTGTCAAAGTAACCATTAATGGGAAAGCCATAAAAAATGCTCTAATTGACCTAGGAGATGCCATAAATGTCAGCTTCCATAAATTTTATGACAAAGGATATCATGCAGAAACTTCACATCACTACCCTCCAGGAAACACCCATTGTCTTGCAGCTTGCAGACAGTTCCACAGTAAAACCTGATGGGGTAGTAGAGGATATAGTTGTTGAACTTGAAAGCTGGTCTTACCCCGATAACTTTATGATCCTCTCTCCTAAAGCCACATTAGGAGGCTATCCCATAATTCTTGGTTGACCTTGGTTGGCTACTAGTGATGCCTTTATCAGATGTCGCTCTGGCAATATGACCATTTCTAATGGTCAGCATACTAATACATTAGCTTTATATCTGCCAGCACAACCACAAATGGATTTTGCCTCACCAATATGGCATGACATTAGAGAGGAGACTAAAGTAGTCAATTCAGTAGCCCAACTCATGATGTTAGAAAGGAATCCTTTCCTGCAACTACAAGAGGAGGACACCGTAATCACCAACATGCTGCAAAACTAGTATGGTCATGATTCAGAATCCATTAACTATCTCAACCCCCATAACTGCTCCCTGAGAGCTTTGTACCCTGATTGTGCCTTACCTCCCTCTTCTGCAGCCGAGCACCTCTACCCCCAACTACTTCCCCATGAGGTCCAAGCACCTCCATTAACAGACGCATCTATGGTAGAAATCACAAAGCAGTTAGAAGTTTCCCTTGACCGTTTCTTACATATTAATAGCCAACTTACAGACCAGCAACATACATTATTGACCTCCCTACTAAAAATCCATACCATGACCTTCACTAGGGATTATTCTGACATGAAAGGTTTAGAACCCAAACTATGTACCCACCGGATCTTCCTAAAAGAAGACAAACATCCTATCAAACAATTCCAGAGGCGTATAAACCCTATGTTAAGAGAAATTGTTAAAACAGAGTTACAAAAATTACTGAACGTTGGTTTTACCTACCCAATCTCTGATAGCCAATGGGTCTCACCTTTAGTTATTGTCCCAAAGAAAGGAGGAAAGTGGCGAGTATATTTTTACTATAGGGAATTTAACAATGCCACCAAGAAGGACCATTTTCCCCTACCATTTATCGACCAAGTCCTAGATTCCCTCATAGGAAAGCATTATTTTTCTTTCCTGGACGGATATAGTGGCTACAGCTAGATCGGGATCCTTCCTAAAGATCAAGACAAAATAATATTCACTTGGCCTTGGGGAACGTTTTCTTACTATGTACTTCCTTTTGGCCTCTGTAATGCTCCAACGTGCTGTTATCATCATTTTTGATGATATCTCCCATGATTGCATGGAAATATACATGGAAAACTTCAAAACTTATGGAGAAACCTATGAGGAAGCATTGGTCAATTTGGGAAGAGTTTTTACTAGGTGTAAGGAGCATAATTTATCCCTCAACAATGATAAATGCTTCATGATGATGCAGGAAGGTGTGGTGTTAGGTCACTACATCTCTGCCAAGGGAATACAAGTGGATCCAGCAAAAATTAAAATCATCATGAACCTCCCTACTCCCACCAAATAGAAGGATATTTGTAGCTTTCTAGGACATGCTGGTTTCTACCAGTGATTCATAAAGGATTTCAAAAAATTAGTCAGGCCCATGTACTCCCTGCTCACAAAGGATTCAGAGTTCGTTTGGACAACATCTTGTGAATAATATTTCCTGCAACTGAAGAATGTGCTTACACAGGAACCAGTTCTCAGAGGACCTAATTGGGAATTATTGTTCCACATCCACATAGATTCCTCTAACCATGTTGTAGGCATTGTTCTCAAACAAAAATATGGACCAGTAGAGCATGCCATCTACTTTAGAAGTAAGAATCTGTAGGGGGCAGAGTTGAACTACATAGTAACTGAAAAAGAACTCCTGGCTATAATTTATGCACTGAATAATTTTTGCCACTACATAACCGGTTATCCAATATTTGTGCATACTAATCATGTAGTATTTGGTAAACAAGCCTTCTATTTCAGGCAGGCTTTCCAGATGGCTCATGTTGCTACAAGAGTTCGACATCACTATAGTGGATAAACCAGGAAAAGCTAATATAGTGGTTGATTTCCTCTCTAGATTATAGAATGATGATGACCCACATTTCATAGATGATAGCTTTCCAGATGACCACCTATTTTATATTTCCACTCATACCCCCTGGTATGCCGATGTCACCAATTATTTGGTTACTCAAAAGGTACCACCACATTTTTCCAAGGAAAAGAGGCTATTAATTGAAAAGACTTTCAAATTTTCTTGGGTAGCCGACTGTCTCTTCTACACTGGACCTAATCAGATCCTGAGAAGGTGTATTTGTGAGGATGAGACCTATGATATACTCCATGCCTACCATGATGAACCTTGTGGTGGCTATTTTGCGGCCAAACGTACAACCATGAAGATGCTCAATATTGGCTATTACTTGCCCACTCTCTATAAAGATGCAGCCAATTACACCTGCAAGTGTGATAGATGTCAGCATACGGGCCATCCCACCAAATCAGATGAAATGCCTCTATTTCCTCAGGTAATAGTCACTCTATTTGATAAATGGGGAATAGATTTTTTGGGACCAATTCATCCCCCATCAAATGACAACTCTTACATTTTGGTTTATTGACTATGTTACTAAATGGGTAGAAGTGTGGGCTATGAAGCATGCAATGGATAACAGGGTTGCACAGTTTTTATATGAGGAAATATTTACCATGTATGGTATTCCAAGGGAACTAGTCATAGATTAGGGAGCTCAGATTACTTCTAATCTGATCATTACACTTATGGAGGAATCCAACATTCACCACAGGAAGTCTAGTCCATATCATCCCCATGAGAATGGTCGGGCTGAGAACACCAAAAGGTAAATTGAGGCCATCCTCACTAAGATAGTTCAATTGCACAAAATAGACTAGAGTAGCCGATTACAAAAAGTTGTGTGGACCTACCGCACCACATGAAAAACCCCTACATTATTTACACCTTTTGAGTTGGTGTATGGCAAGACTGCTGTAATGCCCATAGAATTTGAGCATAAAACTTTACACACAACATTACAGCTTAAATTAACTCTTATTGTAGCTCAGCAAGAGAGGATCCTCCAGCTTAATTATCTAGATGAGATCTGCAAGGCATATTTACAAAACACCGAATTGATTCATCTTCAATGGAAGAAATGGCATGATTCACACATACAAAATAAATAGTTTGTTCCTGGTGACAGGGCACTTCTATATGACTCTCGGTTTCAAGAGAATCAAGGTAATCTTACATCTCATTGGCTTGGCCCTTATGAGGATGAAAAAGTGTTTTCTAATGGTGCAGTCCAATTGTCTACAATTGACCCTGTGTACTTCAAGTTATTGGTAAATGATCACAGACTCCATTTGTACCATAAACCCACCACTAAAGAAGAGTTCCTGCGGCAATTTGAAGACACTCCTGTAGCCAATGGACCTCCTCCAGCTAAAGACATTCCTACATCCAATGGACCTCCTCCAGCTAAAGACATTCCTGCATCCAATGGACCTTCTCCAGCTGAAGACACTCCTGTAGCCAATGGACCTCCTCCAGCTGATGAACCTCCTGCAGCCAATTGGGGTGAATTTTTGCTCCGGTCATCTCTTTAACTTCACTGTAAAATAGTCATAATAAAAATTTTGTTTCCCATGAAAATATCTCTCTCCACAATAAATCCACCATCACATCACATCCCATCAATATTTTCTCCCATTTTCACTTGCGTGTCCTATCATTATAATGTCACTCATTACTTTTCACTTTGCACACGTCATCTGATCTTTCCAGATTTGGGCATTTATTCATGATTACTCTCCAGGTAGTCCTTCATTTATTGTTTGCAACATTTTTTATTTTCATTAGATGTTATTATACATTATATTGTAATTAATATTAGTGCTTCATCTAAGTGTTGTTGTACTTACTAACCACACATGTAATTAATTGATGTGACAACCCCAAATAATGCAAAATTCTCTGCTAAGTTTTCAATTTTCAAACCCAACGCATATTCCCAGCACTCATTTTTCAAACTTCTCCTCTGCTATAATCCTCAGAACCCTACACCAAGCATTTATCTAGCATGATTCAGTCTTAAGATTAGGCAGAATATAGGGAAACACAAGAGGACAAAATTTTTATTGAGGATACAAAGAGCGGAGTTTTTAAAAAAAATATGTTTTCAGTTGCAGAGGAAGTTTCAAGTGATTTGGATTTTTTGGGTTGCGGAGTTTTTCAGTAACAATGGGAGGGCCACCAATACACCATGAGCTAAGGGATCACTCATCTTAATTATAGGATCAAGCTAGTGTCCAAGTCTTTAACCGCATGGGATGGCTTACTTATTTTTTCACCCTCTGTGGTTATGACAAAGCTATAGCAGTGGAACTCTTATGCACTTACAGCAATGGAGTTGCTTATGTAAAGGGATTAAGGGTGGAAGTTTTAGAAGCACAGATTGTAGAGGTTTCAGGACTTCTTTCTACGGGTGAAGTTTTTCTGCATGAACATGATGGACGATTGGCCAGGGCAGAATTCTCCTTGTCCACAAACACTACATTAGAAACCAATAAGAAGGGGGTGAAGAGAATAGCTCTTCCAGAAGATTACTCCCAATGGTTTTCCATGTGATAAGGTAAATCACTTGTGAAGGGTGATTTTCCTACTTGCATGTTGTGCATTTTAAACTATTGAGTCATTTACAGCATGGTCGCCTTATCAATGTACCCAATTTCCTATATTATTTGTTATAGCTGAGCTCAGAAGAAGTTAGAAAGGGGAAAATGAACGCAGCTACTCACCACGGGTTGATAAAACATCTGGTAGAGAGGTATTTATGGGATAATTCTCCTATAACATGGGATGAATTTATCATTTTACCCCATGTATAGCTATGAGGTGAAGGTCCACAACCTATATTACAAGAAACACAAGAAAATACTCCTGAGGAAGATGCACCTGATGAGGAAAAAACCATTATTTCGAAGACCATGCATGAAATTACATCTTCTTCAAAGGCTAAAATGAAGCAAAACACTTTGGGGAAACCAAACCCTAGCCCAAGGAGCGGTCAAACTGAGGGTTCTTCAGATTTGCAGACCCCGCAAACCAAACAAAGTTCTTGGAGGAAAGAAAAGGGCAAGGAAAAGATAGATATGGATGTGGAGGAGGAAACTCCTATTTTATCAAAAAACCCTATTTCTCCTGCAATCATGTTGATGAAGAAATAACAGACATCACAAAATTTCTTTGTTGCATCTATGGAAACTCCTCCATGGCGAAGTAATCATTTGAGCACACCACAGGAAGACAAAATGGACTCACCTGCGATGACTGGGTCATCTCCTAAATATCCAATTATGAAACCTTTAAAAGAACAACCACAAGTAGGAAGCCCATGTACAGAATGTTTGAACATCATGGAAATAGATCCTACATCTGAGAAAAGGGACACAGAAACAATGAATTTGGAAACAACATGCATGGAGGAAAAATACACTGAAACAACAGATATGCCTTCCTCTCAAGAAGAAGTTGATCAAGGGAAAATTCCCTAGTTCCAACCCTGGAAGAATTACCCATTTATGGGTCAGACACAGTCACAATAGAAAAATAGGTCACTATAGCTACTCTAGTTCAAAAGAGTCAGGTAACACTACACTCCCTTTCCATTAACTATTTTAATCAAATGCAATATGAAAATTCAATGTGGGAGCTGGAAAAGGATAGGTTACAAGGGGAATTAGGTAGGAAATAGCAATAGGTGCAATTGCTATAGAGAAAATTATATTCTCTTACACATCTAATTCCACAATTGATAGAATGAAGACCACCTACTAGGGTCTATGCTTTGTGCTTAAAAGAACAATTTTTCATGTATAAATTGATGAGGGTCCTTCAGGATCTACACACAAGCATAGATTCACCACATGAGTTTGTGGCTGCATATGATCAGTCCCCAGACTATGTTCATAATTTGTTGTGTGAACTTTACCTGCATAATTATGGTGTTCCCTCTAATACCGATTGGAATCCTTTGCTATTTGTTGGAGATGTCCACCTATCCACTTTACTTTCTTGGTCCAATAATGAGATCAACTATGGGGAACAATTAAGAAAATACAGGGGAGTTGAACAAACTGTCACACTGCCCTTACGACCAGAAAGTGGTAATCCATGTAGGATGTATTATGATTGGATGGAGATAGTATATGGGATGAAAGACTCTACACATCGAAAAAGGATACTGAATAATAGGGAAGAGGTATTTGCATCATTTGAGCAACTCTCCTTATCGGATGGGAACAAGGCAGCAGAAGGGTTGAGACATAGATGGGAAATATTACCATTGGCATTAAAGAAGGCTAAACCTCACAGCCTTATCAACTTAAGAGCTTCTTTATAGAGATTTCAATGGTACCTACCCCTGGGAAGGAAACCTCATCCTGAAAGGTGGCTTCCACTTTCCTTCCAACCCCCTCTTCTCTTGTGGCCACTATATAGCTATATTGACAATGAGGTAGATGAACAACTGGAAATGAGCAGGGAAATTAAAATGGAGTGCACCAATGGTTATTACTGATGTGTGGTAACCTCTATGACTAGTGAGACATAGGAAGGGGATCTTTGAGTACTTTCAAAGATCAGGAATGTTTCAGTGCCTGAGGACAGGCATTGATCTTTGTAGGGGGAAAAATGATAGGGCATATTAATGCCATGCTTTAGAAGCCCTAGGGCATGTTCTTGCTAGGATCTTTTCCATTTTTTCATCATGCTTATTATGCTTTTCCAGATACATTTACTTATATTTGTTGTTATGTGGCATGGTGCTACCGAACCTATTTTGTGATTGGAAATACTTAGCATACTTAAACATGCTATGCTTGGATGAAGATACTAGATTACTTATTTTGGAATTATAGTTATATCTTTTTGAAATGAATTTGTTGCTTAAACATGAATGATGAATGTGTATCTTGATTTATTTTATCATAAATGTATAACATCTAGAGTGCAATGCACCAAATTATCAATTGTTACCTTGACCAGGTAAACCGCACCCATGTTCTAGATGCTCAACCCAGTCTTGCAACAGGTGCATACGGGGAAACCTCAGGCACAGCGCAGATGGATTTGGAATGATCAAGGTGGAAGAAAACAAGCAAAGACCCAAGCATCATAATAAATTCTCTGATGAAATCTAGGGAAGAGTGGGAAGTTGGATTTGTTGTCAAAATCATTTCCTTCCTCTTTCATGGATCGATTCAATCTCCAGTTTTATAGTTTCCTTTCATATTCAGTAGAGTTGTAATAAAATCTCTGCCTATCTTTACGGTGTGACTAGATAGTAGTTATATTTTTTTCTTTAAATAAATCCCCTCTCCTACATGAGAAGGAGAGCATTATCATTTATAGTTTACATTCTATTTCTTTACAGTTGAATTTGTAATACATTTTTTTATCAATAGCGAATGAAGTTTTAAATCTATAGTTTAGCATAATTGAGTTTGGATACTCACTCAAGGGGGCCCACTTGGTGAGGAATCTATGTTAGCTAGATAGGATCATTTTCATATAGTTTAAGTTTCCTGCATCTTTGTTTTATAATTCTGGTGTTAACACAGTTCCTTCAGCCAAAAGCCGCAGGGTAGTTGAGCACTTCCTACAGCCAAAGAGGCAGAGTTGTTGAAGCATTATAATTATGTTTTCCAATATTTTCAATTTATAGTGTTCCTTCAAGTGCTTTCACTTTTGCATTCCCTTTCCATCATTCTCTACAGCTTTAAAATAGTTTCCTTTCAAAGCAATTTACTTCCTGCAGCTATAGAATAGTTTCCCTTCAAAAGCATTCTATTCCTACAGCCATAGCGTGGTATGAGTAAAAATCCTTGGTGCATATACTTTTCTCACCCATTTCAAGTAATATGTCTCTAGGTTGATAAAATAAATGATTTTCTATAAAGTAGGATAGTTGCTCAGTCGGATGACCAATCCCTGATTTATGGTACTTTCCTAGTATTTGATACCTTAAATAGAACTGATCAATATACATGATCATAGGCTCATAACATTAGCTTAGTCGACTCCAATATGAAAATACAAAACATGTACTTCCTCAAATCAAAAAAATGACCAAAGCTCAATGTTAACTTGTACCAATCAAAATTTACCGTGTAGGAGGTCAACCCAAACTATATCTACCCTCCAATCGATCAAATCATCGATCTAATAGGATTGTTGATCAATCCAATATGTAGTTGGCTCGCATAAGATAATCCTTTTTCAATACAATACTTAGTGAACCATATCTCTAATAGTCATTATCATTAAAACTTGTGATCATAGGGTTAGACATACCATGATGTCCACTATGAATCTCTAGTATCACAATATCTAATATTTTGACCTATGTTTGTACTGTCTCAATCTCTAAAATTGTATCCTTATTTTTTCTTCATACTTAGTTGTTTTCATTACCAAAACTTTTGGTAGTCAAAGTATATTACAGGTGACCACGAGTAAAGTATATAGTTTCCATCAATGAAAACATACCATTCATTAGCAATTGACTCTTTCCAACAAGGCATTCTAATGTGGCATCATATTTGATGATGTGGCCCTGAAACCTTAGTTATAAGCAAGGGATTTCACAAGTAAGGTGTTGTAAAAAATTGGGAGTGATTTGAAATTTCCATGTGGGATTTTGAGAAGGGTGAAGTTAGGGTACTCAACTACTAGTTCATTTTCCCTATGTATTCTTAATGAAAATAAATATGCATTTACCACAATAGGTATATAAAATTCTTGTGAGTAAAGAAGTGAAAAAATTCTCGACATAATGTGTATAATTTTGATTCATTGTGATAAAGGGTTGTTGGATTCTAAGCATTATGACAATCACACAACATAGTTTTTGTATCTTTAGCGGATCGGATATCACTAGGCTTAGATGAAAATTTTGGTAAGACTTTGAGCACATATTTAAGAAATCTTTAAATGCAGCCCACATCTATTATAACTTTCTGATCAATAATACATTAATGTGTATTTATTACAATGAAACATTTTTCTGCTATGTCATATTTATTACTTATCTTAGTTAACCATCTTAATACACAATTAAATAATTTTTCTTCCATCACACTCTCTTTCCCTCTGGTTTGTTTAGGTGTTTATTCCATAATTTTCTAAGTAATAGAACTAATTTGGTAGAAATATTTAATATTAATTTCAATATAGATTAACTTCACATATGTTGTTCCTTATGTATAATGTAACAATATAACTTCAAACTTAAAGTCTCCATTATTAAATCTCATCATGCATTATCTAAAACAAAAATTTGAACCCAATTGCAAACAAATTGATTCTAACAATAATTATTGATTGTGATTTATTTTATCATATAAATAACCTTAAAATATAGTTAGAAATATAAACCTTCAATTCCAACCTCCACAATCCATGGGCATGCCCATGGGTGTCTCAGACATGTTATTTTATATGTAGAGTATGTGTGGTGAAGGCACTAAATTTACTTGGCCCCTGCCTAGGAAATCATCATTTTTAGCACATTATCCTCAAATCATGTGAAAACAATCAGATTGGATAGAATATTTTCATTCATTTATTAGAAAAAGCTAATATTGAATTTGGTAGATAAATTGACTACTTTACTTTGCATTATGTGAATTATTTATACAATGAAGAATAGTAAACCCATGTATATGTTAATAGTGACGGGTTCAAAAAAAATCCTATATTTACTATCAAACAAAAATGACTAAAAAACAAACAATAACAAATCAAGTATGGGTGAAAATGGTGGAATATGCAAACATTCCCCCTTATTACATCATTTCTTTAAAGTAATAATAAGATAATCTTGAAATATTTCAAACTTCACTCATGCAAGAGGCTTGGTGAAGATATCAACTCGTTCTTGTGTAGAGTACAATTGAAGTTGAATGTTATTTTGTTGAACATGTTCTCGTATGAAGTAGCAATCAACTTCCATATGCTTGGTTCATTCATGGAACATTGGATTACAAACAAGATTGAGAACGCTTTGATTGTCACAATAGAGGATAGTAGGTTGGTTTTGTGGTACACCCAATCCTTCTAGTATGTGAAGTAGCTAAATTGCTTCAAAAATCATTGCACTTGTTGCATGGTATTCTGCTTTTATTGAAGAATGAGCAACTGTGACTTTATTCTTACTTCCCCAAGAAATTAGTCCTAAACCTAGGAAGAAAACAATTCAGATGTGGATTTCCTATCATCAAATGAACCTACATAATCTGCATCTATATATCCTATCAAGAAGAATTGATCGCTCCTTTTATATTCCAAACTATGATTTGTATGCTATTTAAGCGACTCTTGTGATCTCATTTCAAGAAGCACTTGTATTGTCAAGATATAATATTCTTATCTAGCCTCTGGTTCAGACAATATATTTCCTTTTATTTTTTGTGATTTCATTTCTATTTCAATGTTAATTACTAAATAGGGGCTTGACTAAGGCAAAACCCTTTCTCTAGAAAATTTCCTTGTTCTCTATGTGTAGGTGACAAGTGGCAGAGCTTCAAATCTAGATTTGAGAAGGTGTAACAATATACTTCAAATCCTAGGGTTCCTGATCAGCTTTTGGTAGTACAAGGGAAACTCCAACATACAAGGGTGAGTCCAATTGATCTTGTCTATCTAAGTCACCCCTATCAAAACATTTGGGCTCAAATTTTAGGTATAGGTTAATCTATATGTTGGATTCTAGGATTTGGTCTCAGAATTTGCATATCTGTCTAATAATTATATTTATTTTACAAAATCCTCCTTCTCTATCTTCCTATCCATATATCTCACATTCTTCATTCACATTTGCACAATCATCTTCCATAATAATGAAAGATCATTACATTCACTCAATGCTTAAGCCTCCTCAAGCCCGGTGGATCATCTTCCTTCCAATGTAAGAGGAGATATACCCATTGTTTCTAATTTGTCCATACAATCTAGTGAGCACTATTTCCTTCATTTCACTTTGTATCTATTGTATCAATATATTTAATTCCTGGAGATAAACCTTCCCTTGAGAAGCAATAGCAAAGTTACTCTCAGTTTCATTGATACTACTCTTCCCCTAAAGAAGATTGATGTAGAATGTATTTTTAGTATTTTCAATATTAAGCACTATTACTTATTTATTTGAAAACAATAAGACCTGTAATATCTTCTCAAGAGTATGCCTAAGGTCCAATTTCAGATAAACAATGTAACACAAAAAACCAAATGAGAAAGTGATATCATCCCTTTTTAGATTTTAAACAACAGATCTAAGACATATTACAAAAGATGTCAGATAATTCCCTACAAGCCTCTTTTTAATCTGTGCATTCAATTTTTAATATCCATGAGACAAATACTTTTTCCTTTGATTTTTGTTCACCTTGAAGACACGCATTGACCCATGCTCTTCACAAAATTTTAACTGAAGATATAAGCCATATTCTAGATGAATATTGCATACTAGAGTATAAAACAAACTTGTGTTATCCATGATGGGGCCACAATTTGTCTCTATTTTATGTTGATTTTATACTCTGTTTTAAGACATTTCCAAAGACTTGTGAAACTTTTAAGTATTTAAACTTGTGATCATGCTATAAGTACAGTCAAGACCATCAAATCCTATGGGTAGATATTAGTGACATATTTTTCTAAACATTATATATCTATCACACTATTTCAGATAATTATTTGAATGTGTGTTCTAACATTTGTATTGAGTTGAATAGTTGACTTGAATATATCTGCATGTTCTACTAACCTGCCAGGAAAGAGGAGCGGCTTGAGAGTGGATCAACAACATTGATGAGGAAATGATGAAGTCTCTATTGGAAGTACAATAATGGGGAAAGCAAGATATTGAGAGGGGGGGTGAATCAGATCTTAAAACTTAACCACTTAAAACAAATTTATCCTCATTCATACATATATGAATTTAACCTAACATCATATAGCATCAATAACATGAAATGTATAGCTCATAACACAAAATTTTGGTAACCCAAAAACCCAAATAGGTAAAACTGGGGTGGGAATGACACCCACAAAATCTTCACTCCTGCAGCAATAAAGTGTGCCTATTAGGGCTACAAGAGTTTGATTGCAACATACAATCTACCTGGTTAAAGGTCTGTTTGGTTAAGAACTAAAGATCATTACAATCTACCTTGTTAAAGGATTTCAACTTACAGTAAATTAAGCACTCGGCTAAGAGATTTAAAGGGTCTGCTAGAACCATTATGTTAAGAGATTTAACCTGATACACCTATTAGAATGTTTCAAGTAGTGATCCTTCATTATGCACTCAGATGCTGATGATGGATCTTCTCTTTCCAATACCTTGTGTGATCTCACTATCTGATATGTCTTTACTCTACTTTTCACTACGCTATCATTCTGCTTGATCTAGGCTTCTTCTCAAAATGACTTACTGTTCATCTTTCATGAACAACAACCCTTCTCTTCCAAAACTATACATCTCTCACTCACACTAGTTTTCTAGGGTTAGAAGCAATCTTATATGTCTTTTCAGATCTAGCAGCGAGATCTAGATCAACGATCAAGATCTATAATTTATGCTTCCAATGCATTCTGATTTCCTGATTGGCTCAATGCCATGCATATTATAAAACAATTAAATGCATAATTAACTCGGTAGACAAATATTAAATCTGTACAAATGTCGGCCCAAATCTCATACAAGTCGGCCTAAACCTTTTACATCAAAGTTTGAATCAATCCTGACATGTATGCAAAAATTGTTTTTCTCTACACTAAAAATCTCTATTTCTTGACACTTAATATTCTACTCGGCTCAGCATGATGTAACTCGGCAACCTAAAACTTGCTCGGTAATGTTGCTCGGCCTTGAATATTTAGCTCGGCCACAGTGATAACCAACTAAAACTGCCTAAGTAAATGACTAAGTGTAGGTCACTAATCATCAATAGAACTTAGGGATTAACAATCTCCCCCTTTGATATTAGTGGAAAAAACACACTTATCATTTTGATTCATTCCATCCAAAATGTTGCCTAAGTACACAATGTACTTCCCCTGGGAATGTACATCATACTACATACAAAAATTTAAAGAGTATACATGCCTCCAAAAAAATATTTACATTGATACCTTGTAGTAACCTCCTTATGTCTTATATTTTTCAGTCCTATCAGATTCCCCCTTGTTTTTGTCACTGATTGTAGGTGGGGTCAAGTTGTACGTCCAAAAAAAATTTATGAAGTTGTAAGGTGGACACAAATGTAGTGTCCGAACTATCCTTAACAAACTTCATAACCTCTATTTTGACTTCTAGCTCGGCAGCTAGACTTACTAAAATTTCTGCAGTGGAGATATGAGAATCTCTCTTAACCAATTCATTTTAAGATGAAATTTCTTTTTGAATGACCTCTAGATGAGGTATTAGGCTTGTCTAAATAGTAATCAATTTGGTCCTAATCCGACCATCTTCAGCCATGAGCTCGGCTATCCTCCTTTGTGCATAAGTCAATCTATTAAAATGTAAGGAGCTAGTGCTAGCATCCATACTTAGTGAACTTCCCATTGACTTTAAGTCTAATTGCAATTTCTCTAAGGCCTATATATTATCCTTTGTAAAGAATTCAACATCACATAACTTCTTATATGAAGAATAAACATTAGTTGCAACCGCCTCCAAAATTTCTATAAGAGAAGAAAGTTCAACCTATTTTATTGCAATCTCTCCTGAGATTTTTGCTAGTACTTTGTTCTAGAATTTCCTCTTGGACCATTGCAATAGCTTTTCATTGGCTTCAATGTTGTCATCATTTACCTTTTGCACAATATGAACTAACTATTCAAGAATAGGAGGTTGAGGGTTTTCATCTTCCATGTCAAAAGCTTTTACAAATATGTCTTTGATATCATGTAACACTTGTTTTTTCTTCTGCTCTAGTCTTGTCTGGCTTAGTAGAAATTTGAACTATAGATTTCTATGGTATAGGAGTGGATTCAATTTCTTTAGCCTTTGGCTCAGATGTTCCTCCATTAGTCTTTTTCTCTTTTGGAGCAATCAATCCAAAGATTTCCTTCCAAATCCTAGTACTCTGATGTACTATACCTTCAATATCATTTTTCAAAATAGCATAACCTCTCTGTTTAGGTATGAATTTATGCTTATACTCTTCAACAAATTTTTCTCTATGTTTCTTAGTCAGCTCAGGAATGACTTGAGCTAATGTGCCTTCTCTTATCTGTCTCTCAATTGTGAGTGCAAATTCCCATTTTCCAGATAGAAATTCATATAACTCACTCGGCACATTATTTCCTATCAATATAGGAGTTAACTTGAAATTACACATCATGTCTAGAAGAGCTTCCTGAACTTTATGCTTATCTTCTACCTTCAGTTTTTCATACTTGATAAACTTAAAACCAGATAACCCTGCAGAATTTATCAAATTCTCACATACCTCATTAATATATGTGGGTCTCTTGAATGGTTTTGTTGGTATGTTGCTAGACTCATTAGTTTCAGTTTTGTCTTCATCACTTTCTGGATCTAAATGTAGTTTCCTTCTTGGTCTCTTAACTTGTAGGCTCGGCACAGCCTTTATTGCAAATTTTGTCTTCGATCCAGTACTACTCTCTCCAACCTTCTTTACATAAACTTTTTTTTTCTCTATTGGTGATGTGGTAGCAGATGCCCTTATCCTTGGACAATTTGCAATGGGAGGGGTAACTCTAGGTTTTGCTTTACTCGGCTTGGTTACCTTGGATACTGTTGGTTTCTTTCCTTTTTCCTTAACAGTAATCTCTTCTTTAGATTCACTGACTTCTACTTCTTATTCTTTAGAAAAATCTTCTCCTTGTCCAGTAGATATGTCTAGAGGTGCATCCTCTAGCTCCTCATCACTCAGCAAGCCAACCAACTTTTTCAGGTTTTTCACAATCTTTTTCCTCTTTCTCTCCATGGTTCCTGCCTTAAGATTCATGGATATCTTTGCCTTATCTTTGTCATAATTTTTTAATCTCTTTGCTTTAGTATCAATCTCCTCTGCTAGGAGTGTTTTGATAGCTGCTGATGTTTCATCAATGTTAACTTCATAGGGAAATGGTTCCAACCATGATACCCTAGGTGTCATAGCCTAAATGTAAGTGTAATCTGTATCAACTAGGAAACATATTTCTTCATAGTGCTTTTCCACAAGTGAATTAGGAATGATGGTCCTCAACCTCATTCTCTTTTTAAATTCCACAAAGTAGTTTCCCATAATACTATTGAAATTATTGCCTAATTGTTGAATACATTCACTAATTTATACAGTAATAGGTCTATCCTTTTTCCAAACAATATTTCCCAGTGTAGGAAATGACTTATGTACATAGAAGAATATACAAACTAGAAAAGAGCCAAACTTACATGATGAGCTTTTAGCTTTTTTGATCGATAGTAAGTTCTTAGCTAGTTGTGTCAATTGCAACTCGGCAAGGTCATAGGTATGATTCTTCTTGACTATCTTCCATGCCTGGTCCACGGCTATGCAGGGAACACTATCTAGTCAGATCGACTGATAGAACTTGTGTGCAATCACTCTCAATCCAAATTTAAGTTCTAAATCTTCAATTGTAGAGATAGTCATACCTTTGTTGTTCTAGACAGCTCTAGTGTTAGCTGCTATCTCTTCTTTACTTTGATCTCTCATTGTTCATTTATGACTAATAACAGGATATCCAATTACTCGATGAATAATATATTTTGTGATCCTAACTGGTCCATTTTCTAGCCACATATGCATATTATGAACTTGGCTTAGAACAACCTTGATCCATTCATCCTTGAATTCTGGCAAAAAATCTAGGGCATGAGTTAACCCTTTGTCAGCTAACTACTTGAATTTGTCTTTCAGAATTCCATTTTCACATAACTTGTAGGATTTCCTTAATTTGTTATCACCCACTTCACCAATTTTAACCATGTAATAGGATCTAACATCGTGGATCATAAGTACATTTGGTGGGATTGATGAGAGGGCTCCGTTCAGATCACTTAAAATTGTGCTTTCGAGAACAGCTCAAAATTTTGGTGGTGCACATGCATCATTCCGTACTAGCTTAATTTGTTTCATCTCCTCCTCCATTCCTTTGACTCGTGCAGAAGAACTTGCAGCCATAATCTCTAAAATTAGGGTTCGAGAATGAAGAACGGGGTACCTCAGCAAGTAACACTTCGCACTATTCAACTTACGGTTGCCGACGGCACACTAAAAAAATTATCGAAACAAACTTTACTAAGATAAATTCTGCAACTTCTTTGATTGCTCTGTGAATGCTAAAAATCACAAGATAAAATGAAGAATAGACTGTTCATCCTTATATAGACTCGAAAGGTTAAGATAGGTAAGCAATAAATATTTTTCCCATTAGGTTAGTGCAAGCCAGCTATCATTGGTTGACTAACACAACTTGCATACCACTCAACTTACCATACTCAGCCATCACACAACTTACTTAGCCAACAACCTCGACACCTATAGTGTAGATAACTCTTCTCGACACTTGTCACAAACATGTCCTAGTGCATCTTAACATATGAAGATATGGACTTTGGCACATTTACATATTAGGAACTAATGTAAGATTTGAAATTTAAATGCAGTTCCTTACATACCTCTATTGCTCAGTTATATATGGTGTGATCACCTGATCCATTGGATTAGGTGACCTCGGCTTTAGTGGATTCACTGCTGCTCGACTCTATTTTCCTTACCCATGTCTGGTTCATCCGTGCTCTTATTTCTTCAACAGTAGGAGTAGGAACTCTTGTTCTAGACTCTCTCTTAGTGTGACCTATCTTCAAACAACTAAAATAGACTAAGCTTCCATTCATCCAAATCTTAGATTTCCCTCTTAAATGTGTCTTTAAGCAATCTTCAAGTACATGTCCATATTCTTCATAGTAATGACAACTCTCCTTGTATTATAATTCCAATTGTAAGTGTTTCCTTTCCTAGATCCTTTTGTTTGTTTCTTTGATGTCCATTTCTATTTAGCATTGGATCTACAGTCTTGTGCTTTATGACCATGTTTCTGACACTTGTAACAATAACCATTAAATCTTGGTTTGGTAGGTGCATCACTTGCTTCAGCCCAACATTCATGTGCTTTATGTAAAAATTTCTTGCAATTAAAATAGTAACCATTGAACTTAGGTTTAGGATTGGACTTATCTTTCTTTCTTTGGCAAATGTTTTAAGTATGACCTGGTTTTCCACAATGGTGGCAAATAGGCTTGTTGTGCTTTATCTTTGCATTCCTCCTTTCATGATTCTTAGATGATTCTCCTTTCTTAGCAGATGTCTTTGGTTTAGTGTGACCTAATCCAGAAGAATCCTTTGACCTCCTTGATGCTTCCATCAAATTCTCAAAATGAGTCAAAGCTTCATTAGGTTTATTCAACCTTTCATTCAGTTCCTTCTCAGATCTCAAGTCATCTTTCAATTGATTGTTCTCAGATCCCAAATTCATCATTTCCATATCTTTCCTACTAATCTCCTGATTTGCAAGTAGCAGTTGATTTTTCATGTTAACCTGATTGATTGTCATCATTTTCACATCATGTGTCCTTTCACCAAGTCTGATAGTTATCACTCTTTTATCTTCTTTTTCCATAGCTTTGTCATCTTCAGCTTTCTTATTTTGTTCCACTACTTCACATAGTTTCACTGTCTGCACTTCTTGTTCTCTTTTTAAGTTTTTTACTTCTTCACATAGTGCATTATTCTTTTCCAATAGATCTGCAATTGTTGCATTGCTCTTAGTAGAGTCTCCATTCTAAAATAGATTTGCAGTGTCATCTTCCTGGTAATGATTATCATTCATTTGTTTGGCCAAATCTTTCCTAGCTATCAATGATTTCTTCAATTCCTATCTTGCTATCTCAAGATGATGTAATTCTAGCTGAATCTTGATCTTCTAATTCTCAATGACTTTACCCAACTTGTAAACCTCCATCTCAAGATCTGTACTCACAAGCTAATTAAAATCTTTTGTAGGTGAACTGCGCTCTAATACCAATTGTTGGAAGTACAATAATGGGGAAAGAAAGATACTGAGAGGGGGGGTGAATCAGATCTTAAAACTTAACCACTTAAAAAAAAAAATCCTCATTCATACATATATGAATTTAACCTAACATCAGATAGCATCAATAACATGAAATTTATATCTCATAACACAAAATTTTGGTAACCCAGAAACCCAAATAGGTAAAACTAGGGTGGGGATGACACCCACAAAATCTTCACTACTACAGCAATAAAGTGTACTTGTTAGGGCTACAAGAATTTGATTGCAACATGCAATCTACCTTGTTAAAGGTCTGTTTGGTTAAGAACTAAAGATCATTACAATCTATCTTGTTAAAGGATTTCAACTTATAGTAAAGTAAGCACTCGGCTAAGAGATTTAAAATGGTCTACTAGAACCACTCTGTTAAGATATTTCACCCGATACACCTATTACAATGTTTCAAGTATTGATCAGTTGTTATGCACTCAGATGCTGATGATGGATCTGCTCTTTCCAATACCTTCTGTGATCTCACTATCTGATATGTCTTTACTCTACTTTTCACTGCTCTGTCATTCTGCTTGATCTAGGCTTCTTCTCAAAATGACTTACTG
Organism: Thuja plicata; assembly: GCA_018584345.1. Lineage (NCBI taxonomy): Eukaryota > Viridiplantae > Streptophyta > Pinopsida > Cupressales > Cupressaceae > Thuja > Thuja plicata. The sequence continues at coordinate 1,298,113 of MU224604.1, forward strand.
TTCATATTTCATGAACAACAACCCTTCTCTTCCAAAACTATATATCTCTTGCTCACACTAGTTTTCTAGGGTTAAAAGCAATCTTATATGTCTTTTGGGATCTGGCAGTGAGATCTAGATCAATGATCAAGATCTATAATTTATGCTTCCAATGCATTCTAATTTCCTCATTGGCTCCATGCCATGCATAGTATAAAACAATTAAATGCGTAATTAACTCAGTAGACAAATATTAAATGCATACAAATGTCAGCCCAAATCTCATACAAGTTGGCCTAAACCTTTTACATCAAAGTTTGAATCAATCCTGACATGTATGCAAAAACTTTTCTGCTCGGCACTTAACATCTCTGTCACTCGGCACTTAATATTCTACTTGTCTCAGCATGATGTAACTCGGCAACCTAAAACTTTCTCGGCAATGTTGCTCGGCCTTGAATGTTTAGTTTGGCCACAGTGATAATCAACTAAAACTGCCTAAGTAAATGACTAAGTGTAGGTCACTAATCATCAACAGAACTTAGGGATTAACAGTCTTAGCTACAATGAGGAGAACCATTATAACACCGTGATACATGTCTGCTAAATCAAAGGAACCATCATTTCAGGGAATATAGGAACATGTCTATGCTATATTTTCTCTACGGTCAATACTATGTTGAAGTGGTTATCCAGTCTTTATGATATTCTGTTGTGGGCTATTACATTCTCCTTTCTCTATGGCGTAAATCACTCATACCTTATCTTTATGCTTTGAATAAATACCAATCCTCTATATAAAGGGATATTATTGTTAGATTGTAGTTAGTTGGATAATATACTATTGTTGCATTTGAACATAAAAGTTACTCTTTCTAGTTTTTGTGCATTGTTTTCACTATAATGTAATTAGTTGTTTTTTGAAATATAATGAAGGAGTGATTTTGAGTTATATTTGGTGTTAGTAATTAGTATAAGCCAACAAAGGGGCCCCAATTGGAAGATGGAATATATTATACTACGTTAGGCTTCTTTTAGCATTTACAACATTTTAAGTAGAATTTATTGTTTCCTCCTGCAACATTATAACTCATGTATGTTCCTGTAGCACTTCCAGGAATAATTATAGTAAATGCTTTGGGTTGATAGAATGGGTTTGAGTTGAGCTTACTGTTGTCAGCATTAAATTCATTAAGTATTTGTGTGTGTTTACTTTCCTGCAGCAATAGCGTAAGTCTCTTTCATGTATTTTCCTTCCTGTAGCTTAAGTGATATGACTCTTTGAGAGACTTAGTGCACAAATTGTGTTGTCCCATTTCAAATATACATCCCTGGGTTGACAATTCAAATGCACTTTATGGTCGGGAAATTAATCCTTATTTGAATATGCTATTCCTAGGAGAAGCTTTGGGATGATTACTATTACCTATTGTGGGGATGTACATTTTTGGTGTTGTTGTCGGGGATGGTGTCAAGTTGATGACCTTATTGAGTCATTCTTCATTTTTAAATAGTTCCCTATTTTCTAGATAGTATTTTGTAGTCCTGAACTTGCTTCACAAGTTTACATAATTACTTGCATGCATTGAAGAGGAATAATATGAGATGTACATGGCATATTCCTTCCAAGAGAATCTGTTAATTTGAAGGAATAATTTGAAGAAGTTGAATTAATTTTTGTTGACGCAAGTCCTGAATTTCTTGCAGCATCGTCATCTGAAGTAGAGCCTTTTGATCCAGTTGACCTTCAACCTTTTGCTAGACTTTTGGCCAGTTTTCTTGATAATTCTGATGACATGTAACTGATTAAATGTTTGATAATGTTAATTTGAAGATAATGCAAGGCATTAAATCAGTTAATGGTTTGTATTGTCATTGATATCAACTTTATATCATTTTTACGATCATGTACATAATGTCAAAGACTTTAGAGAATCAATTGAACAAAGGTTATGCTTTCAGCAATGCATAAAAGTCAAGTATTCACTAAGTGACAGAGAACATCAATGGAGTGCACACCGTCAGTAAAGGCAAAGAAGAAAAGTCACAGTGATACCCGACAAGCAGAAGACAGTGTTGCCCGATGAAGCAAAACCACAAGATACCCGACGAGCTGAAAATAGAGTTGCCCGATGAGTAAAAATCCAATGATGCCTGATGGATGGAGATCCCAAAGCTAACTGGAGTTACACCGACAGAACTATCAATTGTCTCCAAAAACTAACTGAAGAGTTGACCGACGGAATAGAGAGTTCAGAAAATGACAAAATATCTACCTAGAAAGAGCTAAAGATAGACTTAACTGGTTGTTTTCTTTATTTTATTCAACCGGAGTTAAGTAATTGATTTAAAAAAGATTTGTACAGTTGGCAAGAAGATAACTACAAGATAAATCAAGAGTTATGCTTTAAATCAAATTGGTTGGATTTTTTTTCATGCCAAGAATCAAGAATCAAGAAACAGTGAATATCATGTCTATATAAGAGACAAGCTTAATTCATTTTCGTATCACATGAAAAGGGGATTAAGGGGAGTGAATAGAAATTGGATGCTGAAGAGAAACTGATGAAGAATTACTTCATATAGTCCTGATCAATCAAGCTGAAGGAGAGCTAAAGAATTCTTCAGACACCAACGAACAGTGAAGCATAGCATCATAGAGAAAAAAGTGTGGAGCACAAAGAATTGAATTGATACATTGATCAGAGAGGTAATGTACTTAAATAGATCTAAAAATATGCAATTCAAAGTTGAATTAGAAATAGGTCATAGTGTTTCAGTTTAACCATTGAAGCTTCAAGTCTCTTAACAGAGCAGAACTTAACAATCTTCTATATATTGAGGTACATCCCAAGGAGTGCCAAAAAGGTTGATTCATGAAAGTAGCATTGGATTTTCCCAATACCTATTGATAGTCTAAGAAGGAGACTGATTCAAGGATGGTAGCAATAGATGCCTGATAATAAGTGACAACCTCTATGTATAAAATCCTCTAACAAGGTCACACTTAACAGTGTGTTTGTAACCTTTAACAGGGTTGGCTCCTAATAGGGCTCACTTCAGAAGAGTGAAAATTCAGGGTACCGGTCCTAGTGGTTTTTCCCTTAACAGGGTTTCCATGTTAAAAATTCATGTGTTGTGTGTGTATGATTCATTTATTTATTGTTTTTTATCTAACATAGTTAACACTGGGTTGATCGGTATACTCTGCTTATTTACTAAGTTTCGGTAAATAGTTATACTACTTATTGGTAATCAAAGAGAATAAGGACAGACAAGGAAAACTGACAGACAGTTAATCATTATAAGAATTTCATGGCATACATATTGTAGGGACTTAATAATCTGAGGTTTATTTGATTGGTGGTTAATGTTTGAAGGATAAATTTTTGAGGCCACTGATTCACCCCCCCTCTCAGTTATTACTAAAATTGGTATCAGAGCTTGTGTGCTTAGAAAGGAAGGTTTCAAGACCTAAGTCAAGATCACAAGATGAATAGACATGATGTGCCAAATTTTAACAAAGAAAACTTTTCTTCATGGCAAAGCAGGATAAGACTCCACTTATCAGGTATTGGTAATGATGTTACTCAATTCCTAGATACTGAATATGTGTTTCCTATAGGAGTATTGACAGTAGATCAATTGAGAGAGAAGCATGAACACAACTACATGGTTATAGAGATTTCTTCCTCACTCTCTAATGCTGAATTTGAAGATGTCAAGGATTGAAAAACTACAAAGAAGATGTGGGACAAATTGAAACTTGTACATGGAGGTGATACAAATGTTCTGGGAGCCAAGGCAGGAAGCCTTAGAGGAAAATTTGATGATCTCAAAATGAAAGAAGGAGAAAACATCACACAGTACAACACAAGAATAAAAGTAGTCAATGCTATACGAGGAGTTGGAGGTACGCTTGAAGAAGAGACAGTGGTAAGTAAAATCTTAAGAACCTTACTACCTGTATATGCTATTAGAATTTCTTCCATTCAAGAAATGAGAGCAGTAGCAAACAATATAGTTATTCTTGATAGTTTAATTGGTAGACTGATTTCATTTGAGATGAATAACTTTGATAATAGTGTCTTACCAAACTTAGAGTCTGCATTTAAGTCTTCTATGAGAATAAGAAAATCAATTCATAGACACACA
>MU224604.1:1316610-1362019 GCA_018584345.1 Thuja plicata
TAGCTCTCCTTCAGCTTGATTGATCAGTACTGCATGAAGTTGTTCTTCATCAGTTTCTCTTTAGCATCCTCTTTCTATTCACTCCCCTTAATCCCCTTTTCATGTGATATGAAAATGAATTAAGCTTATCTCTTATATAGACATGATATTCATTGTTTCTTGATTCTTGGTTCTTGATTCTTGGCGTGAAAAATAATCCAGCTAATTTGATTTAAACCATAACTCCTAATTTGTCGCGTAGTTATCTTCATGCCAACTATATAAATCAGCTTTAAATCAATTACTTAACTCTGGTTGAATAAAACAAAGAAAAAAACCAATTAAGTCTATCTTTAGCTCTTGCCAGCTAGATATTTTGACATTTTATGAACTCTTTGTTCCATCAGTCAAATCTTCAGTTAGTCGTTGGTTACAACTGTCAGTTCTGTCGGCATAACTCTAGTTAGCTTTGGGATCTCCATCTATCGGGTATCATTGGAATTTTCTCGTCGGGCATCCTATGGTTTTTCTTCATCAGGAAACACTGTCTTCTTCTTTTCGGGTATCACTGTGACTTTTCTTCTTTGCCTTTATCGATGGTGTGCACTCCATTGGTGTTATCTGTCACTTAGTGAATACTTGACTTTTATGCATTGCTAAAAGCATAACCTTTGTTCCATTGATTCTCTGAAGTCTTTGGCATTATGTACATGACCGTCCAAATGATATCAAGTTAACATCAATGACAATACAAACCATTAACTAATTTAATGCCTTGAATTATCTTCAACTTAACATTATCAAACATTTAATCAGTTACATTTCATCAATCTCTCCCCTTGGCATTGATGGAAAAAAACTTATATTATCACACTATATTATTTCTAATACAATATGAAATACAACTTTTGAGATTCATCAAACTACCAATCTCTCCCTTTTGTCAACTGATAAATGTCTGAACTTCAGTAAGATCTATTTTAGCTTAGATTTGATTCCTGTTGTTCTCTTTTCTTCTTCTGTGTTGAGTCATTTTCTTGTGTCAATTTCTCTCCTTTTAACTGTTCTCCTATTTTGATGTCGTTTTCTCTTTTCAGCAACTCTCCCTTTTGTATAAGCTTTCATACAACTTTCTTTCATTAAGGATATAATCTCTCCCTATTGGAGTAATCTAATAATGGATAATCTTTCTCAGGAGAATGTGATAATATAGATAATCTCTCTCCCTTTGAAACCAATTCCAAACAAATATTTTACAAATATCTGACATTCATGTCAAACAATCATTTTTCTATCCATAATATATTCCTTGAATTTCCCTTATCCATCAGCAATACAACAATATGTTCTAGTGCTCGGTTCTGATATATACCTTTCAGTATATAGATGTATCATTTAATTTCATCTCGTTGCTTGCATCAACATGAATGATATTCTAATAATATGTAGGCTGATGCAGCCTTTACTCATTTTAATGACTGGTAGACAAGGGTTTGACCCCTGGTCTCTTTCTCAAGTACTCAAATGTATCCTCGGTTAGTGGTTTGGTGAAGATATCAGCCAATTATTCTTTGGATTGCACATATTCAGGTATCACCTCTTTTTCTTGAACTTGTTCTCTCAAGTAATGATACTTGATGGAAATGTGTTTAGTTTTTGCATGCATGACTGGATTCTTGGAAATGTTTATTGCACTGGGGTTATCACAATAGATAATTACTGGTTCTAAGATCTTCATATGCATACCTTCCAGCAATTGTTTGACCCATGCAATATTTGAGCAATTTGCAGCAGCAGCAACGTACTTTGCTTCTGTAGTAGACTGAGAGATGCATCCTTGCTTCTTGCTAATCCATGTGACAATTCTGTCACCCATAAAGAATGCTCCTCTAGTTGTGATCTTTTGGTCATCAAGATTCCCAGCCCAATCAGCATCGGTAAATACCTTAAGGTTAAATTTTCCTTCTCTTTTATACCATAAGCTGAATTCCTTAGTATTCTTCAGATATCTTAGAATTCTTTTCATAGTAGTCATATGTGATTCCCTGGGGTTAGCAGAAAGTCTGGCCACAATTCCTACTGCATGTGCAATATTTGGTCTAGTGTGTACAACATACATGAATTTTCCAGTCATTGATCTATACAAATTCTGATTTACCTCTATTTTTTTTTCCTCCTTTGTCAACTTACATCCAGTAGCCATCGGTGTTCCAACTAGTTTGGAATCTTCCATCTTGAATATTTTCAGGACCTCTTTGATGTACTTGGACTATGTAATGAAAATTCCTTCACTTTTTTGAATGATCTGTAGACCAAGAAAGAACTTGATCTCACCAAACATAGACATCTCAAACTCTTTGCTCATCTCATTAGCAAATGATTTGCATAGCATATCATTTCATCTAAATATGATGTCATCAACAAATATTTCAACAATCAAAGTGTTAGCATCAGTATCTTCTTTTAAATAAAGATTATTGTTTTCACTAGTCCTTACAAATCCAATACTTATTAGATAGGAATGAAGTCGTTCATACCAAGCTCTTGGAGCTTGTTTCAATCCATACAAGGCTTTGTGAATTCTATATACCATGTCCCTCTTGTCTGGATCAACAAACCCTTCTGGTTGTTCAATGTATACTTCTTCTTTAAGTATTTCATTTACGAATGTTGACTTGACATCCATCTGGTATACCTTGAATCCTTTGAATGCAGCATAAGCAAGTAATATTCTTACACCTTCTAGCCTAGAAATGGGTGCAAAGGTCTCTCCATATTCTATACCTTCCTCTTATGCATACCCTTTTCATACTAGTCTTACTTTGTTCCTTGTGACTTCTCCATTCTCATTCAGCTTATTCCTGAATATCCATTTTGTACCGATGACATTCTTTTCATCTGGTCTTGGCACAAGTGACCATGTTTTTTTTTTCTCAATCTTCTCAATCTCATCATTCATAGCACTTATCCATTCCTCATTATCTAGTGCAGCATTGACAGATTTTGGCTCAAACTCACAAATTAAACAATTTGAGTTTAAAGACTTACTTCTTGTTCTTGTACCAGCTTTCTTATCTCCTATGATCAGGACCTCTGGATGGTTCCTTCTTACATATCTTGCAAGTATAGGTACAGTTCTTTGTCTATCAGCTTGATCATTATTTTGATCTTCATTTTGTTCTTCATTACCTTGCACATTATCTTGATCATTATCCTAACCATCGGTATTTGCAGCCTGATGCTCGAGAGCAATGATTTGTAGCTCAAGGGCTCTACATTGTTGGTAGGGTAGAGTGTCAGGTTCCTCATTGTAAGTGAACTTATTGTAGTCCTCTATTTTTTAAGTGCTTTCTTATTCATTCTTCTCTACAAATTCATCTATCTTTACATTTGCACTTTCAATAATTTGGTTAGAGGCTTTGTTTAGACATTTGTAAGCCTTTCTCTTGGTAGAATACCCTAGAAAAATTCCTTCATCACTCTTGGAGTCAAGTTTTCCATTTCTATCATCTTTGAATATATAACATTGATTGCCAAAAATTTTGAAATAACTTACATTGGGTGTGTATCCATACCATAGCTCATAAGGTGTCTTCTTGGTGTCTTTCTTCAATTGTACTCTGTTCAGTGTGTAAATAGTAGTACTGACAGCTTCCCTCATGAATATTTGGGTGATGCATTTTTCTATCATCAATGTTCTAGCATAATCAACTATTGATCTGTTCCTTCTCTCAGCAATCCCATTTTGTTGTGGCGTTCTTGGTGCAGAAACCTATCTTTTTATACCATGCTCATTACAAAAGTTAGTGAATTAATTTGATATAAACTCACGTCCTCTATCTGAGCTCAAATATTTTAGATCCTTACCACTTTGTTTCTCTACCATAGCCTTATACCATTTGAACATCTTAAATGCTTCTGATTTATCTTTTAGAAACATAACTGTCATCATTCTAGAGTAATCATCAACAAAGATAATAAAATATCTATCTCCATAATAACTCTTTATCCTCATGGGTCTACATAAATCAGTATGGACTAATTCTAGAATTGCATCAGATGTATGGGTTTTGCTTTTAAAACTAGACTTTGTCATTTTACCTTTTTGACATTTTTTACACATGATGTTGTCAGGCTTGGTCATTGTCGGTAAGCCTCTGACATTTCTCTTTTTGCTAATTTTCATCATGTTGTCAAAGTTCACATGAAATATTCTTTTGTGCCATAACCATATGTCTTCATTTGAAGCAATCAAATAAGTGGAGTCAGTATCATTCAGATAGAATAAGTTACCTTTTGTCTGCTCATTGGTACCAATCAGATTTATAGATTTGTTGAAGATCTTTGCCTTCTTATTTTCAAATGCTACTTTGTGACCTAAATTATTCAACTGAGAAACACTCAATAGATTATAGTTCAATCCATTTACCCAATAAGCATTCTCACAATTTATCTAGTTATTCAAAATTATTGTTCCTCTACCTTCAACTGGACAAGGTGTGTCATTTCCCATTCTTACTAATCCACCCTTATAGTATTCAAAAGTCTCAAACTTTTGCTTATCACCGGTCATATGATGAGTGCAGCCACTATCTATGATCCAAACATCATTTTTTCTAATTTTAGATATGAGAGATGTTTCTACATACCTTTCTTCATCATCATCTAAATAATCCTTTACACCTGTTGGTTGTATTTCTTGTTTTGACAATTTTCCTGGTTTCCTGTCTTTTTCTCTGGTGATCTGGTGGTTTCAAATCAGCTATCTCTCGTTCCTTTTGGCCTTACCTGTGTCAATTTTTCAGGTTTTCAAGTCTAAATCTAACTCAATTTGCAAAACCATGAAAACCCTAGGCTTTTCAATTGTTAAAAGTTAAAAAGTAAACCCTAGGTCATGTGTTTCTGTCTTGATGTTACTTTTTCTATCCACTTAAGGCATGTGTTATAACTAAATCGCCTTGTCGCGTTACTCCAAGCAAATATTCCATAAGTCTTCCCAACTTCGTGATTTCCTCTTGTCACGTGGTCTCATTCAAGTTCATCATATTCCTTTGGCATTACGAGACTCAATGATTACTTCATGTTGGGTAGTCGCAGGATAACTATGTTATAAAGCTTCATGCAGAAGGGACCCACTGCTTAGTCGGGTAATCGCAGGAGATTCTCAACAGTTATCAAAACTTCTTCAAACTTCACGATTAATTCATGTCACTTTATCGCCAAATGAATCCAAAGTTAAAAGGTTAAGCAAGGCCTTTAGTCGCGAGGTCTCGAGATGGAAAAGCGGTTAAGAGATTTTGACCGAGACTTCGTGACTGACCATCTGAGGTTTGCAGTAAAGTATAGTCGGGATGTCGCCATAACAAGATGATGACTCAGTTCTCCATTATGTAGTAAGTGAAAAAATGACTGTGTGACATGTGTTATAGGGTGGGTGGACGTTAAAGGATTATCGCATGGTCGCCAGAAATAGAAAATGGACTCAGCGACAACGAGACTAGGTGCTTTCCTTTCAGTCACGGTGTCTGAAAAAGATTTAAGGGTATGCACGAACATTTGGCGATTAAGCGACGACCATAGGATCAAGAGATCAGAGGATCTAATGATGGTCGCAAAGTTTGAGAAGGAAAGTGCCCAAAGGGAAAAGTCCTCCTGACTTGGTGATTAAGGTATGTCACGCAGTTGTCAGAGGTGGAAAAAGGGCACATATAACTGTTATGATGAAATTTAACACTCAGATTTTAGATTTCGTGATCAGGCGACTAGGTGTGGTCACATGGTCTTGCCATGAAATAGAAACACTCAGCGACTAGGGGATAATCGTAAGAGGTTAAGTGCAACGGTTAGTCGCAAGGTCTCAGAAAGAATAATGAGTTAGTCTTAACTATGTGCGACTATGATTTCAGTTGGGTCGCGTGATCACCAGGTCGTGACTCGGGTCAGCCAAAGGTAATAAAAAGCATTGTCGCTATGTCTCGAGATAAACCATGGGTTAGTGACAGAGGCCCGTGACAAAGAGACTTTATGCAGTCGCGCAGTCGCTTGATCCAAAAATCTAAAAAATGGTGGCAATTTGTTATTTGACAGTATGAATCACTCGGTAACCAATCACAGGCTTGTATTTTGATTACTGTGCAAAAAGAGTAGCTGAGATGTAAGACAGTTAACGAATCACAGTGTGACATGTCAGCTCTTTTAAATGTTGTATGATTGTTTTGAGGATTAATTTTTAAAAATTTGATTTCCTGTCAAGCTCATGGAACTACGGCTAGGTTTTCATTCAAGTTCACAGTATGTCGAATTAATGACAGAACTGATGTTTTCGAATTATGAGCTATGTACTCTGAATGATGGCTATAAGGAGTTGATGGTGCATTCATTTTCATTCACCGTGCTTTCATATTTTAGATCCCAAGTTGTTAAGTTTTCAGAAGAGGGATATTTTTCTCAGTTTGCAGTGTTTCCAAAGTTGATCAGAGAGTTCTAAATTTCAGGAAATTGTGCACAGGATGGTCAGCTGATCTCTGAGATAGATTTGTTTCAATATCGATAAAGAGTAACAGATTCAAGGTGTTGCAAGTATGAGCGGGGCTATGAGTGTTTCTTCGACAAGTGGAGGAAGTGAAGAGGAACAGAAAGGAAAGGCGAGTTTTTTCTGATGAATTCCTTCGTCTCCTGCCTGGTTCAACACAGAATAAGAAGGCTAATGCTAATGTTCTCCTTGATGACTACAAGGACATTCGAGATTTTGTGACTCCAAGCACAACAGGTTTCTCCCTTTTCAATAATTTCTATAAAAATTCTAATAAGCCCATCCCAGTATCAAACCCTTGGACATGTGGTTTGGCTAGGTTACTTGTTCCTGATGTCTTCCTAGACATAGACCTATTCTTGGACCTATCCAATCACTATGATGTTTTGACAAAGACCATCAAAAGGGATGATGGCACTACCCTTCTAATTTTGAATAGGAATTCATTCATGCAAGCCTTTGGCTTATTTAGTACCATGTCTACTAAAATTGACATGACAAAGCAGGAGAAGAGGTATAGTTCGAAGCCTGCTATTGCTAAAGGCTTATTGCAGAAACACATGTTGAAAGAAGTGAGAAAGTACTTAGATCCTATGGCTGAGCCAAATCCATATTATTATAAGGATCTACACTTCTACATTAAGTATATCTCTTATGCTTTATGTAGAGTGCTAGGAAGAGATGGAGATGTAGAAAAAATAATGCTGGCATCCTGATGATGGTGCTAGACTTACAAGAGGTGCATTCAAGCACTAGTTATGATTACATAGAGCACATAATTGATGAAATGCATGAGGGTTTCATTGCAACCTAGAAAAGACTAAAGAATCCAAAGGAGAAGGAACCTAAATTTTTTCTTTACTCAGTCCTTATGCATCTCCTCTTGTACTTCAATTTTGTAATCATGGATGTTAATAATCTAACTCCCCAGACATTCTACCAGTCAGCACCAAATCCTATCCAATTTTGGGTGAGGGTTTGGAATTACACTTCTAGGGAGTGTGACTACTATGCTTTTCAGAATTGGATTGTGTATCCAATGGTGCAGAGTTTGGGAACAAGCAGGACAAGAGTCCCATTGAAGATCATACAACTACTTAGGCCCTGTGATTATATAGATAGTTCGCCTGGAAAACATAATTGGGGTGATTTCTTCTTGGAGGAGAATTATACCATTATCAGAGTATATGGGTGTATTCACCCACCTCATTTATTACTGTATCATGTGCCTGCGAGAGTGGCTGTAATGGAATTCATATGGCAGTTATTATTAACAAATAATGAGCACTTTGCACCGCACAAGAAAGGGACTATAACCCCTAGGCAATTCAAGATTCTCAAATTTACAATTGGCAAGAATGCCATTGATGCAGTGGGTCAGTGGTTGGAGAAATACAGGATGGGGGCAGCCCCTTATAGATACATTGATCCAAAGGGCTTCATGGCAGGGGTTAGAAAATTGTATACTCCTACAATCCCTAATACGAATGTCCACTGTGAGTGCATAGAAGAAGATGCAACAAGGAACATCTTGGATGAAGATGACATTCATAAAAGAAGACTGAGAATCTAGGAGTTGCTGAAACTGGAGAAGCAAATAAAAAGAAATGGGTTGTCTTTTGGGGGTTTTTACCCTGACCTCCCATATTTTGATAGAATTAAGGCCATGATAGACAACTATTATATGCTTGTAGAGTAACTGGATATAGTCTTGGATAAAAAAGGTGCTCAGACACCTGAACACTCAAAATCAGAATATGATAATGGTAGTGATAGTGATTATGCACGTCCTACTATGTACCCTTCACCACAACAAGCCTTAGAGCAAGAAATGGTCGAGATTCCACAGTTGCAGAGAGCAGAGGGTCACATTATAGATTTGACAGTTGCTACCCAGCCTGATGATGTAGAGGAGCCTGCTAAAAAGAGGCAGAAATTGGAATTAGGGAAGCCTTTAATGGAAGGACAAAGCAAGAAAAAATATAAGGCTAAGGCCTTAGTACCTGGCACTAGGTTATATGATCATAACCTAAGAAAATAAATCACGGAAGGCAAGAAACAATAGCCTGACCTAGATGATGAAGTTGAGATACCACTCAAGGCCTGTGTTGATGAAAGATTGCTTCATCAACAAAAATTCCTAGATGATGATAGCTTTGTTAAAACAGAGGAGTTTAAAGACTTTCTAAGATGTCATAAAACAGAGCAGCTCAGATCCCAATTGACTGTGGATGGAAAAGAGACAATGACAAATGAAGCCCTAGTGGCTTTACAGAATTATGATCCTAAAAATGAGGATATCTCGCCCGAGGATGCTAGGAAGATGGTGCTGGGAAGTAGAATATTATTGGCTGAGGGATGGGATTTGGCATCTGCCTTCATCATAGACCAAATTAGAAAATAGCTAGATCTCAAAATGGCTAGTGAGGTCCAGATGGGAGATATGATAAAAGGATTTGGGTATAGCCCAAAATCCCAGGCTTTTGCAATGTGGAGACTAAGCCTAAAGGACCAAAAGCCCCAATTAGTAAATATTCAAGAAAATATGGTGGGCAATCAAATGGTGTGGTCTGTACAAAATACAGGGGACTTAGAAATCTCCCAAATTATGACACACTGGGCTCACCTGAATGAAGACAAGACTAAACAATTGTCTGAGAGGTATAGTACTTTGCTGGAAGAAACAAGTGCATTGTCTAAGGACAGGGATATGTGCCACATACAACTGTACTAGCGGGATCAGATGGTAAAGAAATTATTGGAGGAGTTGGAGACAAAGTCTGAGGTAGTATATGTACATGCACAACCACCACCAATGCAAATTGAGGATAAGCCTAAATCAGAAGAGGCTGTGGAACAAAAGGTAGATGAAGAAAAGGGAATGCAATTGCTTTGAAGGCACTGAAAGGCATACTACAACATAGAATTGAGATTCTAAAGGATAAAACTGATGTTGTAGTCAATACATACATTAAGTTGCCAGCTTTGCACACTGAGGTAATGGGGTACCTTGCCATTCTAAACCCTTACGCTACTAAGTGGTCTGCTAGGAAAAATTTATTTAAGAAGTTGTCATCTTTATAAGCTATAAGACCAGATTTTCCTGAAATAGTAACTGAAGTGGGAGATGAGATCAAAAGAGTCAATATTGCTCTCTCATTCTTTAAAGGAAAATTGAATTAGATAGAGGTTAAATTGAGCCTCTTTTCAAATGATTTTAATAAGTTTATTCCTTCCTTGAGGGGAGATGATGACCAAGTAAAGGTTGTAGATGCCTAGAAGAGAGAATTTTACACCAAGATGCCTAGTGAAGAGGCATTTCTTTTGGGAGAAGATGTTGATATAGAGGGATTCAATAAAATATTGGATGAAGCCTTCAAAGTAGAGACTGATATCAACAAATTCCTAATTGATGTCAAAAACATCACTGATGCTAGATGGGATAGACAAAAGGTGCAAGTACAGAGTACTCAGGACTTCAAGTGGCCATCGGACGATGAAGTGAAAGCTTGAGAAGTGATGACTACACCAAAGAAAAAGAAGCCTGTAGTAGAAGAAGAAATCTTGGACGATGAGTAAGGTTAACACTTGGCACTGCACTGTTCAAGACAAGAGGGACAGTTATTGCAAAAGGAGAATGTAGGTGAGTATGCAAGCACATCTATTCAGACTCAACATAAATACTACCAGCTACCATCTATGCAAATATGATTGCAGTCGCCAGATCGGGTGAAGAACCAAGAATATATGTTTCTATCTTTTTTGACTTGGTCATTTCACCGCTTCTTCTCTCTTTCTTTTTGTCTCTCTTATAACTTTAGGGTTAGGTTTTCTTTGACCATCCAAAGCTTGTTGCATCCTTAAGGGATTCCAAGATGGTCAAAAACCTATATATAGAAAAAAGAGTTGTAATTATAAGGTGTCTTTTGATGTTGGAATCTTTTGGAGAAGAGAATATATATTCAGATGTTCTGAATTTTTGTCTATCTTTTGAAGTTGCAAGATCTTTCATGTATGAAAGCTGGATCATATAAATAAAATACGGTGCAATTTTACTCTCTTCAATTATTGTCTCTTTATTCTCTGTGTATGCTCTTTTATGTTAATTTTGCAAGGCATTCTGAAGAATTTTGGTTATTAGGTAACTATCTAGTTGCTTGCAAGTTTCTTTTAAGGAAAGAACTAAGTTTTGTGAGTAGTTTTAGGGAGCATACTACTTTGTTTAAAGATTTGATACAATAGTTTAGAGGTAACAGGGTAATTTTTAAGGCATCTTATCTGAATTGCATGTGGGTTGTAAGGCAGCTTACTGTATTTTGTTTCTATGAGATCTTAGTTTGTTTGACTCTGTAGCCCAAAGGATAGGCACTGGTCTAGAAATTAATCTGATAACCCATAATTGTCCAAGTTATTTCAAGATATCAGAACCAAATTTAATCAAAATACTATTGTTACTAAGAACAGATAAGATGAACTCATTTAAGGACCTATGTCAGCAGGACAATGTCCATTTTAGTGATTCCTTGGAGAGTGAATCATTAGGTTATCCCTCCTACAATAAAAGGAAGAAGGATGAAAATCCTTGTATCACTGATTCTTGTTATGCTTACAACCATGGTTTGTATGGTTATATCTTGTATCTGGTTATGTTTGGTCATTTGCAAGGTGATTTATAAGTTGATTTAACAAAGATATATAGAAAATCAGTGTCCACATTATAACATATTGTGTAAACAACAATCATAAGAGGTAAAACCTGCCTGAGTATATGTGGAGTTCAAAAATGAAGGACCTTATCCAGTCCTTAGCAATTAGGTTTTTCTTGTCTCTGAATCAGCATTAGAAAGCATAGTGTTCAAAAAGACATTTCAAGCACTGTGGTTCATACAAGAAAAATCCCTAACAACACCCACAAACACCATCTTGATGTCTTCATCAGATTCAGTGTCAGTATCATCATCCTTGCATTTTTCTAGGTAGTTGACCTTCTTTCCTTTGTCCTTATAGTCTCGGGTATCTCTTCTTTCTGATTGTATGTAGCTTCTGTAATAACCTCTATCAGACTTCTTCTCAAAAGATCTGTCATCTTTTCTTCTGTTAGTACATCTTGCAGCAAAATGTCCAATCTCTTTGTAATTAAAATAAACAAGTGGTAATTTACCTTTGTATTTACTTTTGCCTCTCTGCATTCTTCTGGCCATAAGTGCTTCTATTTCATCAAGATCATCTTCTTAATTTTCACTATCACTATATTTTCTCATAGTGTTTTTGTGACTTGATTTACTTATTCTCATAGAAGTTTTGAATGTATACTCTATGTTTGGTATGACACTATTATCAAAGTTATTCATCTCAAATCAAATCAGTCTTCCAATTAAACTGTCTAGAGTAACATTGCTATTTGCTATCGCTCTCATTTCTTGAATGGCAGATACTCTAATAGCATAAGTAGGTAGTAAGGTTCTTAGAATTTTACTTACCATTGTATCTTCTTCTAGTACACCTCCAACTCTTCGGATAGCATTGACCAATTCTTTAATTCTTGTGTTGTATTGAGTGATGTTTTCTCCTTCTTTCATTTTGAGATCATCAAACTTTCCTCTAAGGCTTTCTACCTTGGCTTTCAAAACATTTTTGTCACCACCATGTACAAGCTTCAATTTGTCCCACATCTACTTTGCAGTTTTGCATTCTTTGACATCTTCAAATTCAGCATCGGAGAGTGAGGAAGAAAGCTCTATCCTCATGCCATTATGTTCATGCTTCTCTCTCATTTGTTCAACTATTGGGGCTCCTGTGGGAAACACATATTCAGTTTCTATGAATTGAGTAACATCATTACCAATACCTGATAAGTGGAGTCTTATTATGCTCTGCCATGAAGAAAAATTATCTTTGTTCAACTTGGGCACATATCGTCTGTTTATCTTGTGATCTTTGGATTAGGTCTTGAAACCTTCCTTCTAAGCACACAAGATCTGATACCAATTGTTAGTAATAACTAAGAGGGGGGTGAATCGGTGGCCTCAAAAACTTATCCTTAACTTAACCACCAATCAGTAAACCTCAGATTATTATGTCCCTACAAGATGCATGCCATGAGATACTTATAATGATTAAATATCTATCAGTTTACCTTGTCTGTCCTTATTCTCCTTGATTACCGATAAGCTGTATAATTATTTACCAAAACTCAGTAAATATGTAGAGTATACCGATCAACCCTATGTTAACTATGTCAGATACAAAACAATAAAGAAATGAATCATACACACATAACACATGAATTTTTAATGTGGAAACCCTATTAAGGGAAAAACCACTGGGACTGGTACCCCAAATTTTCACTCTTTTGAAGTGAGCTATGTTAGGAGCCAACCCTGTTAAAGGTTATAAACACAATGTTAGGTGTGACATTGTTAGAGGATTTTACACATATAGGTTGTCACTCAGTATCGGGCATCTAATGCTGCCATCCTTGAATCAGCCTCTCTCTTAGACTATCAATAGGCATCAGGCATATCCAATGCTACTTTCATGAATCAACCTTTTTGGCACTCATTGGGATGTACCTCAATATATAGAAGACTGTTAAGTCCTTCTCTATTAAGAGACTTGATGCTTCAATGGTTAAACTCAAACAAAATGACCTGTTTCTAATGAAACTTGAATTGAATATTTTTAGATCTATTTAAGTACATTACCTCTCTAATCAATGTATCAATTCAAATCTTTTATGCTCCATACTTTCTGCTCTATGATGTTGTGCTTACTGTTCATCGGTGTCTGCAGAATTCCTTAGCTCTCCTTCAGCTTGATTGATCAGTCCTGCATGAAGTTTCTCTTCATCAGTTTCTCTTTAGCATCCTCTTTCTATTCACTCCCCTTAATCCCCTTTTCATGTGACACAAAAATGAATTAATCATGTCTCTTATATAGACATGATATTCAGTGTTTCTTGATTCTTGATTCTTGATTCTTGGTGTAAAAAACAATCCAGCCAATTTGATTTAAAGCATAACTTCTAATTTGTCTTGTAGTTATCTTCATGCCAAATATATAAATCAGCTTTAAATCAATTACTTAACTTTGGTCAAATAAAACAAAGAAAACAACCAGTTAAGTCTATCTTTAGCTCTTGCCAGCTAGATATTTTGTCATTTTCTGAACTCTCTGTTCCATCGGTCAACTCTTCAGTTAGTCATCGATTACAACTATCAGTTATATCGGCATGACTTTAGTTAGCTTTAGGATCTCCGTCTATCAGGTATAATTGGACTTTTCTCGTCAGGAAACTCTATTTTCAGCTCGTCGGGCATCTTGTGGTTTTGCTTTGTCGAGCAACACTATCTTCTGCTCGTCGGGTATCACTGTGAATTTTCTTCTTTGCCTTTACTGATGGTATGCACTTCATTGATGTTATCTATCCATTAGTGAATACTTGACTTTTATGCATTTCTAAAATCATAACCTTTGTTCCATTTATTCTCTGAAGTCTTTGGCATTATGTACATGACCATATAGATGATATCAAGTTGACATCAATGACAATACAAACTATTAACTGATTTAATGTCTTGCATTATCTTCAACTTAACATTATCAAACATTTAATTAGTTACATGTCATCACTATTTAGGTCCCTAATGAGATGAAATAGTGGTTAATTCCATTCTGTACAAAAATCTGAACATAGTTGCTTTGTTAAACCACTCCTAGGCTTGTAACCATTAAAACCAAAAGTTTGGATGATTTGTGAAAATTCCAAACAAAACTAGAAACAAATCATATATTCAAGTACCCTTTATTTAATTATATGAAACCCCAAAGCATCAAGATCTAAAACCCTTTTTGGTTATACTGAAACCCACTTTTTTGGTGAAATCTAAAGGGCAATTTGGTCTACCTTTACAAAGGAAGTACCCGAAGGGTTTGGAAAACCTTCACTAGTAAATTGGATTCATGATGGGGAATCCAAAATATGAATAAATCCAAGGTTTTAGGTCTTGGGGTGAAATCCACAAAGAGTTACAACACTTTTTGTAAAACTATCAATGGTGCATACATGAAGATATACACCTAGGGCATCAAATTTCTCCCTACTCCCTACAAGTTACAACTTGAAATAAAAACCATCTTAAATTAAATTGAAAATAATTTTATTTCACCAAAGGCCATTAAATTCCCATGGTGAAATCCCAATTTATACACAAGAGAAGTTGACACCCTAGGTAAACACTCAAATCTGTGATAGCAGTTAGTAAAATGCAGATAACGTGAGTTGTAGATTGAATTAGAGGGTCAAACCAGATGCATTGGAAATAGGATTCAAATTATCATCTTAAAATGTAATCATTTCCTCCCAAATTGACCGTACGCATCTGTACCAAGCAAATTAACAGTAATTTTATGGGCAAAATAGGGTTTTCTTTATTAATTTGAAAGCCAAATTACATTCTCTATCTTCCACCCGCCTGAAAGGGCTTATGAAGACCTTCCCCAACATTTCCAACTGATTTTAAAATTTTTTGACTATTGGGGGAATGATTACATTTAGTTTTTCAACTTTTACACAAAGTTGTTAAACAACATTAGTTGTAAAAGTGCAACTTTTGCATTTTCAATGCATTTTCCCTATTAGACCCATGTCAAGGATCCCAAGGACCCTTTATTGACATGAAACATGTATTATTATCCCAATAGACTATTAAAATAACTAATCACACAACTATGCCTATGTCCATAGTCAAAGCCCAAGGTTTATAAACACACCATGGGTGACTAGGCCTTACAATAGGCTTATTGTCAAACTTAAGACACATAACTCTTTAGATCATCCATGAAGATAACATTTTGAATTTTAGGGAGGTGCTCTTGCACCATAGGCATTTCATCCAAAATTTAAGTCAGATAGCTAGTCCACTATACACATTACTTACAAAAGAGGTTGAGTTTACATGGACATCATCCTGTGAGGAATCTTTCCTGCAGCTCAAGTCCCTTCTAACAACCACACCAGTCCTTAGAGGGAATTATTGGTCTTTACCCTTCCATATATATACAGATGCTTCTAATTATGCAATAGGTGTTGTCTTAGGCCATAATCCTAATAACCTTGAAAATGTTATTTACTATATTAGCAAAAGTTTACATGGGCCAGAGTTAAATTATATAGTTACTACAAAAGAATTACTGGCACTGGTCTATGCTTTGAATAAATTTTGTCATTATTTAATAGGCTATTAAATATTTCTTTATACTTCCCATGCAGCAATAAAATATCTTATGAACAAACCTGTCATCTTAGGCAGGCTAGCAAGATGGCTTCTTCTTTTTCAATAATTTGGTATAACAATAATTGACAAGCCAGGTAAAGAAAATGTTCTAGATGATTATTTATCAAGACTCCAGAATGATGACACTAACACCTCTGTGATAGATGATACTTTCCCAGATGAACATATGTTCCATATTGATGTCAAGAGCCCATGGTATGCTGATAAATCCACTTACCTTGCAGCTGACAAGATGCCTACACATTTCTCTCCTAAGGACAAAATAATTCTTGTTGAGAAAATTTTCTAATTTTCTTGGATTGAAAATATATTTTTCAACACTAGTCCAGACCAAGTTATGAGAAAGTGTGTATGTGAAGATGAAACCTATGATATCCTCCATGCTTTTCATGATGAGCCCTATGGAGGACACTTTGCAGCTAAGAGGAAAGCTATGAAAATATTAATAACAGGTTATTACTGGCCCACAATTCACAAATATGCAGCCAATTATGCCAAGAAATGTGATAAATGCCAAAGGATGGGTCATCCAAAAAAATCAGATGAAATGCCTTTGTATCCACAAGTGGTTGTCACACCATTTGATAAGTTGGGCATGGATTTTATTGGTCCTATAGACCTCCCATCTAATGGAAATTCCTACATTATGGTATGCACGGACTATCTAAATGAATAAATCTTCACCCGTTATGGTGTGCCATGAGAGCTTGTAACTGATCAAGGAGCACAATTCACATAAAACCTGATCACAAATCTCATGAAAGAATATAACATCAAACACAGGGAGTCCAGTCCCTGCCATCCTCAAGATAATGGTCAGGCGGAAGTCACCAACAAAGAAATTGAAGCAATTCTAACAAAAATAGTTCATCTGCACTATCATGACTAGAGAAGTTTCCTTTCAGAAGTAGTCTGGGCATACATAACCACATGGAAGACAACCACGAGATTCAATACATTTGAATTTTTGTATGGGAAATCAGCCATGTTTCCAATTAATTTCAAACACAAAACATTCCATACTACTCTGAAGTTAAACATTGACATTCCTGTAGTATAGCGAGATCGTTTGCTACATCTCAACTCTTTGGATGAGATGAGAAAATATGCATTAGAGCACACATAGATTGTCCAAAAATAGAGGAAGAAATGGCATGACTCCCACATCAAGAACAAATAGTTTCAAGTAGGTGATTGGGCACTACTTTTTGATTCCAAATTTCAAGAAACACAAGGAAAACTATAGACAAGATGGTTAGGCCCATATGAAATCGATCATGTCTTCGACAATGGAGCAGTCCAACTGACAATAATTGATCCAGTGCATTTCAAAATATTGGTCAACGGGCATCGACTTTGTCTATATCATCAACCCCAGACCAAGGATGACTTCCTTCAGCAATTCAGAGACACAACTCCACAAGTGCAATAGGTAATATTTCCTGCAGCACAGGGTGCAAACCTTCTTCCTACAGCTTCAACATAACATTCCTTTGAGTATACTCATAATAAACACTTCATTTTCAAATGAAGTTTCATTCTCCATTCATTTTCTATATTCTTATTTCCAACCCATTCCACTTCTCCACCTTCCACCCACACATCCTCCATGTCATCACCTTTTTCTATATTCCTATGTTTTCAATAAAAGCCACATCAGTTGATATATGCATCCGCCACACTTGTTCCATTCTCACCACCTTTTTTGTGCATGTGGCAATAGAATGACAGGTACAACTTGTCAATTTATTTCCACTTTTAGCACACACATTTAGGTAATTGTATTTAATACTACGTATATCTATAATTTGTTGGATGATATCAAATTTGGGTAATATTGTTGTTGTTGATATTCATGTTTTTTCACTAATGTCAACATATATTTCTATGGAGAGAACATATTGGTTATTACTATTGTATGATGGATGACAAAAGAGTACGGACACTGTACAGATGATTCAAAATTATCAAAGATAAGGATATGGAGAAGGATGTGTGATGACCTTATTCCTAAGGTTTCTTGGCTGAATATTGTATATTGGTGATGTTATAGATGTTTTAGTGAAGACTGGTTTCTGGACTGTGACAGTGATGCTTGACAGAGTAGATCTCTATGTTTTGGGTATATCTTACAGGCAAAGATGTTTTAGAGTATGCAAGCTTAAGGGATGACAGAAGATAGATTGAAGAATGTTTGTTATTGATCGATTGTTGTGAACATGTTGGTGATGTTAGCTATGACATGTATTCTAAAGGAGACCTATTTGGGGCCAACTTCAAAGATGTAGTATATATTATGAATTATGAGCATTGATTGCAGATCTTGGAGTATATCTGATGTATTTCAATTGATGTTTAATTGTTTTAGGTACCTTGTGTATCGTAGCAAGGGGTTAAATAATTATTTGTATATTGGGAAAGCTTAATTGGCCGACCTAATCAATTATTGTAATAAGGTATATATGAGAGATCTTTTCTTTTGAAAATATGTATGTATGATGAGAAGGTAATTGAAAGACAGAGAAGTGTGGAAGTTGTGAATCTTGATTGACTATTGGATGTAGAGTAGAGTTGGTGATTATAATACTTCATTGGAACTCATCAAGAAAAGACAGTTGTTGTTAGACAGTTCACTGGATTGTATATTTTCTATATAGTCTTGTTCGGATTGTAAATCCTTGAGGGTGGCATTAACCTTCTTTTGGAAATGAGCCCACTTTTACTCTTGACTTCTAACAGGGTTTATCCTTTAACATGGACTATGTACTATAATATTGTAATAAGCTCCTAATGGGGCTAAATCTTTTAACAGGGATACTATACACTTAGTACATCATTTGTGGGTGTTAATTCCCACTGGGGTTTTACCTTTAACAGGGTTTCCTCGACAAAAACTATTGTGTTATTGTGTTGGAAATTACTGTGTTATCATTTGCATTGTAGCTTTGGTTTTAAAGTTTAATATTATGTATCACAACTGATTCACCCCCCCTCTTAGTTGTGCTTGTGGACTGTTATTCCTAACAATTGGTATTGGAGCTACTGGTCCTTAGAGAGAAAGCTTAACAGCTTTAGGTGATCTTTAAGATGACTTACTACATGAAGGATAGTTTGAAATTTGATCCTAAAAAATTTGACAATTGGAAGAGCAAGATGAGAACACATTTGCTATGTTTGGGAATTGACTATTAGATGATCATGTAAAAGAAGGAAAAGATAGCGAATAAGGATGAATTGGAGAAGGCTACTGAATATTATAAGAATCTATTTTCATGTAATATGGTCGCAAGGGAATCATTGATCAGTGCACTTTCTAAAGGTGAATTCATAGAAGTAAAAGACTTGGATTCTACACATGAGATTTGGACAAGATTAGAAGCACTATATATAGGAGATAAGTTTACTAAATAGGAAAAGATACAAAACTGGAAGACAAAGATGGAATCAATGAAGATGAGAGACAATGAGAACATTAGGGAATATGCATAGAGAATTATTGAAGTGGTTACTGGCATCAGACACTCTAGAGGCACTTACAATGAGGAATAAGTGATAATGAAGATACTCAGATCTCTGACACCTATATACAAAACTAATGTACAAGTTATATAGGATATTATACCTTTGACACTGAACTTCACTAGAGAGATGTTGATTGGAAAGCTAACTACTTTTGAGGTCGCAAAACTAGGAAATTCTTTACCTAAAGTAGAGTTAGCATTCAACGCGACTGTCCATAGAAACAAAATGAGTTTATCTGGAATTGTGAGCACCAACAATAGTGATTTGAGAGAAGAAATTATAGACTAAGTTGATGAATGGGAACAGATACAGGAGGAAGAAAGAAAGCTAGATGAAGTGGTAGCTCTGATCGCTAGAAGATAAAAGAGAGGTAAGGTTAAATTTGAAGGCAAGTTACCTTTGAAATGTTTTTCATGTAACAAGATTGGTCATTTTGCATCTCGATGTCCTATAATGGTTCCAAAACAAAAACCTAACTTTTACAAATCAAAGTATTCAAAAGACAAGGAATTTTATTATGCTAGTCAAGGTGTATCTTATGATGATGTTGATTATGATGAAATTGGATTTATTACTATTAAGGATGATGAACCTATACATGAAGAAAAATCCTTAGTATCTCATGTTGAAAAGAAATCTGAATGGGTTATAGATAGTGTTTTTTCACATCATATGACTAGAGAGAAAAATAAGTTTGTGAGTCTGAAGAGATACGATGGTGGTGTTGTTAGATTTGGTGACAATACTCCTAAGCTTTGATGAACTATAACTGATTAAATGTTTGAAGATGTTAAGTTGATGATCACCAAGACATAAAAAGTTAATGCAAGACATTAAATCGGTAAATGTATTGTATTGTCATTGATGTCAAATTGATATAATCTATATGGTCATGTACATACTGCTAAAAGACTTAAAAGAACCAATGAATTAAAGGCTATGCTATTAGTAATGCATAAAAGTTAGTATTCACAGAGTGACTGCATACATCGACAGAGTGCACACCGATGGGAAGAGTAAACCAACAAGAGCAAAGTCATAGTGTTACCCGATGAGAAAAAGTACAGCATTACCGACGATAAAAGTCACAGTGTTACCCGACGAGCAAAGAATAGTGTAACCTAACAAACATAATTATAGTGTTGCCCGACGGACGGAGATCCCAAAGACAACTAACATCTCACTAACAGAAATAGTCAATTCTCACTGATGACTAACTGAAGTATTGACCAAAAAAAAAAAGAGTTCAGAAATGACTAAATGATTAGCTGTCAAGAGCTAAATATAGACTTAACTGGTAGTTATCATTGTTTTAATCGACAAGCTAAAGTCATAGATAAGTAAAGGATTTAAAGCTGCCTAGTCCAGTTGGCAAGAAGATTTATATGAGATAAAATAGGATTTTTTCTTTAAATCTAATTGGCAATAATTGTGGATCACGTCAAGATCAAGAAAGCCAAGAAACGGTGAAATTGTGTCTATATAAGAGACAAGTTTATTCAATGTGAACAAGGGGAGTGATAAGAGAATAGATGCTGAAGAGATTGTGAAGAAGAAGAAATTCTTAATTCAGACCTGATCAATCAAGCTGAGGAAATAGCTAAATTCTGCAGACATTGACGAACAGTGATACAACATCACAAAGCATAATAGTGTGGAGCAAAGGTATTTAATTGATAACATTGATTAGAAAGGTAATGCACTTAGAATAGATCTGAAAATATACTATTATAGTTGTATATGTGAATAGATCAATTTACTGTTTCAGTTTAACCATTGAAGCATCAAGTCTCTTAACTGAGCAGGACTTAAAAGTCTTTTCTAATTGAGATACATCCCAAGGAGTATCAAAAATTTTGATCATACAAAGTAGCTTTGGATATGCCTGATACCTATTGATAGGCCAAGAGAGTGTTTGATCAAGGATGGTAGCATTAGATGTTAGATACTAAGTGACAAACTATTCATTTAAATCCTCTAACAAGGTCACACCTAATAGTGTGTTTGTAACCTTTAATAGGGTTGGATCTTCACCAAGCTCACTTTAGAGGAGTGAAAATTTGGGTTACGGTCCCAGTGGTTTCTCCCTTAATGGGGTTTCCACGTTAAAAATCCATGTGTCATGTGTTTATGACTCATTACTTTGCTATTTTGCATTTCACATAAGTAAATCTGGATTGATCAGTATACACTAGTTATTTACTATATTTTGGTAAATAGAAAGACTTCTTATCGGTAAACATACAGTAGAAGGTTCTACAAAGCATTCCGACAAGTAGTAATTTGATATAAGTATTTCAAGGCAATCATCTTGTATGACTAAAGATAACTAGAGGCTTATAAATGTGGTATAAGTTTTTGGGTTGATTTAAGGATTAATTTTTGAGGTCACTGATTCACCCCCCCCCCCCCTCAGTTATTCTAAAAATTGGTATCAGAGCTTGTGTGATTAGAAGGAAGGTTTCAAGACCTAAGCTAAAGATCACAAGATGAATAGACAAGATGTGCCCAAGTTGAACGAAGACAACTTTGCTTCATTGCAAAGCAGGATAAGACTCCACTTATCAGGTATTGGAAATGATGTTACTCAATAATTAGATACTGAATATGTGTTGCCCACAGAAGCACTCACAATTGAACAAATGAGAGAAAATCATGAGCACAACTATATGATAATAGAGCTTGCTTCCTCACTCTCCAATGCTGAATTTGAAGATTTTAAAGCATGCACAACTGCAAAGAAAATGTGGGATAAATTGAAGCTTGTACATGGTGGTGATAAAAATGTTCTGAGAGCCAAGGCAGAAAGCCCTAGAGGAAAGTTTGATGATCTCATAATGAAAGAAGGTGAAAACATCACATAGTACAACACAAGAATCAAAGAGGTAGTCAATGCTATCTGAGGAGTTGGAGGTGTACTAGATGAAGAGACAATGGTAAGTAAAATTCTAAGAACCTTACTGCCTACTTATGCTATTAGAGTATCTGCCATACAAGAAATGAGAGCAGTAGAAAATAACAATGTTACTCTAGATAGTTTGATTGGAAGACTAATTTTATTTGAGATGAATAATTGTGATAATAGTGTCTTACAAAACATAGAATCTACATTCAAATCTTCTATGAGAATAAGTAAATCAATTCATAAACACACTATGATAAAAGATAGTGGAAGTGAAAGTGAAGAAGAAGATCTTGATGAAATTGAAGCACTTATGGCTAGAAGAATGCAGAGAGGCAAAGGTAAATAAAAAGGTAAATTACCACTTGTATGTTTTAATTGTAAAGAGATTGGACACTTTGTTGCAAGATGTCCTACTAGAAGAAAAGATGAAAAAAGTAATGACAGGTCATTTGAAAAGAAGTTTGACAGAGGTGATAACCAATATTACAGAAGTAACCGACAATCAGAAAGAAAAGATACCTGAGACTACAAGGACAAAGGAAAGAAGGCTAGGTTACCTAGCTACATGCAAAGATGAATATACTGACACTGAATCTGATGAAGACATCGGGATGGTGTTTGTGGTAGTAAAAGATGATTTAGGTGAAGATGAAGAAAGGTATGTAGAAACTGCACTCGTATCTAAAGTTAGTAAAAATGATGTTTGGATCATAGATAGTGGCTACACTCACCATATGACCAGTGAAAAACAAAAGTTTGAGACTTTTGAATACTATAATGGTGGTTCAGTAAGAATGAGAAATGACACACCTTGTCCAGTTGAAGGTAAAAGAACTATAATGTTGAATAACCTGATAAAATGCGAAAATGCTTATTGGGTGAAAGGATTGAATTATAATCTATCGAGTGTTTCTCAACTGAATAATTCATGTCACGGAGTAGCATTTGAAAATAAGAAGGCAAAGATCTTCAATGAATCAGGAAGGTTGATTGGTACCGGTGAGTAGACAAAAGGTAACTTATTCTATCTAAATGATACTAACACCACTTGCTTAATGGCTAGAAACAAAGACATATGGTTATGGCATAAAAGATTGTGTCATGTAAATTTTGACAACATGATAAAGATAAGAAAAAAGAGAAATGTAAGACGCTTACCGAGAATGTCAAAGCCAGACAATATCATGTACAAAAATTGTCAAAAAGGTAAGATGAAAAAGTCTAGTTTTAAAAACAAAACCCATACATCTGATGCCATTCTAGAATTAGTCCATACTAATCTATGTGGACCCATGAGGACAAAGAGTTACTATGGTGATAGATATTTTATTCTCTTTGTTGATGATTACTCTAGAATGATGACAACTATGTTTCTAAAAGATAAATCAGAAGCATTCAAGATGTTTAAACGGTACAAAGCAATGGTAAAAAAATAAAGTGGTAAGGAATTGAAATGCTTAAGATTAGATAGAGGAGGGGAATTTATTTCAGATGAATTCACTAACTTTTACAATGAGCATGGAATCAAAAGACAAGTGTCTGCACCAAGGTTACCACAGAAAAATGGAATTGTTGAAAGAAGGAATAGATCCATTGTTGATTGTGCAAGGACACTGATGATAGAGAAAGGCATCACCCAAATATTTTGGAGGGAAGATGTTAGTACTATTGTTTACACATTGAACAGAGCACAATTGAAGAAAGATAGCAAGAAGACACCCTATGAGCTATGGTATGGTTACACACCCAATGTAAGTTACTTCAAAATATTTGGTAGTCAATGTTATATCTTAAAATATGATAGAAATGGAAAGCTTGACTCCAAAAGTGTTGAAGGTATCTTTCTAGGGTATTCCACCAAGAGCAAGGCTTATAAATGTCTCAATAAAGCCTCTAAAAAAATTGTTGAAAGTGCAAATGTAAAGATAGATGAATTTGCAAAGAAGAATGAAAAGGAAAGCACAAAAGAACTAGAGGAATACAATAGGTTTGTTTACAATGAAGAACCTAACACTTTACCCAACCAACAATGTATAGCTCCTGAGCAACAAAATATTGCACCCGAGCATCAGGCTGCAAATACCGAAAATTAGGATATTTCTCAAGATGATGTACCAAGCAATGAAGATCATAATAAAGGACACAATGATGATCAAGCTAATAAACAAAGAATTGAATTTGCACTTTCCAGGTATGTCAGAAGGAACCATCCACAAAAATAGATCATTGGAGACAAGAAGGTTGGTATGAGAACCAGAAGTAAGTCTCTAAACACAAGATGTCTAATTTATGATTTTGAGCCAAAATCTGTCAACGCTGCACTTGATAATGAAGAATGGATTAGTGTTATGAATGAATAAATTGAGTAGATTGAGAAAAAAAAGACATGGACACTTGTACCAAGACCAAATGACAAGAATATCATCGATACAAAATGGATATTCAGAAATAAGTTGAATGAGAATGGAGAAGTCACCAGAAATAAAGCAAGACTAGTATGTAAGGGATATGCACAAGAAGAAGGGATTGACTATGGAGAAACCTTTGCACCCATTGCTAGGATAGAAGGATTGAGAATATTACTTGCTTATGTTGCATTTAAAGGATTCAAGGTATACCAAATGGATGTCAAGTCTACATTCCTAAATGGAATACTTGAGGAAGAGGTGTACATTGAACAACAAGAAGGGTTTGTTGATCCAGACAAGAGGAACATGGTATGTAGACTACACAAAGCCTTGTATGGATTGAAACAAGCACCAAGAGCCTAGTATGAAAGACTTCATTCCTATCTCATAAGTATTGGATTTGTAAGAACTAGTGAAAATAGTAATCTTTATTTGAAGGAAGATACTGATGCTAACATTTTAATTTCTGAAATATTTATTGATGACATCATATTTGGAGTCAATGATATGTTATGCAAATCATTTGCAAATGAAATGAGCAAAGAGTTTGTGATGTCTATGTTTGGAGAGATCAAGTTCTTTCTTGGTCTATAGATCATACAACAAGATAAAGGCATTTTCATTACACAATCCAAATACATCAAGGAAGTGTTGAAAATATTCAAGATAGAAGATTCCAAGCCAATTGGAACACCAATGGAAATTGGATTTAAGATAAAAAAGGAGGACAAGTCACCTGAGGTAAATCAGACTTTGTACAAATCAATGATTAGAAAACTCATATATGTTTTACATACTAGACCAGACATTGCACATGTAGTAGGAATAGTTGAAAGATTCTCTACTAATCCTAGGGAATCACATATGGCTGCTGTGAAAAGAATCCCAAGATATCTGAAGAATACTGAGGAATATGGCTTATGGTATAGAAGAGAAGGAAAATTTGAACTTAAGGTCTTTACCGACGTTGATTGGGTTGGAAATATTGATGGCTGAAAGAGCACAACTGGAGGAGCATTCTTTATGGGTGACAGACTTGTCACATGGATTAGTAAGAAGCAAGGATACATCTCTCAGTCTACTACAGAAGCAGAGTATGTTGCTACTACTGCAAACTACTCAAATATTGCATGGATCAAACAATTACTGGAAGGTATACATATGAAAATTCTTGAATGAGTAATTATCTATTGTGATAATACCAGTGCAATTAACATTTCCAAGAATCTAGTCACGCATGCTAAGATAAAGCATATTGCTATCAAGTATCATTATTTGATAGAACAAGTTCAAGAAAAGGAGGTGATAATTGAATATGTGCAATCAAAGGAACAAGTAGATGATATCTTCACCAAGCCACTGCCCAAGGATACATTTGAGTACTTTAGAAAGAGACTAGGGGTCAGACCCTTGTCTACTGGTCAGTAAGATGACTAGAATGCTGCATCAGCCTACATATTATCAGAATATCATTCATGTTGATGCAAGAAAAGAAATGGAATTCAAAGATACATCTATACACGGCAAGGTATTTATCTACTCCAAGCACCATAGTTGTTATATTGTTGATGAATTGAGAAATTCAAGGAGTATATTGAATGGATAGAAAGGATTGTTTGGCATTACTATCAAATATTTTTTTGGCATTATTGTCAAAGGGAGAGATTATATCCATTATCACATTAGGGAGATATTATATCCATTATCACATTATCCAAAGAGAGAGATGTAACCAGAAAGGGAGAGTACATACAAAGGGAGAGATTGTTGAAAAGAGAGAAAAGAGACTTCAAAAGAAAAGAACAGTCAAAGGGAGAGAGTTTGACACAAGAAGAGAACACATCACATCAGAAGAAGAAAGAATCTACATCTATCTAGTGAAGAGATTGAAAATAGAAAGAGAGCTGCAAGAATCATATCTAAGCTATGTGAGCTTACCGAGGACCAGATATTTGTATCGGTTATAGTACATAAGATAGGTAGTTTGATGAAATTCAACTGTTATATTTTATATTATATTAGTGATAATATAATGTGATAATATAGTGTGTTTCCATCAATGCCAAAGGGAGATATTGATGAACTATAACTGATTAAATGTTTGAAGATGTTAAGTTGATGATCACTAAGACATAGAAAGTTAATGCAACACATTAAATCAGTTAATGTATTGTATTTTCATTGATGTCAACTTGATATAATCTGTATGGTCATGTAGATCCTGCTAAAAGACTTCAAAGAACCAATGAATCAAAGGCTATGCTATCAGTAATGCATAAAAGTTAGTATTCATAGAGTGACTACATACACTGATGGAGTGCACACTGGCAGGCAGAGTAAACCAACGAGAGAAAAGTCACAGTGTTACTCAACGAGAAAAAGCACAGCATTACCGACGAGAAAATTCACAGTGTTACCCAACAAGAAAAGAACAATGTAACCCGACGGACAGGATTATAGTGTTTCCCGATGAATGGAGAACCCAAAGACAACTGAAGTCTCACCAATGGAAACAATCAGTTGTCACCAATGACTAACTGAAGTACTGACTGACAGAAAAAAGAGTTCAAGAACGAAAAAATGCTTAGCTATCAAGAGATAAATATAGACTTAACTGGTACTTATCATTATTTTAATTGACAAGATAAAGCCATAGATAAGTAAAGGATTTAAAGCTTCCTAGTCTAGTTGGCAAGAAGATTTCTATTAGATAAAATAGGAGTTTTTCTTTAAATCTAATTGGCAAGAATTATGGATCACGCCAAGGTCAAGAAAGCCAAGAAATGGTAAAATCATGTCTATATAAGAGACAAGCTTATTCAATGTGAACAAGGGGAGTGACAAGCAAATAGACGCTGAAGAAATTTAGAAGAAGAAGAAAGTCTTAATTCAGACCTGATCAATCAAGCTGAGGAAAGAGGTAAATTCTATAGACACCGACAAACAATGATACATCATCACAGAGAAGAATAGTGTGGAGAAAATGTATTGAATTGATAACATTGATCAGAAAGGTAATGCACTAACAATAGATCTAAAAATATGCAATTCTAGTTGTATATGTGAACAGATCAATTTATTGTTTCAGTTTAACCATTGAAGCATCAATTCTCTTAACCGAGAAAGACTTAAAACTCTTTTCTAATTGAGATACATCCCAAGGAGTATCAAAAACCTTGATCATACAAAGTATTATTGGATATGCCCGATACCTATTGACAGGCTAAGAGAGTGTTTAATCAAGGATGGTAGCATTAGATGTCAGATACTAAGTACAAACTATTCATTTAAATCCTCTAACAAGGTCACACCTAGCAAGGTTTTTGTAACCTTTAACAGGGTTGGCTCTTCACCGAGCTCACTTCAGAAGAGTGAAAATTTGGGTTACCAGTCCCAGTGGTTTTTCCCTTAACAGGGTTTCCACGTTAAAAATCCATGTTTCATGTGTTTATGAGTCATTACTTTACTATTTTTCATTTCACATAAGTAAATCTGGATTGATCGGTATACACTAGTTATTTACTATATTTTGATAAATAGAAAGACTGCTTATCAGTAAACATATAGTAGAAGGTTTTACAAATCCTTCCAACAAGTAGTAATTTGATATAAGTATTTCAAGGCAATCATCTTGTAGGACTAAAGATAACTAGAGGCTTATAAATGTGGTAATAAGTTTTTGGGTTGATTTAAGGATTAATTTTTTAGGCCACTAATTCACCCCCCCCCCCCCCCCCCCCCCCCACTCAGTTATTCTAACAAGCTTATGATTGGAGTTGGATCTATTTCTCTGGATGGAAAGACTAATACTGACAATGTACTACTTGTTGATGGACTTAAGCATAATTTTTGAGTGTTGGGAATCTAGTGGATAGAGGTTATCTATTGAAATTCATTGATGGGAAATGTTCTATCAAAAGTAAATTAGGAGACTTGATCACATCTGGTACTAAATATAGAGGTAATGTATTTTAATTGAATACATCTGAAGCTTCTTGTTTTATTTTGAAGGTTGATGTTAGTTGGCTATGGCATAGAAGATTTTGTCATGTTAACTTTGATAACATTGTGAAGTAAAGTATGACAAATGTTGTAAGAGATCTACGTAATATTGTGGAACCATCTAACACTATGTGTAGAGAGAGTGTTATGGGGAAGCTCACTAGAAGCAATTTTAAAAGAAAATCATATTCCACAAAAGGGAAGTTGGATCTAGTACATACAGATCTGTGTGTTCCTACAAGAACAAGATCTTATTATGGTGAAAGGTACTATATACTTTTTTTTGATGACTTTTCTAGAATGATGTGGGTTACGTATTTGAGAGAGAAATTTGAAGCATTTGAAAAATTCAAGTTATTCAAAGCTAAAGTTGAGAATGAATCTAGTTTGAAGATAAAATGTTTGAGATCAGACAGAGGTGGTGAGTTTACATCAGATTTATTTAATACCTACTGTGAAGAACATGGCATATTCAGATAGACATTTGCACCTATGACACCATAATAGAATGGGATAGCAGAGTGAAGAAATAGAACAATATTAGATGTTGCAAGAACTATGTTGTTGGAAGGAAATGTATCACATGTCCATTGGAGAAAAGTTATTGGTACTGTTGTGTACACCTTGAATAGAATTCAGATCAGAGAAGGTACAAGTAAGACTCCTTATAAATTATGGTTTGATCATACGCCTACTGTAAAATATTTTAGAATATTTGGAAGGAAATGCTATATCAAAAGAGATGATGAGATAGAGAAGTTTGATGCTAGAAGTAATGAAGGTATTTTCCTTGGTTATTCTACTAAGAGAAAAGAATATAAATGTTTCAATCTGAGATTGAGGAATTTGATTGAAAGCGCTAAGGTGAGGATAGATGAAAATTTTCAAATTTAGGAAAGAATGTATGACTATGGTCAGATTGCAGAGATAAAAGAGGTTCTTGCTGAACATACAGAGCCTTTGATAGTTGATGATGAGATTGAAGATGAATTAATTGAGCTTACTGAGACTCCTAAGACTATGAGGTATGTTAAGAAGGACCATCCTAAAGATCAAATCATTGGTAGTGAAAATAAAGGAATGATGACTAGATCTAAAGTAAGAGATGAAATTTGTTTGATTTCTCAAGTTGAACCAAAAACTACTGATGAAGCATGTAGAGATGAATCTTGGGCTAAAGCTATGCAAGAAAAACTTGAATAGATAAAGAAAAACAATACTTGGGAATTGGTTCCAAGGCCTAAGAACAAAAATGTGATATGAACTAAATGGGTTTTCAGAAAAAAAAAATGGATGAGGAAGGAACAATGGTAAGAAATAAGGCTAGATTGGTTTGTAAAGGCTACTCGCAACAAGAAGGCATAGACTTTGAAGAAACATTTTCTCTTGTTTCTAGGCTAGAGGATGTGATATTATTTATTTCTTATGTTGCACATAAAGACTTTAAAATATATTAGATGGATGTGAAATCAGAATTCTTGAATGGAGATTTGGAAGAATAAGTATACATAGAGAAACTTGATGGATTTCCTTTGACGGAAGATGAAGACATGGTTTGTAAGTTGAAGAAATAATTGTATGGATAGAAACAAGCACCTAGAGCATGGTATGCAAGACTGGACAAGTATCTACTTTGTCTTGGTTTCAAAAAAGGTAATGTAGAGAGTAATTTATATTTAAGAACTGGTGAAGATAGAATTTTGATCATAGAATTTTTTGTTAATGATATCATTTTTGGAGGCAATGATAAGATGAGTGAGAAGTTCTCTAAAGAAATGGAAAATGAATTTGAAATGTCAATGATTTGAGAGATGAAATTTTTTCTTGGTTTACAAATTAATCAGAGAAAGAATGGTATTTTTATATCTCAGACCAAGTATCTTAAGGAAATGTTGAAGAAGTTTGGAATGGAAGATTGTAAACCTGTTGGGACACCCATGGTGACTGGATACAAACTGACTAGAAATAATGAGACTCAAAGTGTTTTTCAGACAAAGTGTAGATTGATGATTGGTGGTCTACAATATCTTACTCACACTAGACCAGATATTTCTAATGTAGTTGGAATTGTGGAAAGATATCAAGCAGATCCTAAAGAGACACACCTTGTTCCTATGAAAAGAGTTTTCAGATACTTGAAAGGAATAATAGAATATGGATTGTGGTATGAAAAATTAGATGAATTTATTTTATAGGCTTAAACTGATGCTGATTTGGTAGGTAATGTGGATGATAGAAAGAGTACAAGTGGTGGAGCATTTTTTGCTGGTAAAAGGTTGGTTTCTTGGTTAAGTAAGAAATAGGACTGTATTGCTCAATCTACTACTAAATCAAAGTATGTTGTTGTTGCAATAAATTATACACAATTTGTTTGGATGAAACAAATGTTGAAGGACATTGGAATAATTTTTGAAGAGCCAGTGGTTATCCATTGTGATAACACTAGCATAGTGAATATGTCAAAGAATCCTATAATGCATTCAAAGACTAAACATATTTCTATTAAGTATTATTTCTTCCGGGAGAAGGTAGCAGAGAAAGATATTAGACTGGATTATATTATCACAAAGCAACAGATAGCAGATATATTTACAAAACCTTTTCCAAAAGATGTTTTTGAATATCTCATAAGCATGCTTGGGGTGAGAGCCCCTCCTAGTGGTAATTGATTGATGTTGGCATGCATCAGTCCAGTGGCTTTCAGATCTATATCATTTTCTGGACTTGATGTATGAATCTACTCCCTAGGGGGAGTGGTCGCAGAAATACTATGGAGCACATTTGGGTGACCTTTGCACCTGGCTATTAGACATGAAGATTTTAAAAAGCTACACCTTATAGAAGATTACATATGAGTTATGGCACCCTTTACCATTGCTGCCAAAGGGGGAAAGATTCTATGTGAAAATCCCTAATATTTTGGGGAGATTTGTGTTCAGGATATTGAGAAGATTGGATTGAGAGAGAGTACTTTTTGGGTTGATGGATTTTCCCATATGTTTCCATCAATGCCAAAGGGGGTGATTGTTGGATGATATCAGATTTGGGTACTACTGATGCTGTTGATATTCATGTTTTGTCATTGATTTCAGCATATGTTTCTGTGGAGAGAACAGGTTGGTTATTACTATTGTATGATGACTGACAGAAGATTACAGACACTGTACAAATGATTCTGAATGACCAAAGATAAGGATATGGAGAAATATGTGTGATAACCTTATTCCTAAGGTTGCTTGGCTTAATATTTCATATTGGTGATGTTACAGATGTTTTAGTGAAGACTGGTTTATGGACTGTGACAATGATGCTTGACAGAGAAGGTCTCTGTGTTTTGGGTATATCTTATAGGCCAAGATGTTTTAGAGTATGTGAGTTAAGGGATGATAGAAGACAAATTGAGGAATGTTTGTTGTTGATCTATTATCGCGAACATGTTGGTAACATCATCTATGGCATATATTCTGGAGGAGACCTATTTGGGGCCAACTTCAGAGATGTAGCATGTATTATGAATTGTGAGCGTGCATTACAGATCTTGGAGTATATATGATGAATTGTAATTGATGTTTACTTCTTTTAGGTACCTTGTGTATCTTAGCAATGGGTTAAATGATTATTTGTATATTGGGAAAGCTTAATTGGCCGACCTAATCAATTATTGTAATAGGGTATATATGAGAGATATTTTCTTTTGAAAAGATGTATGTATGATGAGAAAGTAATTGAAAGATAGAGAAGAGTGGAAGTTGTTAAAGCTTGATTGACTATTGGATGTAGAGAAGAGTTGGTGATTATAATACTTCATTAGAACTAACCAAGCAAAGATAGTTTCTATCAGAAATTTCACTAGATTGTATATTCTCTATATACACTTGTTCAGATTGTAAATCCTTGAGGGTGGCTTTAGATTTCTTTGGGCACTGTGCCTGAGCAGTGAGCCCACTGTTACTCTTGACTCCTAACAGGGTTTATCCTTTAACATGGAATATGTACTGTAATATTTTAATAAACTACTAACATGGCTAAATCTTTTAACAGGGATACTATACTCTCAGTACATCATTTGTGGGTGCTAATTCCCACTGGGTTTTAACCTTTAACAGGGTTTCCTTGACAACAAGTATTATGTTATTGTGTTGGCAATTACTGTGTTATCATTTGCATTGCAGTTTTGGTTTTAAAGTTTAAAGTTTGATATTTTGTATCACAAATGATTCACCCCCCCCTCTCAGTTGTGCTTTTGGACTGTTATTCCTAACATAATTAGGCATTACACTAGTTTCTTACCTCGTGCTAAGTGTGGACACTTGTCTTAATTTTGTAGGGGCAGGGAAGTGTATTAATTTTTCATGACATTACTAGTTGTCCCTATCATTCTCACAAGATTATCTGTCAATTCAAATATGTACTTGTGCCTTGTTTCATTAATTCCTTTTATTTTTTGCACAAGTGTCATACCATAATTCCCAAATATCTCTAATTTCTGACTTGATGTGACCCTAAGAGGACATAATCAAGCTATGTTAAAACTTGCACTTAAAGTTATAATTCCTTCTATGAAAGTGCCATTATTGCTTATGATAAAAAATACAACAGAAAGATTGCAAGAAAAATTCATGGTTTTAAAAAAAAAAGAGAAGTGCAGTTTGGAAGCTTAAATTCAGGGTGATTCAAAATGGAATAAGGAATCTGGAAATTGCAGAGTAGAGGAAATTGAGAATTGACAAATTACAAAAGAAATTTGAAGGAAGCATTTGGAATAATGGGAGGGAAGTTGATGCACCATGAGCCCATGGTTCATACTGTTCTTCTCACAGATGTTCAAGTAGTTCAGAGATTCAATGTGTGGATGGCTTTGGTATTTCCTGAAACTAGTAGAATTTGATAAGTAGTCACAGAATTTATGAGGATGTTTGAGGAGGGAAAGGAAACCGTATGGGTTTTTACAGTTGTGGAAATAGAGGAATGCATAGTAGAAGTAACTGGGTTTCCAACAATTAGGTAACATTATCCCAATGAGAATGACACTAGGTCAACTCGAGCTCAGTTCACTCTTCCTATAGACCCTCTGTTGAAGATAAACAAGCAAGGATGCAAGTGCGTGTCACTTCCTCCACCATTCAATGAGCTGGAAATGCACATTATAAGGTACCTCACCTGTGAGGGAAGGTTTTCCCACTTGCATGCACATCATTTCAAATTTCTTATCTATGTAAGGTATAGTTTTCTAGTAAATATTCCAAATTTTATGTATAATATGCTAAGCATTAGTGCCGAGAAAACCCAGAAGGGAAATACAAATGTTGTTTCTCACCATGCCCTAATTAAACTGTTTGTTGAAAAATCCCTTAGAGATGTGTCTCCCTTGGCATGGGAAGAATTTTTTCAGTTTAAAACTTTGCAACCCCAGGTTGAGCTTATTGAGCAACCCATTAATGATAGTGCAACACCCTCCAAGCCAGCTGATGAAATAGCCACCCAAGAAGGGGAACCTGAAATATTGAGAAAAAAAGACCTTCTCCTACTCCTAAGGGAAATGTACCCACCTCTTATCAGAAGAGATCAAAAATAAAAGTTGGTGAAGGAACTTCAGTTCCTATGAATAAACCAGAAAACCCCACAATCTCAAAAAGTAAGAAAAGAAAGTCGGCTCCTGCAGCAGAGAGACCAAAGGAAGCTAGTAAAAATAAAGTTGTGGAGGTTGCAAAGACTTCTTTATGAAGATGTTCTAAGATGAGAGGAAACATTCCTCAAGTTTCCCTAGATATTCAATTTGTTCCTTCTAAAAAACTTGTTGTAGAACCCCATGTTGAGTATGTTCCAGACAATTCCCTAGTTCGACCAGAATATCCAAATCTTTCTCAAAATTTAAATGATTTATGAGATCATGAGAATCCCACATATTGGAGTGAACCTGGAGAGAGAGTCATCAAATTGTTCAAGAAGGAAATGAGGAAGAACTTCAATTGCCTCAACCATTATCTCACTCACACTCTCAAAATGCTCTAGTGCCTTTTCGAACAACTTGGCTCACCAACTATTTAGGGCAGTCATATAGAGAACAGAGGAGACAAAATACTCAACCAGAAGAGTGTGGGTCACCTAATCTGCAATCCCTTCTTTTTGGCCTGTACAATTAGTTTGTTCTTGATATAACTCTATAGAAGGAAGAAAGGAAGAAAATGCAAAGAGTGATCAATGATCAAAAGGAGGAAATAGAAGGCCTGAAGGAGAAACTAAAGAGGCACAAACAGAAGATGGATCATGCCTTGAAATTGGCTGACCAAATTACAACTTGCAGGCCTCCCCCTAGGGTATATTTTATATTCTTGAAATAGAAATTCCTCTTGTTTCAACTAATGATGACTATGAAGGATAAAGATTCTGAGTTTAAGACAACTCAAGAATTCTATGCTTTGTACCAAACCATTTTCGCCTGGCAATAGAACCTGCTTTGTGAATTATATCTACACAACTTCATCATTCCAACAGAGACTAAGTGGAATCCCTTGCTCTACATTGGAGACATGCATCTAAGGGCCTTGATGTCATGGATGCACAATGAATCCAATTATGAAAGGAAAATAGATAATTACGAGGACCCGGAAAAATCAGAACACTACCCTTGAGGGCTAAAAGTAGTAATCCTGATGTTTTACTAAGGGACTGGCTCAGTATCACTTATGGGAGCATAAAAGAAAAATCAAGAAGAGAATTTTCACTGTCAGAGAAGAGGTTTACATAGAGTATCAAGGGATGTCCTACTTTAAATTTCAAATACCCCTAGCTAGTGTCAGAAACAAATGGAACATGTTGCCATAGGTATTCAAGAAAGATGAACCACACAGTCCTCTCAACCTTGAAGCAACAATTCATCGGGCACCTAAATACATATAGTTAGGCAGAAAAATCCAACATGAGCTCTGGTGCCCCTTGACAATTCAGCCACCAATGCTTCTATGGCCCCTATATGAAATTAATGCTATGAATTTGGACCAGCTACAGAAAGATTACAAGATGGACTTCTGGGAGAAAACTAGAGGATTCTACTACACCTTCAAGAGAAGGAAGAGAGGAAAGACTGAGGTTGGAGAATTTGGGGGAATTGCAAAGAAGTGTAATTCTTGAGGACAAGAATTATTCTTGTAGGGGGTAGATGATGGGGCAATAATTTGTCTCTATTTTATGTTGATTTTATACTCTATTTTAAGACATTTCCAAAACACTTGTGAAATAAGTATTTAAACTAGTGATCATGTTATAAGTACAGTCAAGACCACCAAAGCCTATGGGTAGATAGTAGTGACATATTTTTCTAAACATTATATATCTATCACATTATTTCATATAATTATTTGAATGTGTGTTCTAACATTTGGATTGAGTTGAATAGTTGACTTGAATATATCTGCATGCTCTACTAACCTGCCAGGAAAGAGAGCGGCTTAAGAGTGGATCGACAGCATTGATGAGGAAATAATTAAGTCTTAAATGCGATGAGGAGAACCATTATAAAACCAAAAGACATACTTGCTAAATCAAAGGAACCATCATTTCAGGGAATATAGGAACATATCTATGCTATATTTTCTCTGCAGTCAATACTTTGTTGAAGAAGTTATCCAATCTTTATGATATTTTTTTGTGGGCTATTACATTCTCCTTTCTCTATGGCATAAATCATTCAGACCTTATCTTTATGCTTTGAATAAACATCAATCCTCTATATAAAGGGATATTATTGTTAGATTGTAGTTATTTGGATAATATACTATTGTTACATTTGAACAACAAAGTTACTCTTTCTAGTTTTTGTGCATTATTTTCACTATGATGTAATCAGTTTTTTCTGAAAATATAATGAAGGAGTAATTTTGAGTTATATTTTGTGTTAGTAGTTGGAAGAATCCAACCAAACGGGCCCACTTGGAAGGTGGATTAGATTATACTAGGTTAGCTTTCTTTCAGCATTTACAGCATTTTAAGTAGAATTTATTGTTTCCTCTTGCAGCATTATAACTCATGTATGTTCCTGCAGCACTTGCAGGAATAATTATAGTGAATTATTTGGGTTGATTGAACAGGTTTGAGTTGAGCTTACAGTTTTCAACATTAATTTCATTAAGTAGTTGTGTTTGTTTACTTTCCTGCAGCAATAGCATAAGTCTCTTTCATGTATTTTTCCTTCCTGCAGCTAAAGTGATGTGACTCTTTGAGAGAATTAGTGCACAAATCATGTTGTCCCATTTCAAGTATACGTCCCTGGGTTGACAATTCAAATGCACTTTATGGTAGGGAAATAATCCTTATTTGAATACACTATTCCTAGGAGAAGCTTTGGCATGATTATTATTACCTATTATGGGGATGTTCAATCCATTTGAATTAACAATGTTCTCCTCATATCTTGACCATTGTCAAATGTATTTATATATAAAACTATTGTTCAAAGTCATAATATTAGGATGATAGGAAAACAATTTTGTTCATGTAAGGCTACATAATCATCCACAATCTCTTCTATATTTGTCACATTTCCTCGACTCTTACTCATCTTATATGCTCTAGTCCAGATCGTCCCTGCCTTTGTGCTCAATATTGGTCTTTACTTTTCATAATATGAAAGAATCCTTTAGAGGTGCTTAACCTAAAAATTTTGTTAGAATGGGAGTCATTTTATTTCATTGTATTTTTACAAACCCACACCTTACCTCTGATTATGGGACTTAACTCCAAGTCTCCTTTGAATAAAGTTACTAGACAAATATTATGCTATTTCACTGCAATTAACAACAATATTAGACTTTCAACAATCAATGCCTCTACATGTGCTCTGTTTAACAACCACACTTTCATAGCCACTAACTGAAAACACTTTTTATAGCCACATTATATCTTCTAAAATTACACATGCTTTGCCTTCAATTAATGTGGTGATGATGTCAACAAATTCTTGGTGATTAGCATATGTAGTTTTTTTGAACTACCTTAGGTTTTTGAAATCCTTTCAAACAAATCCATTACCTTTGAATAATACTCAATTATATTTGAGGTTGTTTTAATGACTCCATGTTGAGGACAACCTGCAATCATGATGTTACATGGACATAAATTTCAAAAGAATTTATTTACCTTGTTTTCAAAGGAAAGAGATACTTCTTGAACCACTTTCAAGTTTTGTACAGGTTTTGAAACCCGTGTGAAATACCGACTAAAAAAGATTATAAATATTTTTCAAAAAATCCATCATGCATTTTTGAATGCTTAAACTTTTTTTTTGTAGTTAAAGATGCTAGGTTCTAGGGTGGTTTTCTTTTAACCATAGTAATTCTCAAAAAGAACTAAACTTCAAGAAAAATTAAACCTATTGCATAAGATGCTTGTCATGTTTGAATGAGGTTCCAATAACCATAAATAATCCCACACATTATAGATTTTGTATGCCCTTTTTTATTTTTTAATTAAAATTAAGGATTTGCATATGTGAAAGACCTGTGTTAGTGATTTCAGTGATCCATGAACCACATCGAGTCTCAACGTGGTTCAAGAACCATGTTAAAACCTGATGTAGAAATATTGTAAAGTATTTTAAACAAATCTATTTGGTGTATAATCCATTTGAAGTGACAACCTCCTTCTCACACATGCACCTCTTATTCTTTATCCACCTTCAAATTCTTTATTTATTTAAACAAGGCTTTTCACCATATGAAGATTGGACTGAATTATCAACAACCTCAATGTCATCGCTCAAGTTAATAATTTTAACAAAAAATTTTGACCTATAATCACTCAATCATTGTGTTATGCCCTACATACCCATCCCTACATTTTGCTGTCAAAATGTTGGGTCCCCCTTTTCACTTTTGCCTTGTTCCTTTTGCTTTTGTTTTCTTCCGATCTTTGCTTCTGTGGGGTTGTTGTTTTCTTTTCTTTTTTGTTTCTCTCCCTCCGGGGCCCGATCTTGAAGTGTTTTTGTTTCTTTGTGCCAGCTGGATTTTGAACTCTGGGATTCTATGTCACTACTTCCTCTTTTGTTAGAAGGTGTTGTTGCATGGCATCCCCGAGCCCAGAATCTAGAGGTTTGCCTTTTTTTATTGGGACTTGCAGAAGGAAGCGGTACATTTTCACCCTAGGGGTATAAATGAAGTTTCACTTGTCATTTTCACATCTACCATGAACAAGATTACCCAGAGCGAATTAAGAGAAAATTTGTGTTAAGTGTGATTTTCTTTAGGAGGTTTAGCAGTGTTTAGCAATGTTTAGCAGTGAAGTTGGCATTCATCAGCTTTTCTACAAAGATTTTGGTGTTCATGGTCTGTGAGGCTTCCTGGTTTGCAGAGCACTTCTCGTTCTCCTCCCGCATTTCCTGGTTTCAAGGTAGGCCCTTCGGCTTCTTCCTATTTTCTTTTGTTTATGCTTTGTTCTTTCTTTTCTGGTTTTGTCTTCATTTTTGTTTGCTTTGTCTTCTGGTTCGTCGTCGCCTCCCGTTGGTGGGATGGCTCTGCAGGAGGGTTTTCCACCTTCCTTGCACTATTTTTTTCCTATATATAGTGTAAATTCTTATAGGTTTTGTAGATAGTTGTAATTTCTATGTAAATTGTTGTAACTTCTCTGTACATTGTAAATAGTCTATAGGATAGGGTCGTTTCCTATAAATTTTGTCATTCTTTGGCTTCCCGTGTAAATTAGGTCTGTATATTGGTCTATATATTATTTGTCCAACCCTTCCTATGGAAATCTCACCATGCTCTCCATGTTGTCTACCCCAAGTTTCAAGCTCGCCCACCTAGTATTCGCCTGGTTCAAACTCAGCACCTCACCTGTTTGAACCATGGCAATTTTCTCTCTCCTTCGTTGATTCATCATTGATGGTGGGATTAAACTCCCCATGTGTGAGCATTCAAAACCATCCCATCTGGCATTCAATTTGTTTATGTCTAGACATCTATCACCATTAATGCCATTATGTCATTTATTGCATGACCATGTGATAACCCACGTCAGCCCAGTACGGCTCACTGCCCAGTCATTTTGATAATGGCTAGTTTCTCCGGACTCCGGGCACCGAGAAGTCCCCAGGCCGTCACCCCATTTTTTGCATTGACCAGTATCCCTAGAACCCCCGGGTGTCAATCAAATTCCATGTAAGTTGCTAATCATTATATTTTTGGGATTTTGATGTGGGCTAACATCTTGACTTACAGGTACGAAATGGTGGTGAACTCTCTGGAGTCTATAAAATTTCTTTATATTTTATCACATGTATTAATGTTTTTCTGGTCTTGTAGGTTGTAGATCA
The DNA here is from genome assembly GCA_018584345.1 of Thuja plicata. NCBI lineage: Eukaryota > Viridiplantae > Streptophyta > Pinopsida > Cupressales > Cupressaceae > Thuja > Thuja plicata. The sequence continues at coordinate 1,356,560 of MU224604.1, forward strand.
TCCAACAAACAATGTCTGAAGTAAAAACTCCTCCTGGAATTCTGGAACTTCTGACTACCTCCACTTGGGCGGCCACTAAGATGAAGGCAGAGAAAATACTAGCAAATCTCCCATTGACATCCAAATACCCAAGGGAGGGTATCCTTGTGGGATCCAAAGTGGATTCCAAACTTCAGGATATCACCAACACAGAGGTCAGACCATGGGCAGAACTATAGGGCCTTGTTCAAACAATGTATTAAAAGCTATCTGTCAGGGATGATATGGAAAATAACATGGATGCCTCTGGCATTATCAAAGTCACTTGTTTCCCCTAATTTGTGCAAGCACTAGAGATGATTCTCCACCTAGCAAAGCACTACAATGCACCCACCTGGGTTTTTTTTCTTGTTGCTTCCCTCCCACTGAATTACCTAGCAACCATAGTTATGTTTGATGCTGCCACCTTTGCTTCAGGACAAGGGATTCCCTAGTTTAGAAATTCTACTGTTATCTCCTGGTCTGCATCATTAAAGGAGTTTGAGAAAGTTCCCCATCTTGCCTAACAACATCTCAATTCTTACTAGTTGAAGTCCCCAAGGAGGAACTACAAGAAAATAAAGCATGAGATCCCCCGCGGAGATTTCAAGGAATGTGTACAGGTGGGGATCATTCATCTTTTTGTGTAGGCTCTTCGGGGAACCCCATGCCAGGGACTTTTTGGCATGTATGTATTATTTCTTATACTACATCACCACTCATGGACAGACCTTTGACTGGGCGACAATTATCACCAACCATGTGGAATTCCAACTCAACAACATCAGTCGGACATCAAAGTTCCACATGAATTCATATGTATTATGAACACTAGCACAACAGAGACCTTCTCTTCAGGGTTTGTAGATAGTGGGAATTATTTAGAATGGGACTGGCTAGAATGTCTCATGGGAACACTATCCCCAAATCCAATGGGAAGCTAGTTTCCCAAATTTTTGTCAGGTAAATGACACGTTCATTTACAATAACATTTTGACACTTACTCAGGATTTTGGGTACTGGTTGTCCAAGGAAGCAATGACCTTGGTTAGTTCTTACAGTAATTATTTTATTCATTTTCAGCAACATTATTACATTCAAGTGACCAGGTTCTCCAGCAAGCCTTACCTACTCCCCAAGCATTATGGGGATAGGATTGTTCTTTTGGATTTTTGCAAGCAAATCTTGGAGCTTCACGCATTCTTTGCATTGATGAAGGTTACCTCCATCCTATTCCTGATCACTTGCACGAACATTCTTGTAGTCTTACAGTGTCCAAGGAAGCCGACAATGAGTAGAAGAGTCTGGGACTGGTTGAGTTTCACCTGGAAAAGAACAATTTTGATCCACTCGGCAAGATAACTGTGGCAATGCCCCGGGTGTCTACACCACATGAGTCTCACATTGAGGATTTTTGGGTAGATTTCCAAGATGATTTAGACCTTCAGGCTCGTCAGCACTCAAGGATTTCCAAAGGGATGATGAAGAGCCTCGGCCTTCGGACCTTTCTGAAATAGTTTTTAGATAGTGGGCCTCTGGAGGACCCAGCATACAAGGAATAGGGGATTGATAAGATGGATCTCCCTCTGGTGGATTCGGACACCCCAGAGATTTTGACAGTTGAGGACATCAGCCAGGGCGTCATATAGCATAGTCATGATTATTTTGCACAAGTGTGCAAGAAGAGCACTTGCAGGGGTCTAATTTTATGGGGGTCTACTTCAGCCTCCAGATCTGCAGGGCCAAGTAAAGATAAGGGGAAAGAAAAAGAGAGCACCCTAGCCCAAGTTTCGCCCCCAAATTTGTTCCCCATTTTGGAGCAAGTTCACATTCAGCTCAAGGAATTCCACCAGCTAAATAAAAAACTAAGCACCCAACTTTCATGCGGTCTTCTAGTTACTCTGGTGGGATATGCCCTCCCAGCAGGATCCCCTTCACTAGAAGCACTCATGAGCCAACAGACAGAGGCCAAAGAGGAATCTGTAGCTATTCTGGATGTTGGGGCCCCGTTATAAATAAAAAGAAAGAATCAAAGCGTGGATCATCTGCCAAGCATAGATGCAGGTCCTGGGATGCCAAATGTTTCCCAGGTGGAACTCATCCCTTCTTCCCTTTAAATGGAGGATCCTCTAGCAGTCTCCCCTCCCCATGATGATTTTGATGATCTCTTCCAGACGGAAGATTTGGTGAACTTATAGGCCAATGTGGTGAGGGCAGTGGAGGAGATAGATGCACAATAAGAATTGGCCACGAAAAAAGAGTTCTAGGAGCAGGAAAAAGAGTAGGAACAAGAAGAGACACAAGAAAATCCACAAGATGTGGAAGAAACACCGGTCCAGGAGACCGAGACAGAACTAAGGTTAACACAAGATGAGCAGTCAATAATGGCTAGGGAACCTAGAGCTTTGGGACCAACCGTATCCCTAGTTGTCACACTCCAAATACCTCTAGTTACTATGGGTGATCAGAGGCCCCAGAGTGCGAAAATTGGTGAGGTGGTCTCTGCGGCCCAACAGGTAGATATAGGCCAGACACCTCTGGCCTCTCCAAAGGATGTGTCCCTGGAGAAGAATATCCCAGCGGATGGTGTTGATGAAGAATAGCAGCAACAAAATGAGGGGGATAACCCCATAAATGTGGGTACAAAGACCACATATGTTGGAAAAGATGGGGAAAATCCTAGTGATACAAATGCAAATGCCACTGAGGTGGAAGATATGGGAAACCCTGGGGAGAAACAAAAGGAGTCTGATGCGACTATGGATACAGGGGAAACACCACAGAGCCCTAGAGAAGACCCCAATACCCAATCCTTAGTAGCAAGGAAACCCCAGCCACTGTAATAGCTAATGGAATCCTGAAAGAGAAAGGCCCCGGTGGTAGCAAGTGTTCCCCTCTCCTTGGCTGAAATGATGGCCCAAAATCAAGAGGCTAATAGGCCTAAGAAGGCCTGGACCATCCATACCCTCTAGACTGGTCTGAGAGGAAGTACAGTCATAGTAGTTGTGACACCTCCCCCAGATACAGACACGATAGCAGTAAGGGCTGAAGATTATATAGTTACAGAGGTTCCTCTGGGGAAGAGAGACAAACAGGGCAAATTGGAACTGTTGAAGGAAGATACGTGGGCAGTTGAGGCCCAGTACAACAAGCAGGTGCAGAAGATGAAGGAGGAAAGAGAAAAGAATGAAAATATTCTCAGGCTTCTCATGGAACTGACACAACCACTGGCCAAGATTCATCTGGAAGCCTCCACCTCTGGAACACCGCTCCCACAAGGTGACATGGATTCTCTAAGGGCTATGAAAAATAAGGAACAGGTTGTGGATGGGTGGATCAATGAGAAAATCAAAGTCTTAAGGCAGTTCCTAGTAGCAACACTCCCAGACCTTTATCAAGTTAGCAACCTTGTGGACTAGGTGAACGGCATCGTTGTCTTATGGGAAAAGGATATAGAAAAGTATGAGGAGTGGAGGTCTGAATTAGAAGAGATAATGAACTTCAGGGAGGAAGCCATTACCGAGATAGGAATTTTGGGAGAAGAGCCCTTTGGATTCCTCTGGGCCCAACACTCTAGACTTGGCCTCAAAATTGAGGTAAGCAAGAAACTAGTAGCGGCCCTAAAGAATAGAATCCTGGGAGTCCATAATTCTTTAGATTTATACACAGCATTTGTAGCAAGGGTTTCGCAAGTAGATCCCTTCACTACTGAGACTTGTGTCCTGGAAGATTTTGTACTGAGAAAATTTGATGAGCTAATGGAGTCCCGGTACCAATCCGCTTGAGATTTTGATGGAGGAAAAATGTCAAGATTATCCAAGATGATGCTCTGGGCTCATAACACAGTAAAAATAGTTGCAAAATTCTAGGAAGGGGCTGGAGATATTGACAAATAATTTGGGGTTGTCAGCGACCAATGGGACTCCATCAACGACATAGATGAGGACAGAATTGGCCAAATTCTGGAGGCCTTCAAGAAAAACAAGGAACGGTAGAGTTCTCCAGACTCTGGAGATTTTCACCAGCAAGGTGTAGTTTTGTAAATTCATTATTCTTTGAGCATAAGCTCTCAGACTCTGGAACTCTAGGTCTGAATTTTTGTATTCATTCACAGTGAGCCACGTCCAAGTTCCCCAGATCTGACCAATCACTGTCGAGCAGTTAATAAGGGGGTCAGCAGGTAGGTGATCCCGATAAGGCATGTCAAATGGAGGGATAGCTCTGACAGATGATTCTCCTGAGGCGCCACTCCTACATTAACTTCCTAAGGTGCATCGAAGATAGTGAGCCACAATCTACATTTATGAGGCATGTAGGCTCGGATACCGATACAATCAGATTTCTTCTATAAATACCCTGGCATTCTTCTATATGTTGATTCTTCTAGCTTTCTCTTCTTGTCTTCTTCCTCTGTCTTGTCATACCTCTGCACTTTTCAAGGTAATTGTAAGTGGTGCATGACCATAGGATAATATATTCTATGTGTTGACTATACAATTAGATTAGGTTAGTTTTAGGGAAAACTTTGTGTATAAATTGTTAGAGTAATAGTCTATCGGGGTTACTAATTTAAATCATTATGATCTAATTAGTAACTTCCCTATTCACTCTAGTTTGCTTCAGCTAACCTTAGGCAGTTTCTATTTCTTGTAGTTTCCCTTTTAGGGTTTCGGTATCCTTTATAAGGATTGACCGCTTTGTAATTCATAAGGAGATAGTTTTGTAAATCATTATTGTTGAATATAGAAATCATTTCTGTCAACATGGTTTTCCTGTCTCTGGCCTATCGGCCACCATAGCTTTCTGGATCCTTCTCTCTTCTGTCTTTTGCTTTTGTCTTGTAATAGTCTTTGCATGCAGGTGATCTTGGTTGTATTGATGTTCATCAATTCTAACATGGTATCAGAGCCATCTTGTTGTTGGTTGTTCGTTCTTTGTTGAAGCACAGAGGGTTTGAAGTTTCAGAAGCTTTTTCAGCGCCTCTTAGTGGTTCTGGGGGGTCTCTATTTTTGGAGGCACTTTAGGCTCAAACGGACACTACCATTGCGTCCAAAAGGCCCAAAAACCCCAGAATCCATATAAAGTTTGTCCATTTTGGACACCGGGGCATCAGGCAAATTTTTTTCAGCCTTCAAGGGTCATACGGCACGAGAAACGAGAAAAAAAAAACACTTTTTATGTGTTTTTGGAATTTTTGGGCGGGTTTTATACCGCGCCACCACCGGGCCTCTAGTGCGCCACCCGTTCTCAGCCTGCGGCCTCCGCGCCGCCCCTGCGCGCCCCCGGCCGCCCTTGCGCGCTCCGCCCTCGCCACTCCAGCTGCGGCCGCCGCCGCCCCCGCGGTCCCTCAGCCTCAGCGGCACCGCCCGCCTCCCGGGCTCCGCTGCCCTCCGCAGCTCATCCTGCGGGCGCCGCTCTGCACACCGCGGCCCGAGCCGCTCC
>MU224604.1:1372304-1430048 GCA_018584345.1 Thuja plicata
GAAGTAAGTCTTTAAACTCAAATTGCTTAATTTGTGAGTTTGAGCCAAAATCTATCAATGCTGCACTAGATAATGAAGAATGGATAAGTGCTATGAATGATGAGATTGAATAGATTGAGAAGAACAAAACATGGTCACTTGTGACAAGACCAGATGATAAGAATGTCATCGGTACTAACTAGATATTCAGGAATAAACTGAACGAAAATAGAGAAGCCACAAGGAACAAAGCAAGACTAATATGCAAGGGATATGCACAAGAGGAAGGTATAGACTATGGAGAGACCTTTGCACCCATTGCTAGGCTAGAAGGAGTAATAATACTACTTGCTTATGTTGCATATAAAGGACTCAAAGTATATCAAATGGATGTCAAATCAGCATTCCTAAATGGAATACTTGCAGAAGAGGTATACATTGAACAACCAGAAGGGTTTGTAGATCCAGACAAGAGGAACATGGTATATAGACTTCACAAAGCCTTGTATGTATTAAAACAAGCTCCCAGAGCCTGGTATGAATGACTTCATTCCTATCTAATAAGTATTGGATTTATAAGGACTAGTGAAAACAGTAATCTTTATTTGAAAGAAGATACTGATGCTAACACTTTGATTGCTGAAATATTTGTTGATGACATCATATTTCGAGGAAAACATATGTTATGCAAATAATTTGCTGATGAGATGAGCAAAGAGTTTGAGATGTCTATGTTTAGAGTGATCAAGTTCTTTCTTGGTCTACAGATCATTCAACAAAGTGAAGGTATTTTCATTACACAATCCAAATACATCAAAGAGGTCCTGAAAATATTCAAGATGGAAGATCCAAATACATTAAACATATTGCAATCAAGTATCATTATTTAAGAGAATAAGTTCAAGAAAAAGAGGTGATACTTGAATATGTGCAATCAAAAGAACAATTGACCGATATCTTCACCAAGCCACTACCCAAGGATACATTTGAGTACTTAAGAAAGAAACTAGGGGTCAAACCCATGTCTACCAGTCAGTAAAGGACTAAAGGTTGCATCAGCCCATATATTATTAGAATATCATTCATGTTGAATCAAACAAAAGATGAACTTCAAAGCTATATCTATATACAGAAAGGTATATATCATAACCGAGCACCAAAGCATATTGTTGTATTCCTGATGGATAAGGGAAATTCAAGGAATATATTATGGATAGAAGAAAATAGTTGTTTGACATAAATGTCATATATTTTTGAGATATTTTTTTGGCATTGTTGTCAAAGGGAGAAAATGTATCCATATTATCATTAGAAACTATTCATTATCAGATTACTCCAAACAGGGAGAGATCATATCCATAGAGAGAAAAATTGTGTGAAGAAATCATATACAAAGGGAGAGTTTCTGACAAAAGATAGAGACATCAAAGAAGAAGAACAATCAAGAGAGAAATTGACACAAAAAGAGAACACAACACATCAGAAGAAGAAACTAAGAAAGCTGCAAGAATCAAATCTAAGCTAACATAGAGCTTATCGACGGTCAGACATTTTTTATCAGTTATCAAAACAAAGTGTTTGGTAATTTGATGAATCTCAACAATTGTATTTTATATTGTATTAGAAATAGTATAGTGTGATAATATAGTATGTTGGCATTAATGCCAAAGGGAGAGATTGATGACATGTAACTGATTGAATATTTGATAATGTTAAGTTGAAGATGATGCAAGATATTAAAACAGTTAATGGTTTGTATTGTCATTGATGTCAACTTGATATCATCTATACAATCATGTACAAAATGCCAAAGACTTTAAAGAATCAATAGAACAGAGATTATGCTTTCAGAAATGCATAAAATTCAAGTATTCACTAAGTGACAGACAACACCGACAGAGTGCACACCATCGGTAAAGGCAAAGTAAAAGTCACAGTGATGCCCGACAAGAAGATGACAGTGTTTCCTGATGAAGAAAAATCCTATGATGCCCAACGGACAAAGATCCTGAAGCTAACTAAAGTTACACCGACGGAACTGGCAGTTGTCACTGACGACAAACTGCAGAGTTGACCGACAGAATAGAGAGTTAAGAAAATGACAAAATATCTAGCTGGCGGAGCTTAAGGATAGACTTAACTGGTTGTTTTATTTGTTTTATTTTCCCAGAGTTAAGTAGTTGATTTAAAGAATATTTATACAATTAGCAAGAAGATAACTATGAGATAAATCAGGAGTTAAAGCCATAAATCAAATTGGCTGGATTGTTTTTCACACCAAGAATCAAGAATCAAGAATCAAGAATCAAGAATTAAGGAATATCATGTCTATATAAGAGACAAGCATAATTCATTTTTGCAAGCAATCAGATACATGGGGAGTGAATAGAAAGAGGATACTAAAGAGAAACTGATGAAGGATAACTTCATACAGTCCTGATCAACCAAGTTGAAGGAGAGCTAATGAATTCTGCAGACACCGATGAATAATGAAGCACAGTATCACAGAGAAGAAAGTGTGGAGCATAAATAATTGAATTGATACATTGATCAAAGAGGTATTATACTTAAATAGATCTAAAAATATTTAAGTCAAGTTGCATTAGAATTAGGTCATAATGTTTCAGTTTAACCATTGAAGCATCAAGTCTCTTAACAGAGTAGGATTTAACCATCTTCTATAATTGAGGTATATCCTAACAGATTGCCAAAAAGGTTGATTGATGAAAGTAGCATTGAATTTACATAAAGCCTATTGACAGCGTAAGAAGAAGGTTGATTCAAGGATGGTAGCAAGATTTGCATAAAGCCTATTGAAAGTCTAAGAAGGAGGTTGATTCAAGGATGGTAGAAAAATAGATGCCAGATACTAAGTGACAACCTATGTATAAAAATCCTCTAACAAGGTCGCACTTAACAGTGTGTTTTTAACCTTTAACAAGGTTGGCTCCTAACAGGGCTCACTTTAGAAGAGTGAAAATTTGGGGCACCAATCCTAGTGGTTTTTCCCTTAATAGGGTTTCCACATTAAAATTCATGTGTTATGTGTGTATGGTTTATTACTTCATTGTTTTACATTTCACATATGCATTTCTGGATTGATTGGTATACTCTGCATATCTACTGAGTATCGATAAATAGTTTTGTACTGCTTATTAGTTATCAAGAAGAATAAGGATAGACAAGGTAAACCGACAGACAGTTTATTATTTCAAGTATTTAATGGCGTGCATCTTGTAGGGACTTAATAATCTGAGGTGTATTGATCGGTGGTTAAAGATTAAAGCATAAATTTTGAGGCCACTGATTCACCCCCACTCAGTTATTACTAACAGACAATACCAGGCAGGGTGAAGAAGATGATGGGATCATCGACCTACCCACCAACACCATCCCTAAGGGGATGGTAGCTCTTGAAGGAATCTTTGATTTGGACCCCCGTGGCCGAGATAAGATATCATCCTCCTCTGATGGTGGAAAATTTGAAAAGGTCAAAATCAGCAAGGTTGATGAAGAAAGATTTGTTCATATTGGTACCTCCTTCTCCCTAGAGGAGAAGGAGAAGATTCTCATGGTTCTCTGAGAATACATTGATGTTATTTCCTGGGGGTATGAGGATCTTAAAACCTATGACACATCCATCATGACTCATACCATCCCCCTAAAACCAAATTCCAAACCCTTCTGGAAAAATAAGAGGCCAATAAATCATTGATCGAACCTCTAATTCATCAGGAGGTTCATAAACTACTGTCAGCCTCGATTATCTTTCCTATCTAGCACACAACATGGGTTTCCAACCTTGTCCCTGTGCAAAAAATGAACGGTGAGATCCACTTGTGTGTGGATCTTCATAATTTAAATAAGGCATCCAAGAAGGACAATCACCCTCTCCCCTCATTGGATGAGGTATTAAAAATCATTAACGGTTCCCAAATAATGTCCATCTTGGATGGGTACTCCGGATATAACCAAGTTATGGTTAGGTTTGAGGATAGGATGAAAATGGTGTTCACCACCAAGTGGGGAACATTTGCATGTCGTAGAATTCCCTTTGGCCTCATCAATGTCGGGGCCACATTTCAAAAGGCTATGGACATTGCGTTCGAGGGCCTGGTCAAAAAATGCATAATCATCTACATGGATGATTTAACAATCTTTTCCTAGGAAAAGCATGATCACTCTGCCCACCTTGCTCAGATCTATGAGAGATGTCACTGATATAGTATCTCCCTCAAACCCAAGAAATGTATATTCAAGGTCACTGAAGGGAAGTTTCTCGGGCATGTAGTCTCTAAGAAGGGGATATCCATTGACCCTGAGAGACTTGAAGCACTGCTAATTTGCAAATGCCTAACAGTAAAAATGAAATGAGATCTTTCTTTGGAAAGATAATTTTTTTCTGGCAGTTTATAATTGGATTCGCCAAGATCATTAAACCACTCAATGACATGATGAAGAAAGATACCAAGATTGAGTAGAGCCCTAAAGCAAAGTGAGCATTTTCTCAGATCAAGCAAACCATAGTGGGGGCACTAGTCCTGGTGAGCCCAGACTACTCCCTCCCATTTCACATCTACTCCTTTTCTTCACTACATTCTGCAGCGGTAGTCTTAACCTAGAAGGTTGGAGGGGAAGACTGACCCATTTCTTTCAAGAGCTCCCCTTTTAAAATTCCGAAGTCTGATAAACACCTTTGGAAAAGTAGGCCTTTGCTCTAGTTTAGGACATGAAGAAATTCTAGCATTATATTCTCCAGAGCAAAGTGCATGTTATTATTTCAGACCAAGCTGTCAAATCTTTACTGCTGCAGAGTAAGCTAGGAAAACATCGAGGGAAATGGATGGCCATCTTCCAAGAGTATGATCTTGAGATGAAACCAATGAAGATATTCTGAGGCCAGGGACTATGTAGAGTGATGGTAGAAGTAACTCCAAACATTGAGTTTCAAACCTATACTATGGAGTCCATCACTCAAGATCCATGGTATACCTATTACTCAATAACAGATGCCTGGAGGGGCTTCCCCCCAACAAATTTCATTCCCTACTGTAACCACCTAAATTTGGTCTGCTACGACTATAGACCCTATTTGCCATAAGTGTGATCATACCCCCAATTATGTCATGACAATGTTACTTTGGCATAATTCATTTTAAATCAAATTTAATGTCCTAGGTGATTTTTATCACTGAATTATATTAACTATTATAGCCATACAATTCAAATCAATTTAAACCAATTAAATCAAACCAAATTCAAACATGGCTATAGTATTTAATCATAAAAGAATTAAATAAACCCCTAAATCAATTATCCACTTGCAAAATAACTCATTCCCCTAGCCTATTTAATTTAATTAAAATGGTTATAGTCCCCTTAATTATTAAAAATCAATAAAATGCGTAAATAATTAATTCCTATATTTTAAATGAATTAAATAAGTTTTATTCATTTCATTTATATTCTCTTAAACCCCAACCTAACCTATCTCAACCACTTCTACCCTGGGTTCTAACCCATCTCAACCTATTCCCCCATGTTAATCTAATCCTAATTCTAAATTCTACCCTAACCCACCTCCTAATGTTGTCACATTCCATTAATGAATGATTAACAACTCAACCCACTTGAGAAAATCAACTTTCTCAAGCATGACTTCTCTAAGGACCAACTTGCCAAGTTGAGCCTTACACCCTCCCATACCTCTTAAATGAATTTCATTCAATAGCTCATTAATGGATATTCCCTCTTGCTCATCCCTCATTAATGCCCAAGGAATTAATGGCTCTTACACCTCATTAATGACCTTAGGGGCTCCATTAATGAACCTTGTCTCCCCTCTCTCTCTCCCATTCCTCTATAAATTGAAGGGATTTGGAGCTCATAATAAGCCTAAAATTTCAAATAGTAGTGTTGTTATGCCAATATTTTGAAGGAATCTCAAAGCATTATTGTGCTACCCATTCCTTTATAGCTTCATACACACTCCATTAGTCACTTTCTTACATAGTTATAATCCCCATTTTAGAGTAATATGCATGCTAAATAGTTAAATAGTTGTTTTTAAACTAAATCTTTCATGCTAGGTTGTTTATGTCATTGGTATTTAGCATAATTTGAGGGCTTTTATGTTATTTTCTATACTCATCCTAGTTAGAAAGAAATAAGTCAATGTTATGGTTTTATATGCTCATTAAACATTGTTTCTCACTAACAGAATGACTTATTAAAGTTTTGTGTTGAAGGCAACAGGTGCACAAATATACACACACATTTCTAGCGCCCACCGTGGGGCTCAATTTCCAACTTGGCCTCATTTAATATCACTTTTTCACTAATTTGCATGCCCAAAATTCTGTTACAGGGTCATTTTTGGCCATTCAGGATCTCATCCGGGATACGCGCTCGTACCACAGTAAATGAGGCTCGCATCTAGGATTTCCTAGATCATTTTTGGTTTAGGCTCACATCTAGGGAGCATGCTATCACATCTGGTAAATAAAGTCACATCCATTTTTGTGTCATTTTCTATCTTTCTGGATCACATCTGGTGAAAATTTCAGTGAACTACATGTGTAATACCCACCTCTTAGTTGCTTTTCAGTTTGTGGATGCCAAACTCTTTTAGGCATTTTGATGTATCTGTGGATTTATCCAAATGATTTAGATGATATTTATGTATTACATTTCAATATATTCTTGATCCATTGTTATTATGTTATATCTTTTGTGTATATGTGATTTATGGTTGTTTAATGATGCTTATGTATATGTTAGGATTTCATTTCGATTATGGTTTTCTGACAATACTAACCTTAGATTTATATGCACATGGATCATTGTATGTTTTCATTACTGTTTGATGTGCTTGGTATGGTATGGGACAGAGTCGTAGTTACTTTCTTTGGCGAGATCCACACGATAACCTAGTCTCAACCATTGTTTGCCATATGATATATGCATGTATGTTCATCTTTGTGATGACAAGTTTGCAGGTACCAGGCTACATCTTCCCTAAATTGGCAGGAGTGAGCGTGCCCTATCGCATTAATCTCAATGGTAAGAGAGGGGAGATAGTTTTCAGGTCCAAATCCTATCCTAAACCAAATTGTCCTAGTTAGTGGACAAGTATATATTTTGACTACCCTGACCAAATTCGTATAGTTGATAGGAATTCGTGTATCCCTTTCCTTGATCATGTTTGATTTTGCATGTGTTTGATTTCAAGTGCTTGATGTGATTATGTGGGTTTTATATCATGTTATTTATTTAATTGAATATTATTGCAATTAATTATTAAATATAGGGTATTTAATTAATTAAAAATTAAATTAAATACCTATGTTTAATTGAAAGTTTAATAAAAGTGCAATTATTGAATATTAATATTTAATTGAAAATTAGAGTAAATAAGCTTTTAAGCTTAATTAAATAATTAAATATTTAGTTGCATGGATAATTGATTAATTTAATTGAAATTATATCTCATGCATTTTCAATTTAATACTTTGCTTTTATATTCCTAAGTTGAGTTTTGCATGCTTTAAGTGGAATTGAAAATAAAAGAATTATGTTAATTAATAATTAGATAATTTATTTTCCCTTTTGGGTTTTCACTTTTGAAAACCTAATTGCTCGGGATATCTATATCTTTGGATTGGAAGCCTTTTTAGAGGTTGTTCAATCAGGGAGAAGGAGAAATCAGGTGATTGGGATTTTGAGAGAGAGCTTGCTTGGATTTGTGGCTTCTTTTGCTTGGTATTGTGGATTATTCTTGCTTGGATTTTGGGAAATTGTGCTTCTCATTAGTTATTGAGGTAGGGTCTTCATCTTTTGAATTCTAGCTTTCAGATCCCCGTCTTCCATGCATCTGAAAGCTAGCACCCTTTTGTGTGATCTTCCTTGTTTGAAATATTTAGTGATTTCATTGATTTAGAGTTGAAAAATGTGATCTTGGTATCAATTGGTATTTTCCTTCAAGTTTGCATGTCAGATTTATGCTTGTGGATACAAAGAGTTTCATTTTTGGATGTTAAATTTAAAAAGGGCATTAGGGTTTTCAATTGATATGCATGAGTTTCAATTTTGGGCCTTAGGGTTTCAGATCTGTAGGAGGAAGAGCCCTTTGAGGAAAACTAGATTTATATGTTGTTAAAATTGCTTGAGACCCTCAGATCTGTAGCTCCTTGCCATGGAAATATGAATTTCATATCCTCACCATGTCCTTGCCCAAACCTTTGATAAGCCTGAAAGAAAATGAGGAGATGGGTTAAAATTGCATGCTTGGTAAAAAGAAAACCCTTCTTGAAATAAGTAAATAATTATATTTAAATTAGTCTTCTTGTTTTTATCATCATGCCTATTTTAGAGAAAATGAGAATCTCCCTCCTATTTTTTCTATTTTTATTGGTTACTTTATTGAAATAAAAAGCCTATATTATTGGAAATATAGCTTATCGTATTGCTTTTAAAAAATATAGTTTCTCTTTTAAGATTATAAAAAAAAAATTAAATAATGAAAAGAATGAGCTTGCTATTTTTTATTACAAAATACAGTCTATTGAGAAATTACTCTAGTAAAATAAAAGTAAATTTATATATATATATATAAACTAAGTTTATATTATAAGAAGGTCTATTAAAAAAAAAGAAAAGAATTTAATTAAAAACAAAGTTTTATTTTTTATTGGAATTAAATTTTTAAAAAAAATTGTTTTTTTGGGGAAGGTGGGTGGCGGGGGCCACCGCACCCCCCTGTGCGGTACCACTGCTGTGGGCCGCAGGTCCCAAAGACCTGTGGTACCCACTATCACAATGGGCCCGCGCGGGTACCCACTGTTACAGTGGGGGCCGCAGGCCTTTGGGCCATGGGTTTTTTGGGTAAACGGTGGGGTGGGGCCAAGACCCCCCCCCCCTGCCCCCCAAGGTGTTTTATTTTATTTTTTTGTTAATTTAAATTTATTTAAATTTAGTTTTATTTAATTTAGTTTTAAATAAAGTTTTTTTAAAAAATCTTAATTTATTTAAATGATATTTTTTTAGTTTGTGTTTATTTAAAATAGTTTGTAGTTATTTAATCTAAATATAATTAACTAATGTTGTAGTTAATATTTATATGGTTATAGTTGAAAAAAAATTAATAATATTTGTTTTCTTAATTATTATTAAACATTTATGATTATATTGTTATTATTGGATTTGGCGATTAGATCATTAAATGATATTAAAATGTTGGTTGATTAGAATTGATTTGCTTTCAAGCATTACATTATATTTTTTATATTCGATGTAATTATAGTTAAAGTTATTAATTATTCAATGGATCAAATTATATTTATGGAGTTTATAAATTGATCTATAGGGACTTTTAATGTGCGTTTTCTTTGGAAAGTGAATGATATTGGTAATTTTAATGGATAAATGATTTTCATAACTAGGATGTTATAAATTTGTTTGTCCCTATGTTAACACTGAAATTGTTTTAATGTATTATGAATATGAATTGTATATTCTTCTATGTTATCATGTCTTGGGAATCTGGTGGGTTAGATGACCTTAGGACATAAAGCCAGAGGTTTTGAGGTTTTGATTTTTGCATGGTATCTGTTGTGATGTTAATTTGTAATTTATGATGATGTCATAGTCCTGATTTCCTATACCCAACCTAATTTAGTTATGATGTATTGTTTGGCTATATGAGGATACTGTGGATGTTTTGTGGTTATTGAGAACCTATGTGCTCCTTAATGAGCAGGATGCGATTTGTGATTATGTATATCTTCATGCGTTGATCTTGAGCCTAGGTAGGTTAACTAAGTGTACAATGGAGAAGTGGCTTGCAATGGGGGTCTGTGACTCTAAGCGGTTACTAGGTAAACCAATTCGCAAGTTACTTAATAAGTGAAAATATGTTACATTAAAGGGGTTTAAAATGAACTAATAAGATGTCTGAGTCTCTACCCATGCCTTGAGTGTTGTCACATGATAGGATGGGAGTTTGGATCCTTGTCTTTGCAAAAGGATCACTAAGCCACATGGTGTCACGTGGAGGCCAGAGTCAAGAGGTACTACTAGGGTTACCTTCAAGGTTGGGCTTATATGATGACACTTCCCTATATACAGCTTAGGTTATCCTACGTGTGTCAGTTACCTCTGGTGTTGTTTAGTGTTCCTTATTATGGTTCAAATTGCTTCTAGGATCTTCCTTTGCATTGGAGTATGAGGTCATGTGTACCTTGTTTGCATTCTTGTTGTATACCCCCATGTGATGGGCCTGTTACTATCTCCTTAGCATGGTGGGAGTGGACATTTGGTTCCACGTGGTCAGGTGGTAGTGATTCTTATTACCATTCAGATTCTGACGAATTCTTCTTCATGCTTGGATGTTCCTTGTTGCAGTTTCATCTTCCTAGTATTTTGGAGACTTGATCAGTTACCTGAGATGTGTATTGTACCATATGTATATATTGGTTATCATCCTTTGGAGGATGTATTGTATCGTTCATTATGTATTATTACATACCCTATGATTTGTGCAGTGGATGTTGATTAGGTAGTATACCTTATGGTATCAATTGTATATGTAATCTTCATTTTGAGATGTATGTTATTTGTTTCAGATTATGTAACCTTTATGTTAGTTCTTTATTATTGTAATCATAGATTAGTTTGTTTAAAGTAATCCTACGTCAAGGAACCCTCAAGAAGCGTTATCTATGTATGAGTTGTATTTCATGTATGTCATGTACTTCATTGTGTTGCTTCCACATTGTTATCATTATTGTTTGTAAACATTTTTTAAAAAAAATTATTCCATGAACTTAGTGTCATGTTTAGGTTAAGTTCTCCTAGGTTCCCTGGCAGGGCATTACACTTGGTATCAGAGCCCACGTTTCTACTCTGGGAGCTCTGGAAAATATGTATGCCCATTAGTTGTCTTTTGATTTTAAAACTTGAAACAAACATAGACATAAAACTCTGATGTATTTAAAACCATTGCTTTATGATTATTAAATTGTTTTGATGTTATTGGGTTTGATGTTGGTTCTAAGTTGTGGTTTGATTCTCTGGTTGATTCAGGAATCATGCCTGAATCTAGATCTGCTAGAGGTCATGGTAGATGCCGAGAGGGTGGCCATGGAAGGGGTACGGACCATAGCCCTTCCACGAGTGTTCATCAAGATAACAGAGATGAGCAGAGGGAAGAGCGTTAGGCTGGTTTAGAGGAGCCAGGTATTAGGCAGTTGTTGCAGGAGTTACTGAACCATATTCCTGTGCAGGGTAGAGTGGAGAGGGAGAGATCTAGGAGCCCTCTAAGGAGGACTGTTACAGTGGATCCCAAGGTTGTGGTACTGAACCACACGAGGGATCTCATGAGATTTCCACCTATTACCTTTGATGGGAAAGGAATAGGATTTGAAGCTGAGACTTGGCTTATTGCATTAGAGAGGATTTTTTCTATGCATCCCTTTAGTAGCAATACTAAAGCTAGGTATGCAGTAATGAAACTCTCCAATTTTGCAACGATATGGTGGAAGATAGAGGAGAAGAAGTTGTGTCTTCAGATGGAAACCATTACATGGGAACTCTTCCTTGAGCATTTTAGAGAGAGATTCCTCTCTAATCAGTGGAGACAGTAGAGGGCTGATGAGTTCCACAACTTGAGGCAATTGACCCTATCAGTGGTTGAGTATGAGCGTCGATTCTTCGAGCTCAAGCATTACACTAGATATGGTCAAGATTCAGCCCTTATGGTTCAACACTTTGTTAGGGAGCTAAATGAATGCATCATTAGGGAAGTTAGAATCTTTGAGCCTACAAACCTCAGAGAAGCGGTTATTAATGCTACCCTTGTAGAGGATAATCTAGCATTGGGCTATGGTGATCATTCGGGAGTGCACTCGAGAGAACCTACTTCTGTTGTCGGAGGTAATAATTCTCAGGGAGCTGGGAATTTGAGAGGTCCTTCTACCATTCCAAACGGTAGTCAGTCTCATCAGAAGGGAGGAAATGATCCTTCTTTTCGTGGTCCTCAGATTAGGAACTTTCGTGACATTCAGCGCAGTAGGTGCAATCGATCGGTTCAGCCAACATAGAGTGAACTTAGTGTTGTGTTTAGGTTAAGTTATCTTGGGTTCCCTGGTGGAGCATTACAACATGGCCTAACCACTAACATTTGCGTGTTTGACTTCTTTGATCTTTTGAATAGTTTAACGATTGTTTGCAGGTTGACATTGATAGTTTTTCATGGGAGTTGCTACATAACAAACTAACTCAATTTTTCAGGTTGCCCAACCCCCATCTTGACCTCTATTTACTTGCTTTGAAAACTAAGGAACATTTTCCAATCTATCACTAAACTGACTAGAGGACTCTACTCTTTTCCTTTTAAGGAAAATTAGAAATTCACACATGAGTTTATGGGTTGAACAAAATTTGGAGTTAATTGAACAAGCAATCAAATTGTATAATTCTTTTGGGATCAGTAAATGAACAACACAAATCACTAAATCTTGTGGATCAAAGAACAAGTTCAACTGTATAATTCATTTTTGGGACACAAAAATTGAACAAGCAAACTCACTAAATATTGTGGCTAATTGAACAAGGCAAATCTACTTTCAAGCATAATGTTTTCATTAAAATAGGAACATCTAAATTAGGCACAACATTGCTTGAGGGAAAAAACCACTTTGCTTGACTCTGTTTTGGGAGAAAATGGCTTAGATTAGGAGAGTATGCTCTTCTTCTTTGGAGGAATCAAAAATCCAGACATCCAAAGCTCGCCAATCCTTTGTATGCATATTTAATAGTAGAGGGCCTGCCGGTTGAGGAAAAAATCTCCCGGGAATGACCCAAGTGAGGACAGGTTTTACGCCAACCCTTCCAACTCACAATAAATATTTTCTTCCTCATAAGCTAAAGCTTTAGAAGATGGAGCCGGTTTTGTTCATGGAATTTTGACATCATTCCTTGAACATGCTTGTGTGTATGTAGAGTGGAGCCGCTTGAATCTTGCTTGCAAGACTACATACATTCAGGTACTCATAGGGCTATATGCCTGAATTTTGCCTTGTGTAATTTTATGGGGGATGATTTTGAATGGATTGCCCAATAATCTACAACAACTTCAACTGAAAGAATTCTTGATTTATCCCTGAAAGGGTGATAATCTTTGTGCAAGGCAAAAAGTAATTTCCCCAATACACTCATCATATTGTGCCCTCACTTGCATTTGGAGTTAGCTAATACAACATCATGACTGGAGCCATTGTGTGCTTGGTGATGGTTGTATTTTGATTAGCATTTGAGTGTTTACCTGAGTCAATGAGCAAATATTTTCATCCTCCACCTAGAGAATAGGACAAAGATGAGTGTTTGTTTCACCCTCCTACCAATGCAAATCTATTTGACGTGCTTAAAAGATCACTAAAAAGATAAATTCCTTCAAACAAGAAACAATATTCAAACCTTCAGATACATGTGTTCTTCACTGGCAAGTCTCCAAACACGATCACAAATCAGACAAATTACATGAACTTCTAAAAATGCAAATTTCAAAACTGGCAAAAAACTGACAAAGACATCATAAGATCGCATCCTAGATTTTCCAAATCGCATCTAGTATTTGGGATCGCATCTTGTATGCTAGGTCACATTTGGTCAGTACACAGTCGCATCTAGGATTTAGGCTCACATCTAGTTGTTATGCCCTGCATCCCCGTCCCTACATTTTGTGTGCAAAATGTTGGGTCCCCCTTTTTCGCTTTACTTTTTGCTGCGGCTTTTCCTTGTCTTTCTTTTCTTTTTGCTTTCTTTCTCCAGGGTTTTCTTCCCCAGTGTGTGTTGTTTTCTTGTTTTGTTTGTTTCTCTCTATGATCTCGGATCCCGGAGGTTTCCTTTTGGTTGGAAGCTAGATTCCGGACTCCGGGATTTTTTGCGATGATGTTCCTAAGTCTTAAGAACATCCTCGTAAGGAATCCCCGGGCCCGGAGTCTGGAGGTTTTTCCAGACCTGAAATCTCCGGAAGGAGGAGGATTACTTTTTATCGTGGGTATAAATAGACTCGCCTGTCATTTTCACACTTACCGTGATTAAAATCTTCGAGCACTTAGAGAGAAATAGAGCGATTTTCAAAGCGATTAGCCGAGCAGTTACAGAGAGATTTGTGATAATCAAAGCTTAACACCTTCTACTGTTCTCAGACGTACGCTAGTGCTCCGTGGTGGTGATCTCGGTAGCTTGACGATTCAAAGTTGTTGTAGATTTCTCCTGGTAATCTTTCCCTTCCTCCACCTTCCATGTTTTCAGGTTGGTTTCTCTGCTTCCCTCCTCTTCGCTTTGCTTTCATTTTCTGGTTCTTTGGGTTTGCCTTTTTTTTGTTTTCGTTGCTTTGTTTCTCTGTTGTTTCTTTGGTCTTCTGATTTTTCCACTTGCTGGTGGCTCGGCTCTGCCAGAAGGTTGTCTGCCTTCTATGCAGATGTAGATAGGCTGTAGATTGCATGTACATAGTGTAAAATGTTGTATATATCTGCTTCTGCCGTGTCTAGTTTTTTTGCGGGAGTCGTCTCGTGTGTATTTTCTTGTATATATGTGCATATTTGTGAATAACCTTTGTATATCTCCTCTGTTCCATGTATATACCCCTTGGCTCTCTGTATATCCTTCCAGGTGGCTCAATGAGTTGGTCGAGTCACCCTTGCTTCTGGTTTTTTGCTTCAAAGCTTGCTTCGAGGCAGAAAACCACCTGTTTGAAACTTGGCTCTCGGCCAGTTTCAAACAGGCAATTTTCTCTCTCCTCCATCAAGGTTGTCAAGGCCTCATTTATTTCCCATGTGCGCAATTACTTCTAGCCAAGTGGCTTTCCCTTTTTGTGCGTTCAAACAGTTGGCTCCACCGCCAGTACCATCACATCCATTCAATGCTAGCGCACGTGGCGTCCACGTGGACTTGCTTCCACATTCTTCCTTGCTAATGGTCCTTTCTCTGGGCCTCGGACCTCTTTCCGCCATTCATCCTATGTCTTCGTCAAATATGATAAAGTTTCCCGGGCCCGGAGATATGGTAAAAATACAAAGTTTACGTTTTGGTTTTCGGGTATTTGCGTAAAACTAACTTTTCAGGAAAAGCAAACGGCGCGGTGGTAAGATCTTCGGGCCCCAGAGTTACTAGGATATTTTGATAAATATGTTCTGACGATCGCTTTGCCTCGCAGGTCCGGACTTCACCTTACAACCATGTCTAAAGCATCTGCATCATCTCCTCCCGGAAGTCCGGAGTTGCCATCCACAACCGAGACCAAGGCAGTGGCAAAGTCAAAGATAGAGAAGGCCCAGGCAGTAGACAAATGGGTCGCTCTACAGATAGGAAACACCCGGCATTTCCTAGCGGCCACTCTCCCAGATTTATATATGGCCCGGTAGATTATTTTGCAGGCGGAAGCATTGATTGAGCAGTGGGAGAGTGACGCCAAAAATTACGAGGCGTGGAAGCTAGAGTTCAAAGAGCTCCTCACCCTGGGGGAAGACATAATTTCCGAATCTGAAATTCTGGGTGAGGAATCATTTGATTTTGTAAGGGCTTAGCACTCCAGACTGGACCTCACATTGGAGGTAACCAAGCAACTGGTAGAGTCCTTACAGGAAAATATAAACACAGTAAAGGCTTCTTCCAATTTGTACAAGGCATTTGTAATAAAGGTTTCCGGGGTTGATCCCCTTGGTACAAATACTTATACCCCCGAGGAATCAGTTTTGGGGAATTTTGATGAAATGATGGCATCTCGGTATCAATCCCCGGAGGGGATGGATAGGGCCCGAATGGAAAAACTGACCAAAATGGTGCTTAAAGGCCATGATGCCGCGAAGATGGTAGATAAGTTCAAAAATAATTTTCTGGACCTGGCGGAACAAGTTGAAGTGGCCAGGCACCGAAGGGCCAGCCTAAGGAAGATTGATGAAGATGGCATTTTCCGCATCCTTCAGGCCTTCAACAATAATAAACAGCCTTGAGCGTTCTCTGGGAATCGGGGAAATTCGGGCTTTAAGCATTCTTTATTCTTTTGGGGACGTAAGTTCCCAGATCCCATAGTTTTGAATCCAAAATTTTGTATTCTTTAAAGTGATCCGTGTCCCGGTCCCTGAGGCCAACCGGTCACTTTCAGAAGAGGGTAGTTGAGCGCATCAAGACTATCAGAGGGTAGTTGAGCGCATCAAGAGGCATTGGCTCGGCAGTTGGTTTCTGACAGGGTGGTCTTCTCAAGGCGCCATTCAAAGGTACACCTAGCACATTGGAGACAGGGCACCGCATTTCCCATTTATGAGGCATGTAGCCTCAGTCCCCGGGGGACCTACTTTCTTCTTTCTTCTCTCTGGCTCTCTTCTCAAGGCCGATTCTTCCGATGTACATTCTTTTCTTCTTCTTCTGACATGGCAGACCTATTCCGTCTCCAGGTCTTTTGTAGGGTGGCGCAGGTAGTACCGGCCCCCAGATATGGTATTTTATTAAAGCACAATAAAATAGTGTTAGGGTTAGAGAGTTGTATAAATAGGCAAATCAACCCATTTCCAAGGGTCGGCGAAATTGATGATTTTGTTGTCCATAAGAAATAGAAAAGTGATTTCTAGTTTTAGTTGCAGAGGTCAATGCTCCATTGTTTTGTTCTTGGTAGTTAGATGCTCCCCTAGAGCCACCATTGTATCACGCACCAGTGCTTGCTGGAAAGAATATTAATGAAGAAGGAAGGATTCTTGGCAATGAAGTTGTTAGCGTCCCTGCTTCTGAGTTAATGGTATTTCATGTTTTAATATTTTGGATGTCCTTTACTTTGATATGTTAAAGTAGATTAACGAGCTCCTTATTCTGCTACTGATAAAATGCTAATTGATGGTTGTGTATTTCTTCGGTATTTAGTGTAGTCTTTCAGAGTATTGTTGATGTTCTGGACTTTTCAGCATGACTATAGTTAAATAAACGTTTCTAACCCTGCAAGATCTTTTTCATTTTATTCGCTAAGTGTATAATGCTTTGGGAAACCCTTACTATTCTGAATCTCCGGGAGAATGAGTTGAAGTAACCAGCTATCCCCCTCGAAAATAGTCACATCTCCCAACCGAGCCCCGCACCGTCGTGACCCGACACCCAGGTGCTTGAAGGCCCGGAGGATTTATTTCCCCGAACAACCTTTGCAGGCGGAGTTGGTTGATTTCTCTGGAACCCGGTGACAACTTATGACTGCTGGCAGACCCGGTCAGCAAAACCCCATCAACACTAGTGTCATCAAAGACTTGCATCCAGGACAGAGGGTACTTGTAGAATTTTTTCTTAGAAAGTCTCAGCTGATTAGGATACCCTTTTGGCTCTTTAGCTGGTTCCTGTTGTCTTTTCTAGTCTCCCTGTTAAAATTTCAAAACTCTTTTGAACATCTACCTTGCATGCTTAGTCAATCTTTCATGATCGGTTCAATACGTGTGGTCTACCTACTTTCTACCAACAACTTGGTTCCCAGCTCACTATCAAGGCATTCTAACCCTCTGATGCTGGAATAATTTACATCCACCAACAATAAATAGTTACTTTTACCTAGACACACCCACTTGATTAATCTGAAATCCTCACTTGCACTATTGAGAAACGTTGACAAAGGTTGAGAAACAACTTCATGGTTAACACAAGATGCAACAAGTACATGTCTAAAGGATCGAAAGTGCCTCCTAAAACACCACACTTTCAAGGAGAAACTTCTCATATTTCCCTACTCGATCTAGACTCCCCACAAATGGATACTGACACTCGCAGATGGAGTGAGGCTTTTGAGGAGTATAACGATGGCAAACACCAAAATCCTGAAGATACGGATGAGGAGGAAGGACCCAAATTTGAACATGGCCCATTTGGATCAGACAGTAAGGGGAGATCCCCAAAAATGAGTATGAAAAACTCAAACAGAGTAAGAGGTTCCACAAAATATTGGAACGGATAATTGATGACGATAAAGAAAAGTACTTCCTCCATCTAGCGTCCATAGGTGTCAAATTACCCAAAGATTATGATGTAGAAAAACTCAAAGAAAAGGAGATACCAAATTCATTATCTATTCTCACCAAACAACTCAATTTGATGCACATAGAGCTCACAAACCTCAAACAAGAGAAGGAGAAACCCAAAACAAAATACTCTTTGGACGCCATTTGTCCATTTCCTTTTGACAAGAGTATCACTATGGTCCCATTTCCTCCCAATGTGGCAAGACCAAAGTATGACAAGTACATGGGATAAACTGACCCACACGACCATCTGAGGGAATTCTGTGCTCTAATCATAGAATACATGCATGAACCTACATATCTCATGAGACTATTTCCAGAAAGTCTAGAAGGTAATGTCATGGAGTGGTTCTCCAAACTGAACCCTAAGGTCAAGACATTCAAGGAGTTGATCCAATGATTCATCCAACATTACTCCTACAACATCCAACATGATGTGACTATGATGGACCTATGTAATACCAAATAGAGAACTGGAGAATCATTTACACACTTCCTACAAAGGTGGAGAAAGATCTTTGCACAATATTCAAGGGTCATTCCTAAAATAGAGAAGATGGAGATCTTCATTAATAATCCAGTGCCTGAATTGAACTATGCCTTAAAGATGCAGGACTCTCCAAGCTTCGATGGAATGATTAAAAATACCCTTTGTATTGAGGAAGTCATGGTCAAAAGGGGAGAGATCACCCTTCAAAATGAGAACAAAACCAACAACTCCAACTCTAAGCCTAAATGGTGGAAGCAAAACAAGAATATTGTTAATGATGGAGTGGTTGACACCTCTAACATTAATCCTAAACCTGAGGTATTCAATCTAACCAGTAGCATGCAAGCAAACAAGGATTCTAAGGTAACAACTCTTGTACCCAAAGCAAACAATAATAATAGCAAGGGTCGGACATGGACTTCAAAACCTCAAAGCACTTTCACTCCTTTGGGAGAGCCTCTTGAGATTGTTCTGAAAACACTATTAGATAACAAAGTCCTCACAATCCCAGATTCCAAACCGTGGGAACCAATGGTCAAACCCAGGTGGTGGGATGATAATTCCTATTGTGTCTTCCACAAAAACAAGGGACACAAGACTAATAATTGCCTCAAGCTTAAACATTTCATCCAAGACCTCATTGAAGGAGGTAAGATCAAAGTACATCGACACACTACCAATGAGGATCATACAGCATTCAAAAAACCCTTTCCTAATTATGATCAAGGAGAAACATCTAAAGGGAAGAGTAATGAGGTAAACTACACCTATTCCAAAAATGATAATATGATCAATATGCTAGACATTAAAACCGAATACATCAATATGGTCACAATCAAAGGCATCTCATTCCACTCAAATACCATAACACAGAGCCAAGCATAAGTCACAATAAAAGGACCTCCAAAACTGACATCGACATCCAAGGTTCCTATCGTAACTATTCCTAAACCAGCAGCAAAACACACGGTTACTATTCCTGGAGCAAAATATGACTTGGTAGACCAATTGCAATGAACCTCTGCCAAAATTTCCATTTTTGAGTTGCTCAAAATATCCACCATACATAGGGAAATCCTAGAACAGGCTCTACACGCTGCTGACATCCCAAAAGATATTGATATAGACAAATTCCAAGCAATGGTCAATCACATTTCAGCGCCACATTACCTCTCCTTTTCTAAAGAGGATGACAAATCATTGACCCATCCACATAATCAACCTCTCTATATCAAATTCCTAATTCATAGATCATGTGTTAGATGTGTGTTGATAGATGGAGGCGCCGGATTGAATATCTATACACTGGATCTAATCAAGAGACTGTGTCTCTCAGAACAAACAATTGACTCTAGAAGCAAGATAACCATCAAAGCTTATGATGAGGAAGAAAGGTCCTCCAGAGGTCTTATTGTTCTACCTATCAGAGTCAGAATGATTGAGAGGAATGTCATATGTCAAGTTCTGGATCTACCATTGGCCTACAATATCTTGTTAGGGAGACCATGGATTCACAAAATGCAAGTTGTACCGTCCACTTACCACCAATGCATAAAATTCCCACATAATGGGGTGGAAGTGATGATTCTTGCAGATGCTAACTACACTTGTAATAATATCAAAGTAGGTAGCATGATCCCACACAACAAAGAGGCTATGGATGTAGTTACCCCTGAAACTACCAAGGACATGGTTATGAAAATTTTTGGCAAAACCTTAAAAATTGAAGAAACAGGTATGGGAGAGTACAAGCTAGACCTAACTCCCTCATTAACAGAACTTCTAGTGTCACCACGATCCTATGGAAAACCTTCCTCAAAATTCACACCTACAGCATCCAAAGAGCCAAAAGTACACAAAGCAACTAGCATGGTAAAGGCATCCACATCTTCTGCAGATAACATAGAAGAACAGGCAGTCTTGGATTGGCTTTACAAAGGAGAACCGGTGGAGGCTGAAGTCAAACATGTGAAGATATCCCCAGAACAGTATGGAAAGGGATATGATTTCTTCAAACATATGGGATACAAAGTAAAAGGACCTCTAAATGACATAGGATGAGGGCTTATTGAACCTATACCCATGAAATTCTAGAATACCAGAGATAAAATAGGACTGGGTTTTAATGTTAAAACTGATAAACCCGCTTCAAAAGAGAGTCCACACTTAGATAAAGGGAGTGATGAAAAAGACAAACTAGAGTAGTGGTCCTATGAGAGATTATTACATGTTGGCACATAGGACCCTAACTACCAAGGAGAATGCTATGTACCCAGCTTTGAGGTACCACAAGATCTTCACACCCCTTTGCTAGCACAACCTCCCATTCAAGAGGTAGGAGACACCATAGAAACAATTACTCAAGAGACACCCCGACAACAGGATTTACATCCTAACTGGGGGCAATTGGTCACAGTTTCACATGTCCTAGATCTACCACACTTTGATCCATAGGTAGCTAATCGGGAACATCAAATAACCATTGCTGAATACTTAAACAGATCCGATGATGAGGTCACTGACTCTCATGACTATGAATAGGAAGAGCTATCTATCACCACTGAAGATATTGGAATAGATAAAATTCACATGTTTTTGGTCCCCTCAACTCCTTGTAAATAGTCTGACACTCCTCCCAATGACACTGATAATCTTGAAGTAGAAGAAGAGCTCCTTGCCCCGATCATTGATGAAGAAACTGGTGATTACATAAATCTAGAAGAATTTCAGAGGCTACAAGCAAGAAGCCTCCTTTTACAGAGAGATGGTGATGAGAGTTCTACTGACGAGTCACTAGAGTTTGGTCTGCATATAACTAACAATGACCCTTTTAATGATGATCTCACTCTTATTGATCTAAATATCGAATAAATTAACTTAACAGATCATATCATGTTGGTTAATGGTCTTGATGCTAACCTGATGTTGTCTTTTCCAGAGACTAACTCCCTATCATTGGTACTTCTAGACTTAATTGATTGGACTAAAACAGATCCTACTCCTATCCTCAAATTTCCCAATGACCACACTCTAGCTTGTTATCTCAATGCTTGTGAACCATACCCTTCTTCCACCCATGCAAGGAGAGAGAACATGTCACGGGAGGATATCAAGTTTCTCAGTCAAAAATTGACAAATAAAAAGAAAAATCAGACTTATGGTGAAAACCACTCTGTGGCAGTATCAGATCCCAAAATAGTAAAGAAAAAAGACATATCCAATGGTGAAAACCTCTCAGAGGTGCCAAAGGATGAGACTCTTGATATCCTCCCTGAACACTTTCAGGAAATATCTTTAGTGTTGATTGAACCAACACAACCAGTAAATTTGGGCACTGTTGAAAATCCTCAAATAGTACATCTTGCACAATCCTTTTCAGAAGAGGAGAAGGCACAATTTATAGAGTTCTTGAAAGAGAAGAAGATCAACTTTGCATGGTCTTATACTGATATGCAAGGGCTAGATCCTAATCTAATCATGCACCACCTATCTATAGCTCCCGGGATCAATCCCGTAAAACAAAAACTTAGAAAAATGCATCCTCATGTTGCATTATTAGTAAAAGTAGAGCTAGAGAAGTTGTTGAAAGCTGGATTTATCAGAGTCATTGCCTATGCAGGATGGATCTCCAACTTGGTCCCCGTGTCTAAATCTGATAAATCTATTAGGATCTGTATGGACTTCAAAGACTTAAAAAAATCATGTCCGAAGGATGACTTCCCTCTACCTAACATTGACATGATCATAGACCTCATAGTAGGCTTCCAGATGTATTCTTTAATGGATGGATTCTCAGGCTATAATCAAATCAAAATTTCCCCTGAGGATTAAGAGAAAATTGCATTTACATGTGCATGGGGCACATTTTGCTGGAATGTCATGCCATTCAGGTTAAAGAATGTCGGCACAACATATCAAAGAGTCATGACAACTATATTCCATGACATGATGCACAAGAACATGGAGGACTACGTGGATGACACATTGGCTAAATCCAAAGAAAGAGGTACTCACATATCTAACCTAAGAAAGATACTAGATCAAATGGAATAGTTCCAACTCAAGCTCAACCCAAAGAATTGTGCCTTTGGGGTCCAATCAGGAAAGCTCCTAGGATTCATTGTTTTAGTGAAGGGAATTGAGGTAGACCCCACTAAAGTTAAGGCTATACTAGAGATGACTCCTCCATGAAACATCAGTAAAATGAGGATAGTACAAGGAAGACTCCAGTCCATCAGGAGATTCATGTCACAACTTGCAGATAGGGCACAACCCTTTACTAAATTACTACATAAAGGGGTTACTTTCAAATGGGATGAACACTATGAAGCAAACTTTAGAGAATTGAAAGGATATCTGGCTACTCCTCCTATTCTTATGGCGCCTATTCATGGAAAGCCCCTACTCCTATACATTTCAGCTACAGCTACATCCCTAGGAGTATTGCTAGCACAAGAGGATGAAACCAAGAAAGAAAGAGCTATCTACTACATTAGTAGAACACTGGTTGCCTATGAGCTCAATTATAGCATTATTTAAAAAGCATGCTTAGTAGTCATCTTTGCATCGCAAAAATTGAGACACTACATGCTCTCTCATACAATAAAGCTCATTGCTAAGATTGATCCTCTAAAGTATCTTTTGAGTAGAACAGTGTTAACAGGACGTTTGGCAAAATGGGTCATGATTCTAAGTGAGCTTGACATTGAATATGTAGAACGAAGAGCTATCAAAGGATAGGTCCTTGCAGATCAATTGGTTGATTCACCACTCCAGGATGATGAACCTTTGCTAATTGAATTCCCTAATGAAATGATCATGCATTTGATTGAATATCCATGGAAGATGTACTTTGACGGTTCATTCACTCAACAATTCTCTAGAGCAGGGGTCCTATTCCTAAATCCTCAAGGTTACAAGATTCCCAAATCTTACAAATTGATGTTTCCATGCACCAACAATATTTCATAATATGAAGCATTGGTAAATGGCCTTAAACTAGCTATGGAGTGGAAGATTGTAGAGTTACATGTATATGGTGACTCCCAACTAATTATCAATCAAGTCAATGGGGAGTATCAAATGAAAGATGAGAAGTTGATACCCTACAAACAACTAGTTGATTACCTAAAGAAATACTTTATCTTTGTCACTTTACAGCAGATACCAAGATCAGAGAACAAAGTTGCAGATGCTATGGCTACCTTGGCATCCATGTTACAACTGGAAGAACATCAATTCTGCTATGACTTCTTGGTGGAAGAACTATCCTATCCTACATTTGATACCCCTGAATACCAGGTAATATGTGCTTTGAATACCCCAGAACAATCTCGGTATGCCAATATCATTGCTTAACTTTCTGACCAAACCATCCCTACCAATCTATCCAAAAATGAGAAAAGATCCTTGATAAGGATAGCATCATGTTACATCCTCATAACTAACAACCTATATTGATGAGGTCTCGACGGTACACTTCTTAGGTGTTTAGAACTAAAAGAGTCTGATCTAGCATTAAAAGAAGTCCATGAAGGTGTCTGTGGATCACACTCAAATGGATTTTCATTAGCAAAGAAACTTCTCAGAGTAGGCTATTACTGGCCTACCATGGAAAAAGATGCTATTTATTTTTCAAAAGCATGATTTAAATACCAGACACATGGAAATCTTATCCATGCTCCTGCCAGGGAACTTATACATTTCATAACACATTGGCCATTTCAGCAATGGGCCTTTGACTTGGTTGGACAAATATATCCCAACTCCTCAAATGGACACAAGTTCATCATTATGGCCACTGATTATTTCACAAAGTGGGTCAAAGTCGTGTCGCTAATCAAAGCCACTAGAAAATAGGTGGCTATGTTCATTCTGAACTACATTATTTGTAGATACGGGATACCCTCTTCAATTGTGACAGACAATGGGGGCCAATTTAAAAATCAAGACATTGATGACCTATGTGAACAATTTCATATCACTCAACATTGCTCCTCAATATATTACCCTCAAGGTAATGGACAGGCTGAGGCATCAAACAAAAATATTGTCAAGATCCTACACCGAACTGTGAGCAATCCTGGTAGAGACTAGCATCTACAACTGAATCTGGCACTATGGGCCTACAGAACAAGCATAAGAACACCAATTGGAGCCATGTCATTTTCTCTAGTCTATGGTGCTAAGGAAATACTACCTATTGAGGTTGAGATCCCATCTCTGTAGATATCTTTACAAGGTCTTGTTATTGATGAGCAGTATCGCATAGATAGGGTAAATTCTCTGGGCCTACTAGATGAGCGCAGACAACAAGTGTTCGATCACCTCAAAGTGTACCAAGCATGTATATATGTCCAAAGGCTACAAAAGGAAGGTCAAACCACACAAATTTGAAATGGGATATCTCATCCTCAAAGAGAATCCTAAGAACCAACCTAACAGAGAACAAAAAGGAAAGTTTAAACCTAACTGGCTAGGACCTTATGTTATCACTGCTACTTTTGGGACTGGAGCTTATCAACTAGCTACACCTGAAGGAGATGTTCTTCCAGATCCTATCAACACTCTACATTTGAAGCAGTTCTATGCTTAATGTTCGGCTAGCAGAGCCTGTACAGCAAAACATTTTTAGAAAATACCCAAAACATTCAGAAATTTGATCCTGAAGAAATCCAAAAAATAGTGGAAAAAGGTACTACATAAAGGGTATCCTTGGTGAAAACCTGGAAAACAGGCGCCTTGATACTACAAAAACATTCAAAAAAGAAAAAATAGCAAAAAATTTGAAAAAGAGAAAAGTGCCTTGATGAGCACCTGGTAAAATAGGCATCTTGGTATCAAAAAGAAAAGAAAAGATCTTGCCAAGTGGTGAAAACCTGGCAATCAGGCATCACTTGTGTTCTGCGCTCCATCTATCAAAGCATTACTAATACTAGGCCTTCATAACTTTAGCTACGTTCATACACTGATTTCATTTCCTAAATGGCTATCTTATCCTCGCTTGGGATTTTTCTACATTTACGTCTTAGGAATAAGTCATTCTACACTAGGGGCATCTTTGTTAGTATGGTAGGTTGTGGTTGCTAGGGTTCTCTAGGATGGTTTGCCTCACAAGTACAATGTCTCTTGATACATGCAAAATAATGTCACTTTCCAAAAACAAGGGCGTCTTTTCAAACATCACATATGTAGGCATGATATTTACATTAACAGAGTTCCTAAAAGGCTATATTGGATCGCAAACATGAACGGATTATCCTATCAATGCTCAGGCATGGAAACATCATATTGCTTATATTCCAATTTTCTGATTGATGAATCTCTTCTATGTTTGACAAATGAATGAACAAATACTACTTAAACACACAATTTGATATTGGTTTGATTATGACTCTTTCATGTCTTGATGATATTTTCAACTAAGGGCATCTAAGTAATTATAAATTTTTATTTTCTTGATTCACGATTGATGATTTGTTATGCCTTCCAAGTTACTCCATGACATCTGCGCAAAGAAACAGAGTCACAAGGATGGGGGGGCATAAAGTTTTATGGGTTTTTTGTGTATGGTGATTGTTCCAAATGATCCTATAAATTTCACCTCACTTGGATGTTTATGGTAAGAGCTACCACTATGGGTGGATAGCCACATATATCTTGATCTTTGTTATATGTAAACTACGGTGAGGTTGAAACAATTTCCTTGTCTATTTTATGATTCAGATTCTCACTAAAGTATACGAAGCATAATGTACCCAAGGATATGAATTTTCAAGGTCATTGCGGATTCAATATCTTGCCTTACATAGAATCTAGTATATAGTAAAAGGAAGGTGACTATTTTGTTATCTTGGCTTCTATGCCTTGATCTCAGTCTATTTACAAAATTCCAATAAATCATAGTATTCATATTATCATAATATCAGTGGGTATTAGTGATGGTAATACTATCGGGTGGTATCTGTTCTGAAGAGTGCCCAATGATGATAAAAAGCTATACATTTGCATACCAGTGACAAAGTCCTAAGAGTCTGCATATCATTACATTTTTGACAAATTGCATGGGATATAAACAAGAAAGGACAATCATTAAAGGCATTTTGAGCCACAAATTAATTCAATTTTCTTCTTCTAACATCAAGTTAATTACATCATCCATATTACTAATATATCTATCATTGCACATCCATAGCATACATTTTGCATTCATAAAAAAAAGCAATAGGAAAATACCAAAACAAAGAATCCATGTATTGCATTTTTACTTTTTCATCATAAAGTGCATCCATACATCTATATTGCGTGAAAGTAAAATCAAAAGAAACATACATTTGCATCTTCACATAAAACATATTTATATCAGTAATCAAATCAAATCATAAAATGATGTCATCATCTAAATCTAACTCATCAAGAGACCAAGATATCATCACATGTGTAAATAAAATCTATCAAAGCAAAAAGAACTCATGAAACATATCAGAATCAGGAAGCTACATCAGATATATATATCACGACATGGTACCGATCAAAATATGGAACAAAATACATAAAGAGTATCAAAGTATCAATCAGACAGAATGAATCAGATATACATGTATAAATGTCATATACAAAAGCGGATCTCAACAAGATCCAGATATACAATGTAAACTCAGATATACAAAATCTGACAATATACATTAGCTCTCAATCCCCCCTCTCCCTGGTATGGAGGAAGAGGAGGAGGAGGTACAAATGGAGGTGGAGGAGGCATCACCCCCTCAGACTATTGGGCTAACCATGAAAAAGATACTTCCATCTGCCCCTCTGGCACTGTTGCATGGTAAAGAGCATAATAATAGGTAGCCCTCTGTCCCTGATGAGTATCTGTACGAGCCTATACATCTCTCTCTACATGGAGTCTCTCCATCTACCTGTCCCTATTTGTAAGCAAGGCATCTGATATAGCAAGTCTAGAATCTACTGCTATAGCCCTAGCCTCTTCTGCTATCACTCTAGCCTCTAAAGCTATAATCTGAGCTCTTAGCTACTCTCTCTCCTTCTCACACTAAGACAGCCCATCCCCATCCCTGCCTGAACCCTGCCCTGAGGCTCTGTCTTGTGGTCTATTTGGCTATATCTATGGCTACTATCTCTGATGTCTCTGTTACCTCTACTTCTATCATGTAAGTAATGGACTAGGATCGATCTGTGGATAAACAAACCTAAAGTGGGTACGCCAACCCTCCCCACTCCCACTAGAAACCTCTGTGTGGCCACCCACTGCACCACCACCCCTATCATCTCCATCATCGTCATCATCAGGAGGAGGTTGCCTGCCATCTCTACCATCTCTACCACCATCTCGACCTCCATGTCTACCAGGGGCTCTGTCTCTCTGTGCTCCTCCCCTCCCTCTGGCAGGATGATCATCTGGGTTATAGTCTAATGGCTCCTCTATGCAAGGAATGATCTTCTCATGTATAGTGAAATGAGGAAATGGGTACTGGAGCATCTCCATAGCATATCCATCAGAAACACCTACATCAGCTATGTCCAAGCGAAGATCCCAGTCTACTCCCACCATATCCTGAATCTCCTAGTGCATTGTCTCATATCTCAAATAAGCACCCCACAATGTTGCCTCATCCCAGATCTGTGCATACACAGTGATATCCTATATCCTGCCCTGATGGCTGCCATACTATCTCAGCACCCAAGTATGGATGAACCGCTCTCCCACATATCTGGTCCGCCTAATGAGATATTGGCTCTGAAATAAATAAGGTACCTATCATGCATCTGAGGTCCACTCCTCACAATCTAAATATGGTCACCAAACGACCTCAGTCATATCATCAAAAATTTAATGCCAGTACTCAACCTTGCCCAGATAGGGCTGCTGAATAAGACTTGCATACATGTATACATAGGGCTACTCAGGTTCTCTTTGTCTATCTACAATCGGCTGTGTAACAAGGATGTGCTCCTAGGCCCAGATCTGAAGAATAAGAATACCAACGGTCATGCTCCGAGTATAATGGTATACTATCTCATGAAGCTCTTGATACATATGTGCTAGAATACAACTACCCCATGCAAATCTCTGCCTATGGGTGACCATCTTCTCCAACATGTCTACCCAGCCAACCATGAATCCATGCTGGCCTCTATCTGGCATCAAGATGCCACCTATCAGTCCTGCTAAGTATACAGATAAACGATCATAATGATTGACCATATAATCCCATGACAGATATTTGCGGTCAATAGTGTCATCCTAGAAGTATCGATGTGTAGCACCAGTTGCCACATCATCCATTGACTCAAAATGCACCTTAGCACCAATCATCAGGACCCAAAGTATCTTCCATATGTCCTCTAGAGTCACAGTAATCTCCCCGGTTGGCAGTTGGAAGGTGTTGTGCTCTGAGTGCCATCTCTCGGCAAGAGCAGTCAACAACCCTCAGTTTACCCCTATCTCAGGTAAACCTATCAAAGAGCGTAATCCACATCAGATCACGGTAGTCTTCTCATCATCTGAAAGCAGTCCAGAAAATGCAAGCACACGACCCAGGTAGGTGCCACGAAATGCGACTACCTCAAACTGAGTCTATTTTGACAAAAATAATGATATATCAGTATTCTATCTACAGCCAAGATGTAGATTCCTAAACAGCTAAGTCATTCAGGGTTCGCGACATGCAAATAGGTCCAAAGAAATAAGTTCCTAAGTCTCCTAAACCATATGTGATTCTAAATCGACAGGGTGCGATCTCCTTTCCTGGATACGATCCTAGAATTACAGGATGCGACAGAGACCATAGGGTGCGATCCCCAAAATACGGGATGTGACCCTAAATACCAGGTATGACCTTTCAAGGATAGGGTATGATATAGAAGTAAAATTCAACAAAATACAGACAAAAACAACACAACTAGATGTGATCCAGAGTATCCTGGATGCGACGTAGGAATCCAGAAAAACCTGATGCGAGCCAGGAAAAATTGGATGTGACATGGGTTTTACAGGTTGCGATCCAGAATACTAGATGTGATTCTAAATTCATTTAGCTATAAAACCTACAAAAATGCATGAAATTGGATTTTGTGAAATTCACAAGGTAGTTTTACGAGCACTTACCGGAGGTGGGTAGTTGGTTAGGCGCTGATGTCGATGGCTCATCTCGAAATGATGCTTCCTCACAGGGACTACCATCTTCTCTGTAGAGCTCTCTAAATTACTATGGAGGAAAGTGAAAATGAATAGTGAAATGGTAAATTTTGAGGCTTATATTGGTCTTTTGAGCCATTTAGGAGTTCTGAAACTCCTCCCAGACAACTACAACTACATTTTTGTTCTCTTTTTGATCAATTGAGAACCAAATCATGCCTAGGAGGTTTTTAGCAGCACAGTGCCATTCTTATGACAATTTCAAAAACTACAGATTTGCTTTATTTGTTCTAAAAACTCTGTCAAAATGCGCATTTTATCATAAATCTTGGTCTAACATCATTTTATCCGTCTCACCACTCATATTTTCACGTAATTAACTTAATAATCATGTGTTTATTTATTTTTTTTAAAAACACCCTCTCTTTTTCACTTCTTCTACTCCATTCTTTCTTGTCCTAACCACTTCCTACAAGTGACACATTCTTTCAACTAAGGTATTTTATTCTTTTCCTTCGATTTTGTTCCTGAGGGGGCATGATCATACTATCATCAATTAGATTTTTTCTCGAAACAGCATTAAAACAACTTCATTATCAAACAAACTAGGGGCATAACAATTTCCTTGACTAAGTCAGAACTGTTAGATAGAAAGCTTTGGTTCTGATAAGCTGGATATCTTGTGTTTCCTCATTTTTAAAAGATTCTTATTAAGCTCCTGGCAGCTTCATACTGGCTTTTGGATGACAACCAAGTTCAGAATCAGTATTACCTATCTTTGGACGACAACCAAGTTTAGAATTGGTATCTTTAAAAATCTTTTATTGATCTTTGGACGACAAAAAAGTTCAAACTCAATTCTATCAGTTTAGTTCGATCAAGTGCAAGACTAATCTCATCAACATTTCATTTGACAACCAAGAACGGGATTCTCAATATTTTTGAAGTTAAAAATCAAAAACTTTCTTTGAATCAATGCGCTGTGAGCACATCAATTCAAAGAGGGGAAAATGCAACCACCTGAATTTGGTCTACTATGACTATAGACCCTATTTTCCCTAAGTGTGATCATACCCCCAATTATGTACAATGTTACTTTGACATAATTCATTTTAAATCAAATTTAATGTCCTAGGTGATTTTTATCACTGAATTATATTAACTATTATAGCCATACAATTCAAATCAATTTAAACCAATTAAATCAAACCAAATTCAAACATGGCTATAGTATTTAGTCATAAAGGAATTAAATAAACCCCTAAATCAATTATCCACTTGCAAAATAACCCATTCCCCTAGCCTATTTAATTTAATTAAAATGGCTATAGTCCCCTTAATTATTAAAAATCAATAAAATGCTTAAATAATTAATTCCTATATTTTAAATAAATTAAATAAGTTTAATTCATTTCATTTGTATTCCCTTAAACCCCAACCTAACCTATCTCAACCACTTCTACCCTGGGTTCTAACCCATATCAACCTATTCCCCCATGCTAATCTAATCCTAATTCTAAATTCTACCCTAACCCACCTCCTAATGTTGTCACATTCCATTAAGGAATGATTAACAACTCAACCCACTTGAGAAAGTCAACTTTCTCAAGCATGACTTCTCTAAGGACCAACTTGCCAAGTTGAGCCTTACACCCTCCCATACCTCTTAAATGAATTTCATTAAATAGCTCATTAATGGATATTCCCTCTTGCCCATCTCTCATTAATGCCCAAGGTATTAATGGCTCTTACACCTCATTAATGACCTTAGGGTCTCCATTAATGAACCTTGTCTCCCCTCTCTCTCTCCCATTCCTCTATAAATTGAAGGGATTTGGAGCTCATAATAAGCCTAAATTTTCAAATTGTAGTGTTGTTATGCCAAGATTTTGAAGGAAACTCGAAGCATTATTGTGCTACCCATTCCTTCCTAGCTTCATACACACTCCATTGGTCACTTTCTTACATACTTATAATCCCCATTTTAGAGTAATATGCATGCTAAATAGTTAAATAGTTGTTTTTAAACTAAATCTTTCATGCTAGGTTGTTTATGTCACTGGTATTTAGCATAATCTAAGGGCTTTTATGTTATTTTCTACATTCATCCTAGATAGAAAGCAATAAGTTGGTGTTATGGTTTTATATGCTCATTAAACATTGTTTCTCACTAACAGAATGACTTATTGAAGTGTTGTGCCACAGCCAACGGGTGCACAAATATACACACACCTGCAACTAAAAACCGCACACTTCATGATTAAAAATGGAACACTTTTTTGCAGGAACTTTGAGGGAATTTATCTTTGGTGCATAGACAGAAACCAAGCTACCAAAATGATAGAAGAATTCCATGGGTATTTCAGAAATGGTCATGGATCAACTGATGCCACTACCCACCAGATTCTCTAGGCCAGATACTACTGGCCCTTCATCTTCAAAGAAGTCTACACTCACGTGAGGAAGTTCCACACTTGCCAAACTGCAACTCATCATGAGCGGAACCCGGCCATGCCTTTGCAGCCAGTCTTTGAAGTTTGACCCTTCACCCAATGGGTGTTTAATTTTATCTAGGAAATAAACCCCAACTCATCTGTCAACCACCAGTATATCCTGACCGCAATCGATTACTGTACCTGGTGGTATGAGGCGATCCCATGCAAGAACAACATGGTGGATGTAGTTATCAAATTCTTGGAAGAAAACATAGTCACCAAATTTGCAATGCTCTTTTCTATAGTGTGTGACAAAGGTCTAGCATTTTCTCCAGTGTAGTTATTGGAATGGACCTATGAGAGGAAGATCACCTTAAATTTCTCTAGCAACTATTATCCCCAAGGTAATGGTGAAGCCGAGTCTACCAATAAAAACCTACTGGAGGTGATCAAACATTTGCTAGAACAGAATCCCTGAGACTGGCACCAAAATCTTAGGTTAGCTCTTTGGGTAGATCATATCATAATCAAGGTAGCCCTGGGGACTTCCTCATTTCACCTAGTTTATGGCTAAAATCTTATGTTCCCTATCAACTTACAAATCTCAGTTTTACAGTTCATGCAGTAATTCAACGCGCGGGACAACATTGTGGAGGTTCGGCTCTTGAACCTAGTGATAATGGAGGAACAAAGAGATAAAGCACTAAAACATTTCATGCGTCATCAAGTATTCATCTAGTGATGGTTTGACCACAGAGCCCAATACAAATCCTTTTGGGTTTTGGACCTAGTCCTTCTATGGGATAAGGCCCGTGAGAAGAAAGGAAAGCACACCAAATTTCAAAGGCTCTAGCTCAGACCATACCTAATCTCAGAGATCTGCGGGGCTAATATGTATTGCCTTAGTACCATGACCAAAGAATTCATCCCATTTCCCATCAATAGACAATTACTCAAGCACTAATTTGAATGATACGGGAGGTAAGTTTTCCCAAATTTGTATTATATGTAAAGGTTTTCCCGCTTGTAAATATCTTTTCCCAGCGCTCTTTGGGAGTACCTTGCCCATGTAAGTAGTTTTTTGTGGTCCTCTAGGGCTGGCTTCTTTCCTTTATTTGTTGTTTTTTGTCTTTGGTTTTCCATTTTTCCTTTGCGTCTTGTTTTTTGGGTTCCTGGCATGTTGCCCTCTTCCTGTAGATAGGTCTGCTTTGCATGACATCTAGTCCCTAGAATTGTGCCTTGTGTATTTTCGGTTAGTCTGGAATCTATTGTTAGCATGGTGGAATTTATATGCACTTCAGAGTTATTTTGTACATCTGGTAAAAGGTTATGGGTAATCTTCATTAGATTCATATCCCGAGGGTCTTGACATCGATTAACATAAAATCTAAGAAGCAAGTAATCGTATGGTCCTTGAGAGAAGATCAGTTGCACTGTTTACTAGCCAAGTCTAAAAGCCAAAAGAGGATCTCAGATCTGGAATGTCTCTCCTATTCAACAAATTAAAATGGATGGCAAGGTGAAAGAAGTACCACCATAAAAATTAGCTAAGCTTAAGGTTCATAGTGAAAGAAGTACCACCTTCCCCATCGCCAAAACAAAAAATGGAAGAATAGAGAATTCTGGTATCTAGGGGATAGTGCAAGATATAATTATTTTGGTTCAATGTACTTAGCGCCCTCTCTCTACTTCTCCTGGAAGTCATCGACTTGATTTTCTTCAAAGCACACACTTTATAGCCGACAAAAGATTGAAGGATTGAATCAATGATGAGCCAGATTTTCTCAGACACCTCGCGCCTTGCAAGAGGAATGCTCCAGGTAAAGGTGAGTTCTAGTTTTGCTAACCAGAGATTCTATAGTTCTCAAATGCACTAAGGCATTCATCCCAGTGAGTCACTATTTGTTATGCCCTACATACCCATCCCTACATTTTGCTGGCAAAATGTTGGGTCCCCCTTTTCATTTTTGCCTTGTTCCTTTTTCTTTGTTTTCTTTGAGCCTTTGCTTCCATGGGGTTGTTGTTTTCTTTTCTATTTGGTTCCTCTCCCTCTAGGGCCCAGTCCTAGAGTGTTTTTTTTTCTTTGTGCCAGCTAGATTCTATACTTTGGGATTCTCTGTCACTACTTCATCTTTTGTTAGAGGGTGTGGTTGCATGGGATCCCCGAGCCCGGAGTCTGGAGGTTTGCCTTTTCTTTCTCAGGACTTGCGGAAGGAAGCGGTACATTTTCACCCTAGGGGTATAGATGAAGTTTCACTTGTCATTTTCACATTTACCATGAATAAGATTACCAAGAGCGATTTAAGAGAAAATTTTTGTTAAGTGTGATTTGCTTTAGGAGATTTAGCAGTGTTTAGCAGTGAAGTTGGCGTTCGTCAACTTTCCTGCAAAGATTTTGGTGTTCATGGTTAGTGAGGCTTCCTGGTTTGTAGAGCACATCCCATTCTCCTCCTCCCACATTTCCTAGTTTCAAGGTAGGCCCTTTGGATTCTTCCTATTTTCTTTTGTTTCTGCTTTGTTCTTTCTTTTATGGTTTTGTCTTAATTTTTGTTTGCTTTGTCTTCTGGTTCATCTTCGCCTCTCGTTGGTGGGATGGCTCCATAGGAGGGTTGTCTGGCTTTCTTGCGCTATGTTTTTCCTATAAATAGTGTAAATTCCTATAGGTTTTGTAGATAGTTGTAATTTCTGTATAAATTGTTGTAACTTCGCTGTAAATTGTAAATAGTCTGTAGGATAGGGTCATTTCCTATAAATTTCATCATTCTTC
Source organism: Thuja plicata (assembly GCA_018584345.1). NCBI lineage: Eukaryota > Viridiplantae > Streptophyta > Pinopsida > Cupressales > Cupressaceae > Thuja > Thuja plicata. The sequence continues at coordinate 1,407,181 of MU224604.1, forward strand.
GGCCTCCCATGTAAATTAGGTATGTATATTTTTTTGTACATTTTCATGTATGACCCTTCCTATGGGGAGCTCTCCATGCTCTCCATGTTGTCTACCCCAAGTTTTGAGCTTGCCCACCTAGTATTCACCTAGTTTGAACTCGGCACCTCACCTGTTTGAACCATGGCAGTTTTCTCTCTCCTTTGTCACTTCATCATTGATGGTGGGATTTAACTCCCCATGTGTGAGCATTCAAAACCATCCCATCTAGCATTCAATTTGTTCATGTCAACACATCTATCACCATTAATGCCATTATGTTGTTTATTGTGTGACCATGTGACAACCCACGTCATCCCAGTACGGCTCACTGCCCACTCATTTCGATAATGGCTAGTTTCTCTGGACTCCAGGCGTCAAGAAGTCCCCAGTCCATCATCCCATTTGTCACATAGACCAGTATCCCCAGAACCTTCGAGTGTCAATCAAATCCCATGTAAGTTGTTAATCATTATAGTTTTGGGATTTTGATGCGGGCTAACATCTTGACTTACAGGTACGAAATGGTGGTGAACTCTCCAAAGTCTGTAAAATTTATTTATATTTTATCACATGTATTAATGGTTGTCCGGTCTTGCAGGTTGTATATCATCCAACAAACAATGTTTGAAGTAACAACTCCTCCTGAAAGTCTGGAACTTTTGACTACCTCCACTTGAACGGCCACTAAGATGAAGGCAGAGAAAATGTTGGCCAAGCTCCCATTGACATCCAAATAGCTGAGGGAAGGTGTCCTTATGGGATCCAAAGTGGATTCCAAACTTTAGGATATCACCGGCACAGAGGCCAAACCATGGGCAGAACTACAAGGCCTTGTCCGGACAATGTATCAACAGCAATCTGCCAGGGATGATATGACAAATAATGTGGCCGCCTCTGGCATTATCAAAGCCACTTGTTTCCCTTGCTCCGTGTAGCCACCATAGCTGATTCTCCACCTGGAGAAGCACTACAATGCACACACCCAGTTGTTTTTCTCATTGCTTCCCTCCCACTGAATTACCTAGCAACCATAGTTACGCTTGATGTTGCCACCTTTACTTTGAGACTGGGGATTCCCCAGTTCATAAATGCTACTGTTATCTCCTGGTCTGCATCATTAAAGGAGTTTGAGAAAGTTCCCCATCTTTCCTGACAGCATCTCAATTCTTACTGGTTGAAGTTCCTGAGGAGGGACTATAAGAAAATGAAGTTGGACATCCCCCATGGAGATTTCAAGGAATGTGTACAGGCAAGGATCATATTTTTGTGTAGGCTCTTCAGGGAACCCCATGCCAGGGACTTTTTGGAATGGATGTATTATTTCTTATACTACATCACCACTCATGGACAAACCTTTGACTAGGCGACTATTATCGCCAACCATGTGGACTTCCAACTGAACAACATTATCCAGACATCGAAGTTCCACATGACTTCCTATGTATTATGGACACTGGCATAACAGAGACCTGCTCTTTAGGGTTTACAGACAGTGGGCATTCTTGGGAACAAGCTTGGCTAGAATGTCTCATGGGAATATTATCCCCAGATCCAATGGGAAGCTAGCTTCCCAAATTTTTGTTGGGTAAATGACACGTTCATTTACCATAACATTTTGACACTTACTCAAGATTCTGGAAACTGACTGTCCAAGGAAGTAATGACCTTGGTGAGTTCTTATGGTAATTATTTTATTTAGTTTCAGAAACATTCTTACATTTGGGTGACTGGGTTCTTCGGAAAGCCCTACCTACTCCCTAAGCATTGTGGGGATAGGATTATTCTTTTGGAGTTCTGCAGGCAAATCCTGGAGCTTCATGCATTCTTTGCATTGAAGAAGTTTACCTCCATCATGTTCCCAATCACTTGCAGGAACTATTCTTGTAGTCTTACAGTGGCCAAGGAAGCTGACAATGATTTGAAGAGTCTGGGAATACCCTGGGCATCCACACCACATGAGCCTCACATTGAGGATTTTTGGGCAGATTTCCAGGATGTTTCAACCTTTGGGCTCGGCAACACTCAAGGATGTCCAAAGGGATGATGAAGAGCCTTGGCCTTTGGAATTTTCTAAAATATTTTTTAGATAGTGGGCCTCTGGATGACCTAGTATACAAGGCACATGGGATCGATAAGATGGATCTCCCTCTGGTGGATTGGGACACCCCAAATATTTTGACAATTGAGGATGTTAGCCAGGGTGTCATACAGCACAATCATGATTATTTTGCACAAGTGTGCAAGAAGAGCGCTTGCAGGGGTCCAATTTTGTGGGGGTCTACTTCGGCCTCCAGAGTTGTAGGGCCATGTAAAGATAAGGGCATAGAAAAAGAGAGAACCCTAGCCCAGGTTCCACCCCCAGATTCACTCCCCATTTTGGATCAAGTTCACATTCAGCTTGAGGTGTCCTGCCAGCTAAGCCAAAAACTAAGTGCCCAACTTTCCCATGGTATTTTGGTTACTCTGATGGGATCTACCCTCCCAGCAAGATCCCCTTCACTGGCAGCACTCATGAGTTGGCGGATAGAGGCTGAAGAGGAATCTGTAGCTATTCTAGATGTTGGGGGCCCGTTACAGTTAAAAAGAAAGAAGCAAAGGGTGGATCATCCCTTAAGCACAGATATAGGTCCCGGGATGCCAAATATTCCCTAGGTGGAACTCATCTCCTCTTCCCTTGAACAAGAGGATCCTTCGGTAGTCTCCCCTCTCCATGATGATTTTGATGATCTCTTCCAGATGGAAGATCTGGTGAACTTACAAGCCAATATGGTGAGGGCAGTGGAGGAGATAGATGCACAAGAATAAGTGGCCCTAAAAAAAGAGTTCCAAGAGCAGGAAAAAGAGTAGGAACAAGAAGAGACATAATAAAATTCACAATATGTGGAAGAAACACTAGTCCAGGGGACCGAGACAGAACTAAGGCCAACACAAGATGAGCAGTTGATAATGGCTGGGGAACCCGGACCTTTAGGAGCAACCGTATCCCCAGTTGTCAGGCTCCGAATGCCTCTAGTTACTCTGGGTGATCAAATGCCATGGAGTGCAACATTTGGCAAAGTTTTCTCTGCGGCCCAATAGGTAGATCTAGGCCATACACCTCTAGCCTCTCCAAAGGATGTGTCCTTGGAGAAGAATATACCGTTGGATGGCGCCGATGAAGAACATCAGCAACAAAATGAGGGGGATAACCCCAAAAATGTGGGTACGGAGACCATAGATGCTAGAAAAGATGGGGGAAATTTCGGTGATACAAATGTATATGCCACTGAGGTGGAAGATACAGGAAACCCCGGGGAGAAAGAAAAGGATTCTGATGTGACTATGGATACCGGGAAAACACCATAGAGCCCCAATGAAGACCCCAACACCCAAGCCTTAGCAGCAAGGTCACCCTAGCCTTTGTAATGGTTGGTGGAATCCCAAAAGAGAAAAGTCCCGGTGTCAGCAAGTGCTCCCCTCTCCTTGGCTGAAATGATGACCCAAAATCAAGAGGCTAAGAAGCCTAAGAAGGCCCAGACCATCCATACCCTTCAGACTAGTCTAGGAGGAAGTAAATTTATAGTAGTTGTGACACCTCCCTCGAATACAGACATGGCAGTAGTAAGGGTCGATGATTATATAGTTACAGATGTTCCTCTAGGGAAGAGAGACAAATAGGGCAAATTGAACCTGTTGAAGGAAGCTACCTGGGTAATTGAGGCTTGGTACGACAAGAAGGCATAGAAGTTGAAGGAGGAAAGAGAAAAGAATGAAAATCTCCTTGGGCTTCTCACGGAACTGACACAACCACTAGCCGAGATTCATCTGGAAGCCTCCACCTCCAAAACACTGCTCCCACAGGGTGACATGGATTCTCTAAGGGCCGTGAAAAAGAAGGCACGGGTTTTGGATGGGTGGATCACTGAGAAAATCAAAGTTATAAGCTAGTTCCTGGCAATGACACTCTCAGACCTTTATCAGGTCAACAACCTTGTGGGCCAGGTGAATGGCGTCATTGTCTTATGAGAAAAGGATATAGAAAAGTATGAGAAGTGGAGGTCCTAATTAGAAGAGATAATGAACTTCAAGGAGGAATTCATTATTGAGACAGGAATTTTGGGAAAATAGTCCTTTGGATTCCTCCGAGCCCAGCACTCCAGACTTGGCCTCAAAATTGAGGTAAGAAAGAAACTTGTAGCGGCCTTGAAGAATAGAATCTCGAGAGTCTGGAATTTTTTAGATTTATAAATGGAATTCTTAACAAGGGTTTTGCAAGTAGATCCCTTCACTACCGGGACTTGTGCCCCAGAATATTTTGTACTGAGAAAATTTGATGAGCTGATGGATTCCCGGTACCAATCCGCTAGAGATTTTGACAAAGGGAAAATGTCAAGATTATCCAAGATGATGCTCCGGGCTTATGACGTAATAAAAATAGCTGCAAAATTCTGAGAAGGGGCCAGAGATATTGACAAATAATTTAGGGTCATCAGCAACTGATGGGACTATGTCAAGGACATAAATGAGGATGGAATTGACCATGTTCTGGAGGCCTTCAAGAAAAACAAGGAACAGTAGAGTTCTCTGGACTCTAGATATTTTCACCAACAGGGTTTAGTTTTGTAAATTCATTATTCTTTGAGCATAAGCTCCCGAACTCTGGAACTTTGGGTCTAAATTTTTGTATTCATTCATAGTGAGCCATGTCCAAGTTCCCCAGATCTGACCGATCACTGTCGAACAGTTAATAAGGGGGTCATCAGGTAGGTGATCCTGATAAGGCATGTCCGATGAAGGGATGGCTCTGACAAATGATTCTCCTGAGGCACCTCTCCTACATTAAATTCCTGAGGTGCATCAAAGATAGTGAGCTGCAATTTGCATTTATGAGGCATGTAGCATTGGATACCGGGACAATCAGATTTACTCTATAAATAGCCTGGCGCTCTTCTCTATTTTGATACTTATAGCTTTCTCTTCTTGTCTTCTTCCTCTGTCTTGTCAGACCTTTGCACTTTTTGAGGTGATTGTAAGTGGTGCAAGTAGTACTAGCCATAGGATAATGTATTCTATGTGTTGAGTGTACAGTTAGATTAGGTTATTTTTAGGGAAAACTTTGTGTATAAATAAGAAGTCCAACGCCATAACAAGGGTTGACAAAATTGATGAATTTGCAGTCCAACAAGTAATAGAAGATAGCTTTTCATTTTTCAGTTTTTTTCAGGAGCTCAATGCTCATTTTTTCTTAGTAGTTAGAATTCTCCCCTAGAGCCATGATTGTATACGCCAGTGGTGCTAGAATGGTTTGAGTTAATGAAGAAGGAAGGACATCTTATGGCTACCTGTTATGTATTGTTCTGATCTTTGGAGTTAACAAACATCTTTCATGCAGTATGCTTTCTTATGTCCTTTGCTCCTATGTTCTAGTTTAGATTAATGATCCTATCTCCCCTTGCTACCAAATACATGTGAATTGCTGGTTCTTTATGTATTCAGTATTTAGAGTAGTTTTCTTACATTGGAGCTTAATTTGATGTTTGAATGTTTATTGCATAACTATAGGTAGAAATGCATATGTAACCCTAATCGATATTTTGAAGTTTATTTGATAACCCCAAGTGCTTTTAGGAAACCCCCACCCCTCTTGAAATCCCCAAAGAAGATGAGTAAAAACCATCTATCCCCTCACACAACAGTCACCTGTCCAATTTAGCTCCCCGCACTATCGAGACCCGACTACCAGGTGCTTGGAAGCTAGGAGAATTTATTCTTAGGAAAACCTCTTCAGGCAGAGTTGGTTAGTACCCCAGTACCCGGTGACAACTTTATCCTTTGTTGGTGGAGCCGGTCATAAATTCTCGTCAACACATTGAATTTTATGCATTGACATTTGCTCAAGATGTTTTATTAAATAGTTTGAGTGTCATGTTAACACTTCTAAATTTTACATGGATGTCAACCATGACAATTGCAAGGATAACATCATATTTCAGGATGAGGCTTTAACCAATTTTAAGTCTCCCATTTTGACATTGGCAACAAGGATATTAGAAAAATTTATTGATTTATATCTTTTCTCTTGTTAATCACATTCACTCAAAAGTTTATAAAACCTCTTTAACATTTCCATTATGTGTTGATCTTTTAAATCATGACATTTAATGAGATCCTCTTTGAGTATTTCTACCAAGAAATTTAGGATTTTTGTCCATGATTCCATCATTTTACATGAACTCCAATCATTTCACTTATACTACTTGAGTACACTTGAGCTATGGTAGGAGTTCGTGACCTATTTTAGGGCCTTTTCTTTATGTAGGTAAAGAAGATGTTGATGAACTCAGAAATCCATTTTGTCCCTTAAATTTTCTAGCTCAAAAGCACATTGTATGTGGGTTCGAGATGGGATATAATCAAAAGTACTTCAAGAACAATGGATTTGAAAGTTTAATTTGTCTGAGTTTAAAATAGGGGTCAAAACCTTTAGCTTTGGCATCATATCCTTTAGCATTCTGCAATGCCTTTCTAACAGATCCTTTTTTTCATTTAATATAAAAACTAATTTACATGAATTTGACATCTCTAATCTTTTGAATGTCATCCATTTTACAAAAATATTGATTGGCAAAAGATAAAAATAATTTAAAATTAGAAATTAGTAATATATGCAACAAAAAAAATGATTGGTAATTTTGTGTATTTTATTAATATTAAAAAGTAAGTACATTGCAATATTTAAAATTATTTAAAACCATGGTATTTATATAACTCTAAAGTACCTACTAGCCACCCAAAATACTGCCTTTAAAGCAATTTTACAGACCCTTATAACACCACTGTCATTTTCCACCAATTGACTAGCCATTCAAAAATCTATCATTACAGTAACCCCTACCCAACTATACAAATCTAATATTTAATATTTAAAGACACATCCCTCTAATTACATCATTTTATCCTATTAACCAGGGATTTATGTCAAACCAAAATGACAAAAAAAATCAATTTCTTCAACTTTAAACTTGGTTACCATTATCCAGGATGACTTCATTCCTCCTTACTCATGCTTTTCTAGCCCTATATGCACATCCTTTCCTCGGTTCCTTATTTTGAGCACCCATATTGATCCCAATGTGAAAATGTTCATCCTCTGTCCATATTTCCCACTTCAAATTGTCCCACACCACCCTCACATTTCCTTTGTATGCATCCATATTTAATTTGCTTGGCCAATGGATGAAGGGTACAATGTCAAATTATGTTGCCTCCTTAGGGTGTTCTATTCCCTCTGAAACATCAAAGCCCACACTCGACTCCGCCCATTAAAAAATGGAATCCATCCCTAACAACATATCCTCTTTCACTGATTTCCTCATCACCCACTTGATAATTACCACATCTTCAACAAATTCAAAACCCCGCGCCAGCACTATACTCACAATATCCATGTTAGTGTGATATTTGTGCTTGGCTATGATGAATTCATCTCCCAACACTGTCGATACTGCCTTCACCATAATTTTGGCTTTAGACTTCAGCATGCATCTCAGCCTTTTTCTCTTCACCTCTCCAAAAAATGCATGTTGTTGTCTTTGTGTCACCAAGGTGAAATTAGCCTCCATCTATTTTGTAACCCTCCACTCAAAACACCAATCAAAATCATAATTACTCCTCTTCTGCCAACATTCTAAATTTAAGGCTCTTCACACAATTCCATCTCTCATCGCACATTTCACAATTTCAATCAGTAATGATAGCATTCATTCTCCACCTTCACACACCATCATTCGGACAACTCATAATCATTACCACCATCCAATTGAAGATTTTCAAAATCTTCCCATCTCACTTAGTTGATTGCTAACATCAGTGCCCACTTTGACAATGTATGTGCCACCTCATTACCCATTCATTTTATGTAGGTAATTTTAAATTCATCAAAAAAAAATTCCTTATGAATAATATGGATGTATTTTTGCAAATGCAAAGCTTGCATTGTTCCTGCTATTATCACCTCGACAATCACTTCAGAGTCACCTTCCAAGTGCAGTTTTTTTATCCCCATCTTCCTCCCAAGCCTAACAACTTGTAGGGTTGCTAAATCCTCAACCACATTTTTCATTCCATCTTCAATTATTTTATCTTATAGTCTCAAAATATTCCCTTTGCTATTTATGGCCACACACCCAATCCCACGAAGTTTGGGATTACCTTTTGAGGCTCCATCATATTGATTTTAATCCATCCTTCCTCTTGTTTCCATTTGATCTCATCCATCTTATCCAGTGTTGGATTAACCTAACTTTGCCCCTTAACAAGCCAATTTATGAATAATTTTAAATTTATGTAAATATATAATAAACAATAAAGAAGCATATATGTTACATACTAATATTAAATGATAATACATTAATAATTATTAATATTAAATATTAAATTTTAACTATTATGAGAAGTTTTTAAATTTATGTTTAGTGTAATATTTTTTTATTATTATTTTTAACATAATATTATTAAAAATACTTTTTTTTTAAATTAATTTAGTGAATTTATAAATTCATTTTCTTCATAAAAATTATTTTTAAAATTTAATCTTAAGAAATCCAAGGGGTGGAGGAAACCACTTGCCAATTCTTTGAGTTTTCTTCTTGGCATGACAATGACTAACCTGCTCACTCCTAAAAAGAGGAATGTTGTGAACATTTCCCAAAATGTTTAGATTTTGAATAATAAGACTATCACCTGGATCCACATCAGTTGAGAGATCACCCTTTTCCCCTAAATTTTCCTATAGCATAATAATAATTCTCTACCATACTTGTTCGGCCAACATCCTCTTATCTTGGAAGGTCTAGTGATTCCTTTCTAACCAAAAATGCCAGATGATAAAAGAGGGAAAGATATCCCAAGCTACCTGAATGAAAGAGGTCTTAGTTGGGTGTCTATTGAGACTATTCCAAAAATCCATAAGGGTTCTATCATGAACACGAGCATGTTCTAAGCAAACCACCAATAATGCCAAATTTCCTTAGAAAAGTCACACTAGAAGAAGAGATGAGAAGTTCTCTCTTCATTGTTGTTACACAAAAAACATCTACAGGGTCCATGAAATCCCCTTTTTTTAAGGTTCTACCAAGTTAAGCATCTATTTTGTAATACCAATGGAAGGAAGAAATTACACTTGGTCCATGGGAATCTATTCCAAACTTGTTTCCACCAAGAAGTAATCACCTTACCATAAGTCATGTTGTCTAACTCTAAGTATCCTGAGGATACAAAAAAATTCCATTTGGATTAGGCCCCCAAGGTAGAACATCCCATCCCTTATAGAATTACACATCCTTCTTTCCAAAATCCTTCCTATCTCATCTCGAGCCTTTGTAATTCCTCCCAAAGGCCATTCATGAGGTTAATGCATGTAGCCACTTCCCCAGATCCAACACTCTCATACACTTTAAAATCCTCAACTCTATTCCAACCAACTTCAATAAACCTATCATCTAGGGACTGAAGTTGATGGAACTAAGAAAGAATAGTGGAAATCCATCCTAGGAGTCATGCCAGAAAAGAGCTTCAACCCTGTTATTACAAATCCAAAAAAGTCAATTCTTAACAAACTGAGCTCCTCTTTTAAGGGTATTCCATAACATAGAGCCCTTACCTATCATATTTCATCTAGGAATATATCTTCTATCCACACCTCCTAATTTTTTAAGTTAATAATTTTAGCTCCCATTTATTCTCTTGACAAATGCACCATCTCCAAAAACTTGTGTCAACCAAAACACAACCATTTATACCTTACTTATCGAACACCAAGCCCACTATAATGTAGTGCACTACGAATAGATTCCCATCTTACCTGAATCCACTTTAAGGAGAGTAAATTACCATTCTAGAGAAATTTTCTAGATAAAGAATCAAATTCTTTAATAAAGCTTACAGAGGAAATATGCACAAAACACCTGTAAATGGAGAGGGCTTGAACTATAGACTTTAATAGAGTCAATATACCAGTTGAAGACAACCATCAATAAGTCCAATGACTCACCTTCTTACAAAGCTTATCTAGAATAACTTATTATAATCCCCTATCTAGATGGTGGTAAAATAAAGGTATCCCAAGATAATCAAAGGGGAGCACACCAAACTAAAATTTAAGAATCCTGGCAATCCTATCTTGAATAAACAAAGGTGTGTTGAAGAAGTAGATAAAAGACTTATCCTCATTGATATATTGTCTACATGTTGCCAAGTATATATCAAGTGCCTTCTTAAAATTAGTATCTTCCATAAGTTTAGAAACCCCCATTAGAGTCGTGTCATCCAAAAATTGAAGATGGTAAGATAGGGAAATATCAATTCCCCAAGCTTAACCTTTAATCAAACTTTGCCTTACCCTAGAACCAATTATTCTTCGAAGTCCTTCCGCCATAAGGATGAACACGTATGGGGGAAGGGGATCCCCTTGTCTTAAGATTATTTATGCTCCAATAATTTTAGTGGGCTTGCTATTAATGAGAACAAAAAAAGAAGGGGTGGTTATACAACTCATAACTGAATTAATCCAATCCCTAGAAAAACCAAAAGATTCAATAATTTGGCAAAGAAAAATCCATTTAACTCAATTGTAAGCCTTGGCCATATCTAATTTAATAAACATATATTTATCCTTTGAGGTCGACATATAATGTATTTCTTTAGATTCTATAACAATCCCATCAAGAATTTTTCTGCTAGTAACAAAGCCTTCATGCTCTTCATATATCAATTTTAGATAACCACACTTTAAGTCTATATGAAATCAATTTTGTAATAATTTTATAGACCACATTACACAAAGTAATTAGAAAAAAAGAGTTGAAAGAGATGGATCCCTCCTTATTAGGATTAAGGAAAAGGAAAATAACATTCATATCCCTTAGAATTTGTTTGTTACTGTAGGATTCCTTTACAACTTCCAAGAGATCCAGCTTGATAGTCTCACAAAAAATTTGGTAAAATTAAATAGGAAATTCATCTAGGCTGGTGGATTTACCATTATTCATTCTAAACACCACCCCTTAAACCTCCTACAAGGAAATATTTTTGCAAAGATACTCATTTATTTCATAAAGGACAATAGTGGGAATATAATCAAGAACTAATCTTTCTTCCATAATGGCTGGTGCACAATCCTCAAAGAACAAAGGCCTGAAGAATCTAATAGCCTCCTAATAAATCTCCCTAGAAGATAAGAGAGGGATTTCCTCCTGAGAAATGAGGTATGAAAGAGCATTACTATGTATCCTTTCCTTAATAGAATTGTGAAATAACTTTGTGTTTTTGTCGCCTTCATGAGGCCAATCCACTCTAGCCTTCTGTTTCCAGTAAATATCGTCACAAATTTCCCATTCTTCCAAATATCTTACAGCTAAAGCTTCTTCTCTATACAACTCTTATGAAAGGCCCTGATCTCTGATTTCATGGATTATAGTATCAACACATGATTATGCCTACAAATTTTCTGAAAAGATGTTGCCAAAGAAAGACCCATTCTATCTTCTAAGCATATACTTGACATGTTTAAGTTGTTTGACAATGAAAACATCGTAGTACCATAAGCTAGCTTCTCCTCTTGACAACATTTCAACATGAGTTCCTGAAGAGAAGGATCATAAAGCCACATAAGCTAAAAATTAAAAGATAGATTTTTAGAACTCGGGAAGTGGGAAGAAGTAAACATGATCAGCTAATGATCAGAACCTTTCTATTCTAAAATCTTAGAGCTACTTGTCCAATTTTCCCAAATCTAATCGTAGGATACCAAAAATCTATCCAAGCACTATGCAATGGCCACTTGCCTACATCTTTTTTTGTTCTAGGTATAGATACCATTAGAATGATTTACATCCACCATCCTCAAAAATTCAATGTTATCCTTAAGCATCACTGTTGAAGGATCAAGTCTATAATTACCGCCCCTTTTTCATCCAAACCTAATATAGCATTGCAATCACCTGCAATAATCCATGGGTGCAAAGGGGCAAGAGAATGAATAAATCTAATATGATACCATAACATACATTTCTCACTATAGTCAGTTGGAGCATACACATTAGAGAGGAGGATATTTTCACTAGATTCACAACTCATATCATCCATAGAAATCAAAAACCTTGTAGAAATACACCAAATAGACATAATCTTATGAGGGTTCAAAAGAATAAATAAACTCCCATAGGTTCCTTGAACCCCAATACACTAACACTGCCTTTGGATCCAAATTTTGGAATCTATATTTAACATACCATCCATTGATAACTTATATTCCTAAATAAACACCACATTAGGAGAATGAGAAGCAATCAACTCTCAAATATCCTTTTCTCTAGGGATGTTATTCAACCCCCTTATATTCCAAGATATTACAGTAATTTTTGAGAAGGAGAGAAATGGGAATAAATAGTCCTCACATAAACAGACTCAACCGGTGTCTCACCAATTAACTTAACCTTTTCTTGATCTTTTTTCATCCCCTTAGTGATGGGAGGTCTTTCAGGAATGATTTTCTTAAAAAAAAATTGTTGAAGTCCTAGTGTTGACTGGGATCCCTTACCTTTACTTCCATCCAAAGATTCTTTTTCTGGAATAGACCCTGAGCTAGGGAGATATTAGCCTATACTTTCCTCCTTACTTCCATCACCCACCCGAGGGCTAGTATTCTCCAAGGGAAAATCTATTTCAATTTGAATTTCATGGTTTTTAACCTAAGTTCCAACCTGAGGATTAAAATATTTCTCATCATTCATTTGATTTATACCTTGAGAATCTGGACCTATAGGCATGCCTACCAAAACATCATCAAAATTCCCCAAATCTTCAAGGCCCTCAAATATTCTTAAAGACCTCATCAAGTTGCTTATCTTTGAGAAATATCTTCTATCCTTTGCCTTTATTCTTTGTTTTGATATGAATAAAACCCTCTTTATCAACCACCATTAGGACCTTTCCTTTATCCAATCTTGAAACTTGGAGAGAGGACTCATTATTAGTTGCCTCTTCATGGTTAGATTTTAGACACATTTGCTCCAAATGACCATATGACAAATGCAACAATGAAAAGGCAAATTTTCATAATCTAATTATTGAATCCAAGAGTTGGATCCAAGCCAAATTTACATAGAATCGAGAAATAACTTACTTAGATAATCTTAGCACAGACACAAGCATAGGCAATTACCATTTTTTCCACAACTTAGTGTGAAGGGCTTATTGGCTTACCAAGCTATGCAACAACCAAGTTGAAGATATCATCTCTCTAGAATTCTAGTTGGAACCACAGAAGTCGAACCCAAACTAGAACTTGCGAAGGAAGATCTTTAGTAAGGTTGAAACCAACATGTCATGACTTAATAAATAGGCCAACCCAACTATATTAGTATGTCCCTCCTTCAAAGGCCTTGTTTATATCCAACATGCATGTGAAAATAACCAGAAAGTAGCCATTAGCATCCAACAGAGCCTCCATCTACCATTTTGGGTTCCATGTGTGACATGCACATGATTCCAAGAAAGGTAAAGACACTCATGTCCCCATGAATTTAAAGATCAAGGCATGACTGGAAAGATAATTAATATCCTCCTCAACAATATCAAGATGAATCATCGGGACCAGTCTAGTCTCACTCCTTTCAAGACAAACATTTACCTTTGAAGGCTTAAAATTCTCCATTTGTGATGAATTTTCTCCCATATTATTCAATCCAAAAAAAGGTTTTCATGCATTAATAGAACGGAGCTCCCTCCGAGTACATCTCCGAATAGAGGAGTTTTCACCCCTGAAACATCCTCAAGATTTGTCATGCAGAGCAAGAGAAATGGTCGCGCCCTGTGAGTAGAAACACACTCCCCCTCTAACACATCACTCTGCACCCAAACACTAAACCTCGAACCAGCCACACCCCAAACATAAATCCCCTACCACACGCCGAGAGAAAATCCTATCTGCTACAGATCACACACTATCGCTACACAAATCCCTCCCTCGGGCTCAAAATGAAACTCCACCTCCTAAAGCACAAAGAATCCCCCACCAAAGCCCACTTAAACTTGGAAAAAACTTGAAACATGGAGCTAGGGCACACAATCCCTTAATAACGCACACCGCTCAGAGTTATTTTCTTATGTCGCCATGTTTTGCATACCCATGTTGATTTTCACTATTTCTAGCCTCCATAAAAGCATGACATTAAGTTACTGCTTAACAATGTTAATTTTTTATTTACCTTGCCAACCTCACGCAATGTAGTTAATCATGCTTCCAATAAAAAATGACATTAATTCATTATTTTTCTAATAAATTTCTAGATGTCATTTCATTTATGATGTCATTTCATGTATGTGATGTATCTTATTTAAATTATTTAGAATACTTAGCAATATAATATCATATCAAATTTCATACTATAGTATTAATTATTAATATTATACTATATAATAGCAATGTATTAGTTGTTTAATTATTTTAAAGATATGTTTAAATAATCATAATTATCACATATTATATTATATTTAAATATTGAATCGACAATAAATATTACTTACATCTATAATTATGTTAGTTTTATTTTATAATTATAGAAATAATATTTTTTATATAATTATATTATATTTAATTATTAATCAATAATATTATATTATTTAAATTCTATTTAATATTATATAAATTATAAATTAATTCAATATTTCTTGTAATTATTTATTAATTTAACAATATATTATAATAAAAGTAATCTTTTTTTTATCGGTGATCGCTTTTGACTGGAGCTTTGAACCAGTGAGAGCACAGTTGGGGGCCCTCATCCCCGTGGTTACATTACTAGTATTCAGGCATGAACACCTTACTGAATTTGTCTCATGTTGTAACAATCTCCTTATAACTCTCATTCGGTGCGAACCTTATGTCTTCCTTTGAGCGATGGTTACACATTCTCCTTATATCTCCCTACGCGAGCACTACCTCTAACCATCAATGACATCACCTTATCTCTCCAGAGCATACGGTAATCCCCTTATATATCTCCCAATTAAAACTATATTACTAAAGGTCAAAAGATTTATCAAAGGTATAGCCATTATACTAGGTGTCAACTTACATCAACAACATTGTTGGTGTGCTAGTTATGAGTTGGTCCACACATCTCAATGTGTACTCTCTCTCTCTCTCTCTCTCTCTCTCTCTCTCTCTCTCCATATACTTATATATCTCCACCTCTATCTCTATCTCCATACCTCCTCTTTCTTGCTCTTCCTTGGTCCATCTCCCTCTTTCTCCCTATTGCAAATATAACATGATCTTGTTGGTAATGCAACTTGCTTATCTTCCTCATTCAAGTATTTATTTCAATTGTGTTTGAATTATTCTAAATGGATGTATAGTTTATCTAAAGCTATCACTTCTCCATTGATATATTTGTTGCACATTGAATAACATCATTTTTTAAATAGTTTAGGAGTTGATCTTATTTACTACACAAATGTATGCAAAAAATAGACCAAATTTTTCATAACTGACCTTCCCCATTTCTTTGGTGTACCCATTGCACAGTAAAATACACTTGCTAGTTATATTATAAAAAATAAAATTACTATATATTATGTAACAGTTTTATTAGTTGTTGTCGTAGGCAGGAATACTTATGCATTCATGCAACTTGTTTTGGCTACTAGTTGCACCAATAACCACAATGAATTAAAAGTTTTGGAACAAAAAATCTGTAGTTTAGATTTATTTCTTATTTTAAATAATTATACAAATATCATTTCCTTGTAATCGTATTGGTCCATCTAGTAAACAGTCATGCAAAAAACACATATTTATTTTTTCAAATGTCTTTTTTAATCTACCCAATACATTGCATCACATCAAATGTCAAATAACAGTAATTTCCTTAATGAAATATATACTATTGTACATGTCACTAATTTTGACTTTCTTGTACATTTTCTGACAAAAATCTGATATGAAATCCTCAAATCTCTAAAATTTGAATTGTTTTTTTTTTGTTTTCAAACATTTATTTGTCATGTTATTAGTTTTATGAGGAGACGTATTATTAATGCACAATTAGTTTCACCAATCACCACAATGAATAAAAAAAATTGGAACAAAAAGTCTATAGTCTGTATTTATTTCTTATTTTAAATAATTATACAAATATCATTTCCTTGTAATCTTATTGGTCCATATAAAAAACAGTCAGTGCAAAAAACACATTTTTCTTTTTTCAAATACCTTTTTTAACCTACCCAATACATTGCATCACATCAAATGTCAAATAATATTAATTTCTTGAATGAAATATATACTATTGTATATGTCACTGATTTTAACTTTCTTGTACATTTTCTAACAAAAATCTAATATGAAATTCTCAAATATCTAAAATTTGAATTTTTTTTATTTTTTAAACATTTATGTGTCATGCTATTAGTTTTATCAAGAGACGTATTATTAGTTTTTGCCATAGACAGGAATACTTATGCATTCATGCAGTTTTTTTCTATTAGTTGCGCCAATAACCACAATGAATTAAAAAATTTGGAACAAAAAGTCTATAGTCAATATTTTTTATTTTAAATAATTATACAAATATCGTTTCCTTGTAATCTTATTAGTCCATATAGCAAACAGTCACTGCAAAAAAATAGTTTTTCTTTTTTCAAATGTCTTTTTTAATCTACCAAATACATTGCATTACATCAAATGTCAAATAATATTAATTTCTTGAATGAAATATATACTATTGTAAATGTCACTGATTTTGACTTTCTTGTACATTTTCTAACAAAAATCTAATATGAAATCCTCAAATCTCTAAAATTTGAATTGTTTTTTGTTTTCATATATGTATCTGTCATGTTATTAGTTTTATCAAGAGGCATATTATTAATGCACAATTAGTTGCACAAATCACCACAATGAATCAAAAAATTTGGAACAAAAAGTCTATAATCTATATTTATTTCTTATTTTAAATAATTATACAAATATCATTTCCTTGTAATCTTATTGGTCCATATAACAAACAGTTAGTGCAAAAAACACATATATTTTTTTCAAATGCCTTTTTTAATCTATCTGATACATTGCATCAATCAAATGTCAAATAATATTAATTTCTTGAATGAAAAATATATTATTGTATACGTCACTGATTTTGACTTTCTTATACATTTTCTAACAAAAATCTAATATGAAATCTTCAAATCTCTAAAATTTGAATTATTATTTTTGTTTTCAAACATATATATGTCATGCTATTAGTTTTATCAAGAGACATATTATTAATGTATAATTAGTTGCACTAATCACCATGATGAAATAAAAAAAATTTGGAACAAAAAGTCTATAGTCTATATTTATTTCTTATTTTAAATAATTATATAAATATCATTTCCTTGTAATCTTATTGGTCCATATAGCAAACAGACAGTGCAAAAAACACATTTTTTCTTTTTTCAAATGCATTTTTTAATCTACCCAATACATTGCATCACATCAAATGTCAAATAATATTAATTTCTTGAATGAAATATATTGTATTGTATATGTCACTAATTTGACTTTCTTGTACATTTTCTAACAAAAATCTAATATGAAATCCTCAAATCTCTAAAATTTGAATTGGTTTTTTTGTTTTCAAACATTTTTATATTAAATATAAGGTAAGTCATTACATCATCATACTGGTACTGAGAGTCTTTCTTAATACATACAAAACATGGTATAGAGGAAGTCACATTGCCTGCTAGTTTGATCGGTCCTTAAAACACTACATTATATGTACTAACCTGAAGCATCATAAACATTACAATATATTACTATTAAGTACAAAAAGTGCTAGTATGATGAAAAACATAGATTCTTAACTCAAGTAGGAACCCAAGTTCTCCATCCCAGGGGGCCAACACACCACTTAAGAATTTTTTCATTGATCTCAGAAATAATGTTAGGATCATCCAATTCTTCTGTTATGGGAAGGGGGTTCAACACTGGGGGAGTAACTAGAATATATGCAACAACCTCTTGATTCTCCCCCTTAATAGTTTCTTTGATCTGCTCCATAAGATCTTTAAGTGTAATGTCAAATTCATCCCTTTCTTCAGTGGCATTCTCATATGTGAATCCATATGCCACGTCCTCTTTCAGTACCAAAAAAAAACCCTCGTTAAGGAGTTCTAGGAACTTATCTTCATCTATCTTTAGTATCACTATAACTTGCATAGGAATGGACTGATAGATGAGTCTCCAGAGAGACTCATTAAGGCACCTTCTCCTTCCACTAAAAATAGCATTGTTACGAGCTTTCTAAATAAACCATAAAATATTAATAGAAAGAAAAAAGTAGAAAAGAAAATTTCTTTTGTTAAAACTCAAGAATTTTCTAGTGAGCACATCAGAGATGGTAAAGTTCTCATTCGAGACAAGACCAAATAAATTCCAGACTTTCTTGGCAAAAAAGCATTCAAATAATACATGAGGGATAGACTCAACACACCGACATAAGGCATAGATGTTAAATTATCTATTAGGTTTCCTATTAGGCAGCCTCTACAGGAGTCAAAGCCACATGAAACAAAGGATCTTGGGTTCAGCAGGTTTATGCTAGCAATCAAGCAAGAATCTGGTCCAGGAAGGGGGTCAAAGGATAACCTCCAAGAGTGATTAATGTGATTAATGTGATTAATGATGTCAAAGTTATCAGTGAGGAGTCTATAGATGTGCTTGGATTTGGTAAGAGAAAATAGGGAACCATCTGGCCATCTCATGAGAGAAAAACTATTGGAGCAGTGACTACAATGCTTGAATAAGTTTATAATATTGCAGGTCTCTCTCATCATGGAATAATTTCTCCATTGTGACTGGGGTATATCATACTTATCCACTAATTCCTTCAAGTTGATCAAGGCTCCATTCTTAATGATATCTAAAAAGTATATAATCCCTTTATTTACCCAGTTACGAGCATAATAGCCTTGCCAGGATCCAACGACTTATCTCCATGGTGGAGGTTCCACCAAATGGATTTTTTTCCACAAATTTATTTATGCTCATCAAATAAATCATTATTCCTGATCAAATGTCTAACTATGTCCCAACATTTCCAAATTGACTTGAAAACATTAGATCCTACAACTTTAATTTCTATCTTACCTGATAGGAAGTCATTAAAATGTAGATATTTCCAAGAGGAATCTCTCATGGGGGTAGCTCTGGTGATTTTGTTCCTAACAAGAAATTTCCATGGTTCATCACCTTGTGAAGCCTTTTCTATCCATTTAGCAGTCAGAGTGATACCCTATGTTATCAAATCTTTCAAACCCAAACCACATATATCTCTACTCATAGTGCACCACATCTAGTTAATTGCATGATTTTTCCTCTCCCCCTTACCATCAGACCAAAGGATATCCTTGATTCTCTTTTTCACATAATTGAACTGGGGCTAGTTGAATAACCAAGTGGAAGAGTAATAGATAGTATATGATGAGAGAATCTTTTGACTCACCTATAACCTACCTACCAGGGATAGGTATTAGTTATTTCATTTGCCTAATTTTTTTATCAATCTTTTATTTGATCCAATCCCACATCTCTTTAAGGTTGGGATCTACAGAGAATGGGATTCCAAGATATCTAACTAGATGATTAGGTCCTCCCCAAGATAAATAAAACTTTCTACACCATGGGGGCTACGAATCATTCCAACCTAAAATGCTAGATTTAGAAAGGGAGACCTTACTACCAAAAGAAATACAAAAAATGTCCAACTTCAACATGAGGTGTCTAAATGTTTCTTCCTCTAATGCAATTAGAATAGTTGTATCATCAGAAAATTATACATTTGATATTTCTTCTCCATTGGGTAACAGAATTCCTTGTACATTCAGAGATAAAGAGTTGTCCCTTAAAAGGTAATATAGGGCATCTGTTGCCACCACAAACAATGTTAAAGCCAAAGGACATCCATGTCTAATAGATTTGGTGAGCTAAAAGGGAGAGGATCTTAAGTGATTAACTTCAACATTTTCAAGTGATCCATTCATTAATGTATAGACCATCTGACAAAAATATGCTAGAAATCCCAAAGATTGAAGCATCATATGGATGAATTTTTGTTCGATCGTTTCATAATATAAAAGCAACATACATACTCGTTGCTCAAATTCCTTCACCAAATCTAAAGCCTCCGAACATGTAATCGAGTTCTCAAGGATGTATCTCCCCTTCATAAATCCAATTTGGGTAGGATTTATAATTTTAGGCAATACATCTTCTAATCTTAGGGCCATCACCTTAGCTAGTATTTTGTATGAGATGTTTAATAACGTGATAGGTCTCCAAATATTTTTAAAATACTTGTCTCCATCTTTAGGCATGATATTTATAAGCCCCATAGTGATATTTGACCCTAGTGATCTCTTTTCAATGCCCTCATTGTATACCTGCAAGAGATATTCACCAATCCAGTCAGTTTTATCTTTGTAAAATTCAACCGAGATGCCATCACGTCCTGGTCCCTTTTTATTATGCATGCTCTGAATAGCCTTAATGATTTATTTAGCTGATATAGGTTGGTTCAGCAACTCCTCATTTTCTTCAATAAATTTTTTGGGGATAATATTACTGATCTTAGTTCTATCCTCTGACATATCTTGCTTCTTATCTTCAAAAGAGAATAACTTAGAGTAGAATTCAACAAAGTCCTACAAAATGTCTCCCTGAGATTTGATAATGTTCCCTTCTTCACATAAACATTCAATCCTCTCCCTAGAATCTTTTTTCTTAAGAACCTAAAAAACTATCTTGAACCCTTTCCCCATGGTTAACCCATTGAATTCTAGCCCTGATTTTGGCACCTTGAATTTTGATGTTCTGCAGTCTCCTCAGCTCATCTCTGGATGAGCCATGGTTCCTAGTGCTACGATATTAGCATGGTCATCTTGAAGTTATTTCTCTACCAAACATATCTTGTTATGTATATCACTTTATAATTTTCTATTGTCCTTGGCTCTCTTCTTACCAACAGTTTGAAAAACATCCTCCAACTATTGATGCACTCCACCCACCTTTCAATGGCACTTGGGTGCTTGAAAATCCCCATGTTATACAGTCTGATAACCTTAATTGCAGTTATGACATATTCATCCTTGAGCAACCTAACCTTGAGAGAAAGCCCCTCAAATCTCTTCTTTTCACAAGATTCATCTTCCAGGGCAAAAAAATAGATGTAACAATGGGATGATGGTCAAAAAGTGTAAAGGGAATGACCCTTACACTAACACCTTTAGAGTCCTTTTTGAACCCAAAGAAATTTTTTTCACATAAAACCTATCTAATATGGAATATATCCTTCTACCACCCTACTAGAAATTAGACCAAGTGTGCGATATATCATTATGAGTATCCTTGTTTCCTGTCAGTGGGTCTAACAACTTGAGTTTGTTAATCATTTTGTACTAAATTAATTTTTCAATCCCTTTCCACTCAAACTTCATGCCCCCAGCCTTATCTTGAGGCCCTTCAATCATATTGAAATCCCCATCCATGACCCATGGGATGTTCTTCATATGGAATAATCACTTCCATAGGTCAGTTTTTTCTCTATGGTCATTAGGGGCATAAATATTACAGAAACCTGATTCTCTCCCATAATGTTTGTAAGTGATCCAAATAGACATATTACAAGGGGAGAATCCCCATTCAGAAATTTGTTTACTCCAGTTAGGACCAATTAAAATAACAACCCCATCTTTACCTTTTTGATGATTGGTAAAGAAGTATTTGGCATCCTTCCAGATGCATTTCAATGTAATGTCAAAGGTGAATCCCACCGACTTGAATTCTTGGAGAAAGAGGATTGCTGAAATTAAGTTTTTCCATTTGTATACTTAAAGGGAAAAACATGATAAAGGTCATCGGTATAAGCATAACCAGCGGATAGCAAGCATACCCGATGAGATGATAATTTCTATCATAAAAATGCTAAGTATAGAATTGTCCGACGAACATTGACAAGAGTCAGACTGGAAACAAGCATTATCGACGATACAGTTTTGAGAACATCGCCGACATAGTAGAAAAGGCATGCCTGATAAATAGTTCAATTAACGGACACCGATGGAGTACTAAACCAACAAAACTGACGGAGCAGCCTGACCATCAGAACCGACAGTCAGTTACAGAACCCACAAAAAGTGGATCTGACTTTACACGTCAGATAAAACATTGTAATTCTATTTATAGAGTTTTATTTGTTTTAAATCTTTACTTGAGGGTCAAGAAAGCAAATTGTGAATGTTTTAAAGCATCCTAACGGATCTAAAAAATATCTAACTAAAGGTCAAGGTCAAGTTGTAAACCTTGGATCTAGAGTTAATTTGAAAAGTGTGAATCAAGAATAGAGCTAGAAACTAGTATAAATAGATGTTCAATCATTTGTAATTCATGAGACTTGTAATCAGTTGATAAATGATAGCAACCATGGAGAGAATCTAAGCAATAGAAGAGAATTCATGCAAAGTACAGAAATAGATCAAATCAATTATCAAGAACACAGAAAGACTACCGATGAGTAGAGACAAGGTATCACTCAATCACTCAAGGTGATTACATTTACATTGCAAGATTTACGGGATTTGTTATCAGAAATTAGAGATTGCACTCACTATCAGATCAAAATTTATATTGTAGTTTCATTCTAACAAGTGCATCACAACTAAAATCCTTTTGTAGAAGGTGGACTTAACAGTTCTTTGATAAATCTCTTAACAGAGTGCACACCTAACGGTGTTGCTAAAGCTTCAAATGAAGTAGATCCTAA